>CM055065.1:46723897-46850583 GCA_029204045.2 Tillandsia leiboldiana
CAAGAAATGTCTGATTTGAGCGTTTGGCTCCTGTCTTGCAATATCTCTTATGTGCCTGAAATACAAACGAACATACCTTTGCGCTTGACGATCCGAGCGAAAGAACTAGGCTTTGTTGTCTTGTTTGTCGTGAATTCCGGTGTCGGAGGAGGAAGATTACCGACTGAGAGCACAAAAACCTATCCCAACCGAACTAAAATTGTCTTCAGTCGATTGTACCGAGGCCGAACTTGTTTGATTACAAGAACAAGAAGATTATCCAAACTTACTCCTTCCTGAGAAAATCGTTGTAGTCATCCTGAGTTGGAGAATGGTTCTGTCTTTCCAGTTTTTTCTGTCGGAGCTCGCCGTGAGCGTCAATAAGTAATTCGCTTTGTTCACCATTATCTACATTATTCTCTCGAGTTGTCATTAGACTCTTGAAGGGAAAACATTTGCTTTTAACAGAATGATCCCTTTCCACTTTCAAGATCGGTCGAGAGGAAGGTACATTTTTACTTCGGCTTCGAGATCCTGTAATCTCCATCATCAACCCAGTTTTGTTAGCCAGTTCTTTGAATCCCGTAAAAGTCTGTGGTAGGATAAAACAAAATCTCACATTCAGAAGGTTATTGATTCATAATCCATTGCATTTTTTAAACCGGGAGGAGTTTGGCCCAATGAAATCTGAAGTACTGCCCTTAAGCAATGAATGGTTGAAGATGTGGACGCATGGAATGCGTTGCGTTTTCTTCGTTCATCACTTGAGAAGACATTTGACGTTGAGTGTCATCCCAGGTGAAGACTTGCATCGCTTTCTTCTTCGACGGATTGTAGTGGACATTCCCTTGAGTATTGTAATAACCGCGGCTTATTTGTCTTTCTAGACTTCTTTTAAATTCTTGTTAATCCGCTTTTCGACTAAGGGGTCGGGGGGGTGAATTATTTTCTTTATCTCTGGGCAGACTGTCGGGGAGCGGGTATTTTTAGACAATAAAGCTCGCGAAATGGATTTGGGCGGCGCGATCGGATCTGATTTCCGACCCCAGAATCTCCCGGAATAAATTTCCCAAGTTTGTTTAGCTGTTCGAGCGTTTAGCACGCCTTTCGAGGTAAATCTAACCCGGGTTCGATTTCTTTTAATTGGGGATTTGGTTTCTTTTTTTTCTTTCCCCCGCTCCGCTTTGGCCGACGGTTTAATTTGTGTAGGATGACTTAGATTATTTTCCACTCTCCTTATCCCGTACGACGGTTCCCCTTTTAGTGCGAGCGAGAGGGGAAAACCCTTTTGTTTCGAACCTCGGCTTCTTGCAAGACGGAGTGAAGAACCGTGGAGCGCGACGAGGAGAAGGAAGGGACCATTGTTTTCCCCACGAAACCCGGCAAGCGAGCGTGGGACGAACTCTCTTCCTCCCTCTTCATCGGCGAATCGGAAGCACGAAGTTTCGGTGAGAGTTATTTATTTTTCTAGGGTTTCCTTCGGACCATCGCACGGGGGAAGGCGGGATGATCGGTCAGCCACGCCACCGCCGTCGCGAGGCGCCGGATGCGCGCAGGGCTGGGTCGCCTGGGCGTGCGGGTTGGGCACCGCGCGGGCCTGGGCGCCGCGCGGGGCCGCAGTGCGTGCGCTGGGGGGAGGGGCACCCGCGCGGGGCCTGGGTGCCGCGCGGGCCGCCCGTGCGTGCGGGCTGGGCACCCGCGCGGGGCCTGGGTGCCGCGCGGGGCCGCCGTGCGTGCGGGCTGGGCACCCGCGCGGGGCCTGGGCGCCGCGCGGGGCCGCCCGTGCGTGCGGGCTGGGCACCCGCGCGGGGCCTGGGTGCCGCGCGGGGCCGCCCGTGCGTGCGGGCTGGGCGCCCGCGCGGGGCCTGGGCGCCGCGCGGGGGGCCCGTGCGTGCGGACTGGGCACCCGCGCGGGACCAGGCACCGAGCGGGGCCGCCGCAGTCAGGGAACCGTGCGGGTCTCACACCGCACGGGGCTCCGATACGCGTGCGGCCAGCGCGGCAGCGCGGGGTCACCGCCGCCACGGGTTCCACTCGGTCACGCCACCGCCGTCGGACCCGAGAGCCCCGTTCCGCGACGGGATCCGGAACCTTTCTTTTCTCCTGGTTTTATGTTTGGTGAGTACTGACGTTTTCCGGGGGACTTTGTAGTTTCGGGGAGCGCACCAGGACACGGGGAGTAGCGCTTTGTTCATCGCTCGTAGAGGTGGGTGTTATCCCTAAGGTCTTAGCAATTAATTCTACCTTTTTGGGCATGGGGGTCAATTATGTGTTATGGTGCTGATTTTTAAAACTGCTATGAATCTCGTACTTGGATTAAATGTTGTAGAAAGGCATCAAGTAATTGTTTACGGTTCTACGTTCTTATACTTGGATTATGCATTATTTCATATGGTTCATGCATAGATATATATCGGATCTCGTACTTGGATTAAATGTTATAGCAAGGCATCAAGTAATTGTTTACGGTTCTACGGTTCTATACTTGGATTGTACATTATTTCATATGGTTCTCATGCATAGGATATATATATATATGCTTCACATAGTTCGCATGCATGGATATATTTGCATACATGGATATATATATATATATGGTTCACGGTTACTATGCTCGGCTGCAACACGCGCACCCGCGGTTTGGCCACCGCAAAGGTGTGCTTTTCCGGAAAAGTGGTCCATGACCCGTGTATACCCACAGGACGGCGTGGGGCCTCTTTAGTTGGGGCATGTATGCGCCAAGGTGTGAGCGGTGCGACCCGTCGGTTTAGTTGTCCGACGTGGGAGCGGTGCGACCCATTCGGTTTAGTTGTCCGACTTGGGCGCGGTGCGATTCGTCGGTTTAGTTGTCCGACGGGATCGGGTATTGCAGGTTTACAGGTGTTTGATTCTACTTTTCCCTTGCGGGGGGAGGGGTGGTTGCTCCGGATAGACTACGGTTGGACGTTTTCTTTACCTGCATTATTATTATCATTTTTGTTTAGTCGCTGACTTCCCACTTTGCGACAGGGTCCTACAGGGGAGAGAGTTAGGCGACGGTGAGGCCACGGCTAGAGGTGTTGGGTCTCAGGAGACCGGAACAGTATTTTACTCTTTACTTTCGCATTCCATTTATTATTTGTAGACTGTGGATGGTTTCTCGATACCCTCGTGGGGTCGGTGTGGATGTTGTACGGTGACAATGGATTGTCTATTTCTCTTAATATTTCTGTGGGCCGCTTTGGAAAATAAAAAAATAGCAAACAAAGGACGGATTGCGAAAATGGATTTCAAAACCTAAGTGTCGTGTGGGCACTGTTTCAAAACCCTGAGTTTATGTTGCTTTCAAAAACGGTTTTCAAAACATGGGTGCCGGGTGGGCGCCGTTTCAACAACCGTGGGTTTTATCCTTTCAAACTAATCGGCCGTGAGTAAATTCAGTATATTGTGAATGGTTGTATGAAGTGGATTGTTGTGATTGAATGTTTCCTCATTATTGAACATTGTACAAACCGCGACGCCGTGCATATACAGGGGAGACTCTGTCCGTTTGTAGAGTGATCCTGTATATGCGGCGGGTCTGGGCACGTGCCGGGGAAGAGGGGTTTTCTTTTTAAAACAAAAATTACACGTCAAATATTCAATCTTATGATTCGTTTCCGCTAAAACAAAACCCCCGGGGCGTGACAGATTAAGATGGTATCAGAGACTTAGCTTTCAATCACAACAATTGGTGCCGACGTCCACAGGAATACCTCACTTAACTACAAAGGAATGGAATGGATAGATTATAGTAGAGTAGGACGCGAGTGATCGGGGGGGGGGAACGAGCTTGGGTCCTTTGCCCTCGATGGGGGGGTTCGTTGCATGTTAGCAGAGTCTAGAGCTGAACTGTTGTTGTTTGTGTAGAGACATGGCCCTTACTAGATCATCGGCCCTGAGGATGCATGGGTCGGACGCGACAAACGTCGGCAGGCCGCAGAGAACCAGCGCCTGAAACAACACGTGAGGGACATGGCGGGGCAACTGGCGACTCTCACGGCTCACGTGCGTCAGTTGACGCAGCAACAACCGGCCGCGACGGTGACGGTCGCCGCCGGCCGCCTCCACATGGCTAGGGCGCGCCGGCGACGGGGGGCCACGCGGGAGTGCCCCTACAGCGACTGCCGAAGCCGAGGTACCCCCACCCCATACGACTATACAAGCGGCGGTAACCGCGACGAGCAACTGCAGGGGACCGGGCGCCGGGAAGCACCAACAGGGTGCCTCGGGGGGAGACCGTGGTCGCCCCTTCCCCTCCTGTGGCTGCCGCCGCCACGGGGGAGGGGTCGGTCCCCGCTGACTGAGCGGAGACCGCGTGCGGGCCAACCTGGCCGACTTCAAGAAGTACGACCCACCCACGTCGACGGGGGAGACGACTGATCCTTGGGTCGGCTAGAAGTGGGTGGATCAATGGAAAAGTTATTTGAGGACTACTCATGGAGGACGACGAGCGGTTCCCCTGGCAGTTCATTTCCTGGAGGGGAACGCCCGCTTATGGTGGAAGACGGTCCGCCCTGATCCCACAAAGGGCGCCGCCGTGCTCCCGTCATGGACAGCGTTCAAACAGGAGCTGTTTGGAGCCTTTTTCACAAGCAGCGTTAAAAAGAAATTGGAGGATGACCTGAACCATATCCAGCAGGGGAGTAAAACAGTGATGGCCTATCAGCGCGAATTTGTACGACTGGCCAACTGCGTCCCTTTCGTGATAAGGGACGAGTCCCATAAGGCGCAGCTCTTCGTGGATGGATTACGGAGTGACATTTTCGAAGTGGTGCAAGCGGCCGACTTGCACACCTTCCAGAAGGTGGTCGACAGGGCCACGGTGGTAGAGCGTGGGTTCGCCGTTACCCGCGCCAGGAGAGTGGGCTCGGCGCACCATGAGGAAAAGAAGCGATCGCAACATTACTCCGGGGGAGGCTCTTCTGGTGGAAACCGACCCCCCAAGCGGTGGAGGCCTCAGTCGGGATCTCGGAGCGCACCGGCAGGAGGGCCGAGGACGGGAGACAGGCCTTGCGTTATTTGTGGGGGGGGACACCGAGCGGGAGATTGCCCCCAGAAGGGTGACCACTGTTTCCGATGCGGCAAATCGGGGCACTTCCGCCGCAACTGCCCCTTGGCCTGGGGATCTGCGTCCTCTGCAGCTTCCCACGCCCACGCCACAAACGTCAGGACGGGGGAAAGCTCCAATGGGGTCGACTTCTAGACCCCCTGTACCACGACGAGAGGAGGATAGGCAACCACAACCTGGCGGGCGGGTTTTCTCGATGACCCGCCAAGAGACGGATCCGCCGGAGGGCGCCCTCGCAGGTATTACTTCTGTTTCAAGTACCCGCGCTAGAACTCTATTTGATACCGGAGCAACACACTCTTTCATTTCTAGTGATTTCGTTTTTGTGCATGGTCTTGGGGTGGTGCCCCTCCAAAACCGTTTGACGGTCCAAACGGCGGGGGGGGTGTTGGAGGCGGTCAGCTACGTGGCCGCCTGCCCGATCAATCTAGGGCGACTGGCTTGTCCAGGGGATTTGGTGGTAATCCCCCTGAAGGAGTATGACGTAGTGCTGGGCATGGATTGGCTCTCATTGTACCAAGTGCTCATCGATTGTGAGAAGCGGATGGTACAATTGCAAGAGCCGAGCTTTCCTGAGAATATGTACCTGGCGTGTAAGAGCATTTCCTTCCCAGCAATCATCTCATCGGCGAGGGCTAGAAGATTGGTGGAAGGCGGGTGCGTGGCCTACCTGGCCTCGGTGGACCTGGCGACACGACCCGCGGCGACACCGTCAGACATTGCGGTGGTGAGGGACTTCCCCGATGTCTTCCCGACGGAACTGCCCGGGGTACCCCCTGAACGAGAGGTGGTTTTTCCTATCGAACTCGTACCGGGTACCCAACCAATCACAAAGGCGCCCTACCGAATGGCCTTCGCAGAGTTAAAGGAGCTTAAGGCGCAACTGGAGGACCTCTTGGACAAAGGATTTATCAGACCGAGTGTGTCACCCTGGGGGGCACCAGTGCTCTTTGTACGGAAGAAAGACGGAAGCCTGCGCCTCTGCATCGACTACAGGGGGATAAACAAGGTTACTGTGAAGAATAAGTACCCCCTGCCCAGAATTGACGACCTCTTCGACCAGCTGCGAGGAGCAACGGTGTTCTCAAAGATCGACCTGCAATCGGGCTACCACCAGCTCCGGGTTCGGAACGAAGATATCCCAAAGACCGCCTTCCGGACCCGGTACGGCCACTACGAGTTCACGGTTATGCCGTTCGGACTTACGAACGCCCCCGCCGTCTTCATGGACATGATGAACCGGATCTTCAGACCTTTCTTGGACCGGTTCGTAGTGGTCTTCATCGACGACATCCTGATCTATTCATCTACCGACGAGGAGCACGAGGACCACTTACGAACGATTCTCCAAACCCTCAGGGAACAGAGGCTGTTCGCGAAGCTCAAGAAGTGTGAATTCTGGCTACGAGAGGTGGGTTTCCTAGGGCACGTGATCTCGGCAGAGGGAATCGCTGTGGACCCCAAGAAGGTGGAATCGGTGATCGACTGGCAACCACCGACGACAGTGACGGAGATCCGCAGCTTCTTGGGACTGGCGGGATATTATAGACGCTTCGTCGAGGGTTTCTCGAAGATTGCGGCCCCTTTAAACCGGTTGACCAAGAAAGGGGAAAAGTTTCTATGGACGGCTAAGTGCCAAGAGAGCTTCGAAGAACTTAAAAGGAGGCTAACCAGGGCGCCTATTCTTGTACTACCCACGCCCGGAGAGGATTATGAAGTGTACTGCGACGCATCGAGAATCGGACTTGGGGGTGTTTTGATGCAACAGGGGAAGGTAATAGCCTATGCATCCAGGCAGCTGAAGGATTACGAAAAGAACTACCCGATTCATGATTTGGAACTGGCTGCAGTGGTCTTCGTTCTAAAGTTATGGAGACACTACCTCTTTGGTGTCCACTGTAACGTCTTTTCAGACCACCAAAGTCTCAAGTATCTGTTCACCCAAAAGGAGCTAAATTTGCGGCAGAGGCGGTGGCTTGAATTGTTGAAGGATTACGATCTAACAATCCAATACCACCCCGGGAAGGCAAACGTGGTGGCGGACGCTTTAAGCAGGAAGGGGCAACCGGAGGAGACGCCGGCACGCGCGATAACTGAGCAGAGCACCCTGATCGCGGAATTCTCGCGACTGAGGTTGGAGGTGGTATCGGCGGGCACTGTTGCTCGACTGACGGCGTTGGTGGTCAAGCCGACGCTTTTTGAGAAAATCCGAGAAGGACAACTGACGGACCCGCACTTATAGCTCGTGCGAGACAAGATCCACCCGAACCAGGAGAACGACTTTGCAGTGGGAAGTGACGGTGTCTTGCGGTTCCGTGGGCGTTTCTGTGTACCGGATTCGCCGGAATTGAAGGAGGAGATTCTGACAGAGGCACACCGCGCCCCTTATGCGGCGCATCCGGGGGGCACGAAGATGTACAGGGACCTCAAGCAGACCTTCTGGTGGCCCAAGTTGAAGGGGGATGTGACACGACACGTAGCTCACTGCCTGGTATGCCAGCAGATAAAGGCAGAGCATCAGCGGCCTGCAGGAAAATTACAGCCCTTACCGGTGCCGATGTGGAAGTGGGATCAGATCACTATGGACTTCGTCACCGGGTTCCCACGTTCACAGCAGGGGCACGACTCGATCTGGGTCATTGTGGACCGGCTAACCAAGGCAGCTCATTTCCTACCCATCCACACAACCTGGACCAGAGAGCAGTTGGCTCAAGTCTACCTCAGCGAGATCGTGAGACTGCACGGAGTGCCGGCATCGATCACCTCGGATAGAGACACCCGCTTCGTCTCGAAGTTTTGGCAAAGTCTACAGCAAGCCCTGGGGACCAAGCTACACTTCAGCACAGCTTTCCACCCTCAGACGGACGGACAGTCGGAGCGAGTGATTCAGACCCTCGAGGACCTGCTGCGCGCCTGTGTACTTGACTGGGGAGTCGGTTGGGCGCGCTACCTACCCCTCGTGGAATTCGCCTACAACAATAGCTACCAGGCCAGCATCCAGATGGCACCCTACGAAGCTTTGTATGGGAGACGCTGCCGATCCCCGATCTGTTGGGACGACTTAGGGGAACGGAAATTCCTGGGACCCGACTTGGTGGAAGAGACTGAGGAGAAGGTGCGCCTCATCAGGCGGCGGTTACTGACCGCCCAAAGCCGACAGAAGAGCTACGCAGACCGACGGCGCCGCGATTTGGAATTTCAAGTGGGGGAACACGTGTTCTTACGGGTCTCGCCATCCAGAGGGATCAAGCATTTCGGGCTGAAGGGCAAGTTGAGCCCACGGTTTGTGGGGCCTTTTGAGATCTTGGAGCGCATAGGCCCAGTGGCGTACCGCCTTGCCCTACCCCCTAATCTCGACCGGGTCCACAACGTCTTCCACGTGTCCATGCTCCGGAAATACCTATCCGACCCGTCACACGTGTTGGACGTCTCCACTTTCGAGCTCAAGGAGGATCTAAGCTTCGAGGAAACCCCCGTGCGTATCCTAGCAAAAGAAAACAAAGCACTGCGGAACCGAGTCATCCCCTACGTGAAGGTGCTCTGGAGCAACCAGGAAGAACGAGAAGCAACATGGGAGCTGGAATCTAAGATGAGGGAGTGCTACCCCGACCTCTTCACCACCACCCGGGTTTGAGTTTCGAGGACGAAACTCGTTTTTAGAGGTGAGTGGTGTAATAACCGCGGCTTTATTTGTCTTTCTAGACCTTCTTTTAAATTCTTGTTAATCCGCTTTTCGACTAAGGGGTCCGGGGGTGAATTATTTTTTCTTTATCTCTGGGCAGACTGTCGGGGCTCGCGGGTATTTTTAGACAATAAAGCTCGCGAAATGGATTTCGGCGGCGCGATCGGATCTGATTTCCGACCCCAGAATCTCCCGGAATAAATTTCCCAAGTTTGTTAGCTGTTCGAGCGTTTAGCACGCCTTTCGAGGTAAATCTAACCCGGGTTCGATTTCTTTTAATTGGGGATTTGGGTTTCTTTTTTCTTTCCCCCGCTCCGCTTTGACCGACGGTTTTAATTTCGTGTAGGATGACTTAGATTATTTTCCACTCTCCTTATCCCGTACGACGGTTCCCCTTTTTAGTGCGAGCGAGAAAACCCTTTTTTTTTCCGAACCTCGGCTTTCTTGCAAGACGGAGTGAAGAACCGTGGAGCGCGACGAGGAGAAGGAAGGGACCATTGTTTTCCCCCACGAAACCCGGCAAGCGAGCGTGGGACGATACTCTCCTCTTCCTCCCTCTTCATCGGCGAATCGGAAGCACGAAGTTTCGGTGAGTTTTTATTTATTTTTCTAGGGTTTCCTTCGGACCATCGCACGGGGGAAGGCGGGATGATCCGGTCAGCCACGCCACCGCCGTCGCGAGGCGCCGGATGCGCGCAGGGCTGGGTCGCCTGGGCGTACGGGTTGGGCACCCGCGCGGGGCCTGGGCGCCGCGCGGGGCCGCCCGTGCGTGCGGGCTGGGCACCCGCACGGGGCCTGGGCGCCGCGCGGGGCCGCCCGTGCGTGCGGGCTGGGCGCCCGCGCGGGGCCTGGGCGCCGCGCGGGGCCGCCCGTGCGTGCGGGCTGGGCACCCGCGCGGGGCCTGGGTTCCGCGCGGGGCCGCCCGTGCGTGCGGGCTGGGCGCCCGCGCGGGGCCTGGGCGCCGCGCGGGGCCGCCCGTGCGTGCGGACTGGGCGCCCGCGCGGGACCAGGCACCGAGCGGGGCCGCCGCAGTCAGGGAACCGTGCGGGTCTCACACCGCACGGGGCTCCGATACGCGCGCGGCCAGCGCGGCAGCGCGGGGTCACCGCCGCCACGGGTTCCAACTCGGTCACCGCCACCGCCGTCGGATCCGAGAGCCCCGTTCCGCGACGGGATCCGGACAACCTTTCTTTTCTCCTGGTTTTATGTTTGGTGAGTACTGACGTTTTCCCGGGGGACTTTGTAGTTTCGGGGAGCGCACCAGGACACGGGGGAGTAGCGCTTTGTTCATCGCTCGTAGAGGTGGGTGTTATCCCTAAGGTCTTAGCAATTAATTCTACCTTTTTGGACGGGGTCAATCATGTGTTAATGGTGCTGATTTTTAAAACTGCTATGAATCTCGTACTTGGATTAAATGTTATAGCAATGCATCAAGTAATTGTTTACGGTTCTACGGTTCTTACACTTGGATTATGCATTATTTCATATGGTTCTCATGCATAGATATATATCGGATCTCGTACTTGGATTAAATGTTATAGCAAGGCATCAAGTAATTGTTTATGGTTCTACGGTTCTTATACTTGGATTGTACATTATTTCATATGGTTCTCATGCATAGGTATATATATATATATTGCTTCACATAGTTCGCATGCATGGATATATTTGCATACATGGATATATATATATATGGTTCACGGTTACTATGCTCGGCTGCAACACGCGCACCCGCGGTTTGGCCACCGCAAAGGGTGTGCTTTTCCGGAAAAGTGGTCCATGACCCGTGTATACCCACAGGACGGCGTGGGGCCTCTTTAGTTGTGGGGCAGGTATGCGCCAAGGTGTGAGCGGTGCGACCCGTCGGTTTAGTTGTCCGACGTGGGAGCGGTGCGACCCATTCGGTTTAGTTGTCCGACTTGGGCGCGGTGCGATTCGTCGGTTTAGTTGTCCGACGGGATCGGGTATTGCAGGTTTACAGGTGTTTGATTCTACTTTTCCCTTGCGGGGGGAGGGGTGGTTGCTCCGGATAGACTACGGTTGGACGTTTTCTTTACCTGCATTATTATTATCATTTTTGTTTAGTCGCTGACTTCCCACTTTGCGACAGGGTCCTACAGGGGAGAGAGTTAGGCGACGGTGAGGTCACGGCTAGAGGTGTTGGGTCTCAGGAGACCGGAACAGTATTTTACTCTTTACTTTCGCATTCCATTTATTATTTGTAGACTGTGGATGGTTCTCGATACCCTCGTGGGGTCGGTGTGGATGTTGGTACGGTGACAATTGGATTGTCTATTTCCTCTTAATATTTCTGTGGGCCGCTTTGGAAAATAAAATAGCAAACAAAGGAACGGATTGCGAAAATGGATTTCAAAACCGAAGTGTCGTGTGGGCACTGTTTTCAAAATCCTGAGTTTATGTTGCTTTCAAAAACGGTTTTCAAAACATGGGTGCCGGGTGGGCGCCGTTTTAACAACCGTGGGTTTTATCCTTTCAAACTAATCGGCCGTGAGTAAATTCAGTATATTGTGAATGGTTGTATGAAGTGGATTGTTGTGATTGAATGTTTCCTCATTATTGAACATTGTACAAACCGCGACGCCGTGCATATACAGGGGAGACTCTGTCCGTTTGTAGAGTGATCCTGTATATGCGGCGGGTCTGGGCACGTGCCGGGGAAGAGGGGTTCTTCTTTTTTAAAACAAAAATTTTACACGTCAAATATTCAACTCTTATGATTCGTTTCCGCTAAAACAAAACCCCCGGGGTGTGACAGATATGGTCGTATCCTCGGCACTTGAAGCATTGGACTTGTCCTTCTGTGCTTTTCTTATCCTTAGAAAAGTTCTCTTGCTTTCTTGACTTGTAACTTGAAATACCCTTGCCTTTCTTCGACTTTTCGTAGGATGGAGTTTTACTTGAATTACCCCTTCGAAAGTTGCGGCGAAACTTCCTTGTCAAGAGAGCGAGATGCTTCTCAAATTCCTCCATAGATAGGTTCTCGTCATCGTCTGAGGAGGATGAATCCGTGTCTTCTTCCTTTGTTGTTTTCAAAGCATAACCTGAAGACTTAGAAGAGGATGCCTTTCTCGAAGAATAGTTAGTAGTAAATGTCATTTCATAAGTTTGTAATGAACGAACTAGTTCTTCTACACGTATTTCGTCCGGGTGTTTAATAGTTTCAATGGCTGTAAACTTTGGGCGAAATCGTTCAGGAAGAGTTCTTAAGATCTTTCTTACAACCTTAAATTCTGGAATCTTCTCTCCCAGGTTAGCACATGAGTTTACGATGTCTTGCAATCGTGTATAGTAGTCCGTGAAAGATTCATTTTCTGCCATGAAAATAGAGTCAAATCTGCTCGTAAGCATTTGCAGCTTTTGAATCTTCACGAGGTTAGTTCCCTCATGTGTAACCTGAAGAACATCCCAGATTTCTTTCGCAGTCTCACATGCCGAGACGCGAGAGAATTCAGTTTGAGATAAGGCATTAAAAATAGCATTAATTCCCTTGCTATTGTAAGAAGATGAATCTAACTCTTCCTTGGTCCACTTCGACCTAGGTTTGATGGTGCGAACATCACCAATAATTTCAGTTGGATTAGACCATCCTAATTCAATTGATTGCCACACCCGTTCGTCGATGGAAATTAAAAAAGCTTTCATCCGTACTCTCCAGTACGCATAATTTGTTCCATCAAAGAATGGGGGTCTTTTGATGTTTCCACCTTCAACCATTGTTTACAACCCTATTTCCGCTCTGATACCACTTGATGGGTTATATGTAATAATGGATCTAAATAGGGGAAAAAAACACCTAGAGGGGGGTGAATAGGTGTAAACAATAAACACTCAAAAAATCATTGCGCAATAAAAACCCAATGCGGAAATATAAATGAACACGCAAGATTTTTACGTGGAAAACTCCAAACCGGAGTAAAAAACCACGGGACCGATAACACGGTGAAATCCACTAGAATTAAACACATACAAGGTGATATACCGTACTCACAGACGACTCAACCTTTTCCATACGCTCCTAGTTGATCTTCTCCGCTCGCTCCGCAACGCGTCTCGAATCCACGATCTGCGTCCAACGCCGAATCCACGGCGTCCAACGTCGAGTCCACGACGTCTGACCGAATCCACGGTCTTCACCCAGTAGCACGCTTCGAATCCACGAACGTACCTCGCTCCGAATCCACGAGAGCGGTTGCACCTTGAATCCACAAGGCCACGCGAGTCCACGCGCCGATTTTGGGGTAAATCGTTGTTTTTGGGTGGTGATGATCCGCCGAATACTTAGATCAAAGATAGATAGGAAATACCATCTAAGTATTCATTAGTTTGATTCAACTCAAGATGTGAGTATGAAAACCTAGAATCAAACTAATCAATATAGATGAAGAAACATAGAGTAATATCTAATGATTTCCTTTCTTCTCTATATGTGGATCTTAGGCCGTATAAAAGATGACGGCTTGTATGTAGATTTACGGCTTCCCTCGATTAACCCTAGAAAAAGAATCATAGGGTCTATTTATAGGTTAGAAACCCTAGGAAGAAGATAAGGATCAAAAACTGTCCGTTTCTGGAAATTTTCACGACGGCGATCCGGATCGGATTAGCTGTGATCCGGATCGTCGTAACGAGTCAGGCAATTCCAGAGAAACAGGGTTCAGGATCCGGATCGTTCATGTATTTCAGCAAATTCCCATGTTCGGGATCCGGATCGAAATGGCTATGATCCGGATCGGATTTGCCAATGAACAAACACCCTTCGGGATCCGGATTGGACTATCTGATCCGGATCCTGAACATGTCCCATGTCCAGTTCTTGATTTTTATGCGATAAAAAATTCTTCCAAGTGTTTCTACACTACAAGAAGTATTCGGATCACCAAAAATATTTAGTTAAACTTACCTGATCCTTTTGAATTCTTCTTTCTTGAGATTGAGGTATATGATCCAAACTTCATTCATCTTCAATCTTCAAGACTTAACACTTTCACGAAATGCGCCAAAACAAAATCCGTAACAATAATCACAATCTCAAAATCTCAGATAGGTCATCAGGGGGACAACTCTATCGTGACAGCCTCACTCGTACGTCCCGACATCCCTCCACCCGACGGACCTGAAAAATGGTCACCCTGGGGGTGTGAGATACATCGACAGTGTATCCTAGTGGGCACGACGAGGCGAGAAATAGCTAATCGTACCTACTGGATACTAAAATCTACTGATAGTAACTGATCAGTGGATAAAAGCTGAATACTGAATAAGCATGCTGGTATAATACAGAAATCAAATAAGTGCTGATAATAAATGACTGTAATCAAACAGGAACTGAATAATAAAGGGTACAAGATAAATAGCTACATGTAAATGAAACATGAAGATGATAACAGCTATGCGTCAATGGCAGAAACTCAAGTACCCAATCACATGCCACTTTTGGTCACGCAGAACCTCAGGCTAAGCCACCGATCCGCACTATAACTGGCTGACATAACCTGCACTCACAGAGGCTCCGCCTCCCGATGCAAAGGCTCACGGGTCCTTCCTCTAGACCACTTTACCGGTAAAGAACACTTAGGCGGGGGCCAGACCGCTAGTGTACGTGAAGTACAGCAGTGCGTGGCAAGTCACAATGCTATGCTCAAGCTCACGGTCTAATGACCGGATAGTCAGCAAACCAGCCGAGATCCCCTCAGGGAAGCAACTATCTGTCTGTATATCAATCAGGTCTATCATGCATAACTGGAAATAGAAGCAAGTATCTCTGGATATAATGCAATATAATAACTGATAGATATGAAGCAACAATAGGCATGATCAGACCATGAATATCTACTATACTGAGATATAAGAACTGACGAGCACATATACAGGATATGTCCAAGGAAATTAATGTCTATCATGTAGGAATATATGACATATAGGCAAAATCATCAGGGATAATCAAGAACAAGTGTCCGACTGGACTAAAGCAACCAGAGGGCCGAAAAGATAAAGCCCGGACCGAAGATAACCCACCTTAATGTAGGCCGATCCCACTCCCGCTAGTCACTGGGAGGCTGGTGCTGAACTGCTGGGACCTGAACAGAAACTGGAATCAGAAACAGACTCACTCATACCCATCCCGACAACACTATAGTAATACGACGCTAACACGGGGAAACTTAGCCGAAACCAGGCTTTTACCGGAATTCCCGGAAATCCACTGAACCTCAAATCATGACCCACCAATGGTCTAAAAATATCCAAATACCGCCCAACTACACCTGCTGACCCTAAACATCATAATTTTTTATGTTTGGGCGGATAGGAACCAAATCGTAATTTCCTGCATCGAAATGTTGCTATAAATACACTATTATAATCATTGTTTCGACTCGTTCTTCCAAACCAGGAAGCCGTTGACTATGCCGTAAATTACGGCGTGTAGGTTTCGACGCGACAGAACGTGCTCAGAAGTTTGGGCTGGCACGAGGACCGAGGGCAAAGTTGGCCCATAAACTCCTAAGTTCAAATTAGCCATTATGCTACAACATGTATAATACTTGATCAAACTGAAATTAAACTTGAGCACCATGTTCACTGAAGTCTAAAGAGTCTAGGGCTCACCTTAGACCTGCCGGAGAGTGGCCGGGAAGATCGCCGGAGCAAGGTGGAGCAACCACCAACAAAGACCAAGGCTCGGGTTGGGACAAGACTTGATCAAACCTGGTGCCAAGTTCCAAAAAAGATTAGCACCAGATATAGGACCCTCACATAAATGGTTTGGACTCGACCAGCCCCGGCGCCGGTGGCCGGAGACGGCGGCGGCCGGAGAAAAACCTAACCAAAACATTTTAAAACAAGGTTGGAGCATCTTATTTTCCAGAGGCTTACTGTCCAAAATAACTTGATGGAAAGCTTCATCAGTGTATTTATGACTCACCTGGGTGGTTGGCTGGCGACCAAAGGCGGCGGCGACGACCGGCGGTGAAGCTCGGGTTGCTTTTTGGTGCAACTACAGAGATGAACATCCCTACGTCAAAAGCTTCATGCAAATACATGAATAACTTCGTAATGACCAAATAAACTTACCTGGGTCACAACGCGACGGCTGGGTGCGGCGGCGTTCGCCGGAGCTCGAGCTCGGAAGACCCCGAGGTGCTATAATGGCGGATTTCCAACCAGAGCACAAGAGGCCCTGTAACTTGGACCAAAGTGCTTCTCTCGGTGCAAGGTAGCCTTTCAAGGCGGTGGCCGGCGACTCGGGTGAGCGGCGGCGCCGGGCGGCGAAGATCGGTCGAAGTACAAAATAACCCGGTTCTAGGGCTAACCCGCGCGACTTGGATCCTTATCCGATCGATACCAAACTTGATGGAACCCTTTCAGTCTTCAAGAGGAA
This sequence comes from Tillandsia leiboldiana, assembly GCA_029204045.2. Taxonomy (NCBI): domain Eukaryota; kingdom Viridiplantae; phylum Streptophyta; class Magnoliopsida; order Poales; family Bromeliaceae; genus Tillandsia; species Tillandsia leiboldiana. The sequence goes on from CM055065.1 coordinate 46,740,047, forward strand.
GAAATCCAACGGTTCAGATCTGGGTTCCAACGATTGGATGAAGATTGCGCCCGAGATCGGCCAAAAGTGGACTTCCGGCAAGAAGTCGCTCCCGCCGGCAATAGGGATGACGGCGACGGCTCGAACTACACAGGTAAGATAGACTCAACATAAGGAGTCATATGGACGGACTCTTGAGCCACATAAAACTAATAAGTTCCATAACCTCACCTTGCCGGAGAAGATGAAGATGGAGGGCTTCCCCCCGGCGGCGCACGGCGGAGCAAAACGTCGGGAAGGTTTGGGCTTTCCGGCGACTGGACGGCGGTGGCGCCGGCGCGACGGTTGGAGAAGATGGTGGAGGCGTCGGTTCAACAGAGAGGGAGACAAATAGGTGGTCGGTTGAGGGAATGCCCAAGAGTCACAAACCGGATGCATGTATATAGTGCATTTGTGCACAAAATGCTATTAAGTCCCTCAACTAGCCATATTTAGCTCCAAGTCCTTCACTGAAAGTTTATTTCACAGTTTAGTCCCTCTCCAATACGTGGCACGCATTACGAAGCATAAATTATTGGGTTATCGCGCAAAATATTTCGCTTTTTGCCCTTTTTCACGCTTTTCGAGGCGTTTAAGTCGTCAAGTTGAAAAACAGACTTCGCCACGACGTCCGGCTCGACGAAACCTATCAGTTAGCGATTTTTGTTCGTCAACGAGATGCCCGGATAAATTCATGATCCATCAAATTGTAAAAACTTGAATTTTATTGTAAATAAATAAAGAGGAAAAGAATGAAATATCCAGTTGACCCCTTTTTCCACTGTGTAATTACACAGTTTACGAGGCAAAAATGTCGCTTTTCAATTCGAGCCTAATCTTGAAAATCCGAGATCACCAGTGCGGCCGTCTCGTCGAACCGATCGAAAATGATATTAAGCAAGTTTAGATCCGACGGTCGGATCTTCCAGAAATCAGCAAAGAAGCGGGCGGGACCCGCGACTTAAGTGAATAGTGCTTTGGAACAGTAGATGAATAGTAACCCTATTTCGAATTCCCCTAAGTGCCAACGTTAGCCAATTCGCTGTCCGGACTCCGGTCATAGTGATCCAGGTAGTCGATTCGAACGGTTTCATCATTCTGAGCGCAATGGCACTGACGGAATTTCCGTTTGACGACCCTAGGGTCTCGAAAAACGCGATAACTGTATTTTGGAACAGTATTGTATGGACCGAGATTTTATCCGGGCAGTTTCTCGAAAAACAGAAATCGTTACCTGATAGGTCTCGTCGAGCCGGACATCGTGGCAAAGTCCATTTTTCGTTTCGACGACAGAAACACCTCGAAAAGCGTGAAATACGACGAAAAATGCAGTATTTGCATAATAACACCCTATATTATGCCTCGTTTTGCGTGCCACTGCTTGGAGAGGGACCTAAGTGCGAGATATTTATACTGTGAGGGACTGGGTTGGAAATGAATGGCTTAGAGAGGTCAAAATGCAAATTGCACCAGGCATATAAATGTATGTATACCCGAGCTAGGGTTCCACAAACCCTAAACCTGAGCCCAGCCCCAGCCGCAGCTCCAACAGAATCCTCTCCCTCTGCCGCACTCCTCGCAAGCCGCGCACCGGCCGCCGCCACCCCGTTGCCAGAGGAGAAAAGGCTTCAAGAAACCCACCTTCTCTCGGGTTCTTGGGGAGGAAGGGGTTTCGGGAGGGACCTAGTCGATCAAGTCCCTGCCTGTGGAGTTCCCCAGGGAGCCGCAACCGAGCTGAGGTGAAACCAGGGCCAGCCGCCGCCGAGCGCCGCCGCGGGAGACACCCTTCATCTTCCAACTTTCCGGCGAGGTAAGTTCTTGAAAATAATTGCTTTAAGTTTGTCCATGGACCCTAGCATCATGTTCCTGACACTGAGGGGATCATCCTTATGTCATCCCAGCCGTCATCGTCCATCCAGTTGCCGGTGGGAGTGAAGTATTGTCGGAATACCAAGATTTGGCCGAGATTGCTCACGGGTTTCATCCGACCGATAAAATCAAGATCAGCACCGATATATCCCTTTCTCACGTCGACTGCAACATCTCCACGAAGTTGGAGGGTCATCGGTTGAGGATCGGACCCGACCGGACGTGCCCTAGAAATCGGTTTTTCTTCACCTTGGCCGATCTCGGCCGCCCGGCGCCGTCGGCCATCGCCACCAGAAGCGTCCTGGCACCCAGTGGGACCTTCTGGTCCAAGTTGCACCGGCCCGGAGGCCCTCGGCCGGAATCCGCCATTGACGGCCTTTGAGCTCCACCGAGCTCCGCCGCCGCCTCCTGGCGCCGGCCAACTACGCAGGTAAGCTCAGTACATTGTTTTATTACAATTCAGGCTGTTGCATGGGAGTCTTAACGTCGGGTTGGGAAATGCTGCAGTTGCACCCGAGATACACCCAACTCCGATCTCCGGCCATCTCCGGCGCCTCGGGATCCGGGCACCCACCCAGGTAAGACCTAGATGCCATATATATGCTCCCCATCATCTTTATTTTGGCCCAGGAACCCCCTGTTCCATGATCCCAATGGTTGCACCCGAGCCATCCATTTCAGGCTTGCCTCCGGCCGCCGCCGCCTCCGGCCGCCGGCGCCTGACCAGGCCTGTACCAAACACCTTCTGGGACCCCCACCTAACTGTTGCTCACCTCTGTAACAGGTCTGAGCCTGTGTTGTTCCAAGTGAACCCAACCCGAGCTTGGGCATCTTGGTGGTGCTGCTCCGGCCACTGTTCCGGCCACCCTCCGGCGCGCCTCAGGTGAGCACCACTGTTCTGAGTCCTTGCTTAACACCATGCTCCAGTCTGTTCCTTATTTGATCAAGTGGATATTAAGAGATAGCGTAGTTGTCATTTGAGCCAAAGTGTGTTATGGGCCAACTTTGCCCTCGGGATTCGTGTCAGTCCAAGTTTGTGAGCACGAGCTTCGTCTCGTCGTAACGGACGCGACAGAATTTACAGAACGGCTTTTGGATTCCCGGATTTCAAGAACGAGTCGAAACAGTCAATTAACTCAATGTTTTTATGCAATTAAAGATATGTTATGGACCTAAATGCAATTTGGACGCACGGGCTGTCTTTAGACAGTGCCTTCATGCCTACTGGGCATCTTGTTAGGATTCCGTAGGTTCTCGTTGATCGGGAATCGGATTTTGTTCGGTAAATCGGCGATATTGTCCCGTTTTAGCTTTTCGTTACTGTTGTGTCGTCGGGATGGGTATGTGTGAGTCTATTACTGACTATAGCTGTTTATTCAGGGCCCAGTTGTTCAGCACCAGCCTCCCAGTAGCAGAGCGGGAGTTCGAGGATCTGCCTACATTCAGGTGGGTTATCTTCGGTCCGGGCTTTATCTTTTCGGCCCTCTGGTTGCTTTAGTCTAGTCGGACACCTGTTCTTGATTAGCCCTACTGATTTTATCTATATGTTATATGACATATCTTGACAGACATTGATCTCTTTAGATAGATTATGTACACCTGTTTGTCAGCTTTTACATCTGAGTATATAGATGTCATGATTCTGATTATGCCTGATATTTTCTGTCACCTATGATGATTTTGCCGATTCTTGATTTAGTCCTGATGATTTTGCCTATTCTTGATTTAGTCCTGATGATTTTGCCTGTTCTTGATTTAGTCCTGATGATTTTGCCTATATGCCATATATTCTGACATGATAGACATTGATCTTATTGGATATATCCTGTGTACATGCTCGTCAGTTTTATATCCCAGTACAGTAGATTTTCAGGGTCTGATCACGCCTGTTGATTCCTATCATATATGCCCCTTTGTTATACTGCATTTATATCCAGAGATACTTGCTTATATATTCAGATATGCATGATCGACCCATGATTGATATACAGACAGATAGTTGCTTCCCTGAGGGGATCTCGGCAGGTTTGCCGACTACCCGGTCACTAGACCGTGAGATTGAGCATTATGATGTGCCACGCACTGCTATACTTCACGAACATGGCCGGGGTCGCTCCCCGTGGAGATGGTTCTTTACCGGTAAAGTGGTCTTGAGATAGGACCCGTGAGCCCGATTGCATCTGTGAGTGCCGGGTTATTGTCAGCGGATGGGGTGCGGATCGGTGGTATTGCCTGAGGTTCTGTGAGACCAATAATGGCATATGATTGGATACTTGGATTTCTATCTTTGACGCATCATTTTTAGCTTGCACTGTCATTTGTAGCTATTTGCCTTGTACCTTCGCTGCTCAGTTAGGCTTGATTTTTCAGTTATGTCATGATTACCAGCATTATTTATTTGCAGTTCCCTTATGCGTGATTATTACAGTTATACCCTGATTCCAGCATTTATTACCTGCAGATTCCTTATGCTTGATTATTACAGTATACCCTGATTCCAGCATTTATTACCTGCAGATTCCTTATGCTTGATTATTACAGTTATACCCTGATTCCAGCATTTATTACCTGCAGTTTCCTTGTGCTTGATTATCTGCCTATTCAGTCTTATCTGTGGATTATTTGATTTTCAGTAGACATTATCTGTTATTTCAGCTTTACCCATCGATTATTACTATCCGCAGATTTTAGTATCCAGTAGGTACGATTAGCTATTTCTCGGCTCGTCGTGCCCACTGGGATACATGTACAGTGTATCTCACACCCTCTGGGTGACCATTTTTCAGGTCGGTCGGGTGCTGGGATGTCGGGACGTTCGAGTGAGGCCGTCACGATAGAACTGTCCCCCTGATGATATATCTGTGATTGAGATCTCGATGGTTAGTAGTTGATTATCATTTCATAGTATTCAGCTTCTATTTGATTTAGATGTTTCAAACTGTGGTTAGCATGTTTTATCTTGGATTATTCCTGTTGATTAGTTTATTATTTAGTTGAGATATTTATTGCTCTCTGATGGATGATCGGTGTACTCGCCTAGCCGTGCATGTATATGGGAGACTCTGTCCATTTGGATAGGGGATTTCCTATACGTGTGGCGGTCTGTTACGCCCAGTTTGCGAACTCTGATTTACAAAACAAAAAAAACAAAAAAATTTCAGACCTGATTTTTAAAACTCGGGGCGTGACACAAATACTGTGCAGTTTACAGTTTTGCATGCTTTTCGAGACTCTAGGATCGTCAGATGGAAATTCCGTCAACGCCATTGCGCTCAGATCGACGAAACCAATCAAAACGACTACCTGGATCGATATGTTTGGATTCCAGACAGTGGATTGGCCAAAGTTGGTATCGAGGGAAATTAAATTTCAGGGTTACTATTCATCCACTGTTCACATCCACTATTCACTTAAGGCTGCGTTTGGTTCGAGGATAAGGAAAATTTAGTTACACCGGGGATAGGTATAAGTTATGGGATAAGCAAGAACTAATGTAAATTTGCGTTTGGTTGGGTAGTTGAGTTATACCGGGGATAACGAAAATTGTGTTTGGTAAATTATATAGGAATAAGAAGAATAAGAAGAATAAAAAAAATTTGTGTTTGGTTGGGTATAGAGGAATAAGAAGAATTGAGAGGGGATAAATATGTGTTTTGACTATTTTGCGCTTTAAATTAAAGTTTAAGTGGGAGTAAAAATTTTAATTTTTAAATTTATATAAATTTAAAAAAATTTATAAAATAATTGTATAAATTTTAAAAATTTAAAATTAATAATTTTTTTTTACAAAACTGAAATAAAATAAAATTTTTAGATTTATTAAAAAATAAGTTAAAAAATAATATTTATTAAATAAAAAATTTTAAATTTTAAAATTTATAAATTTAAATATCTTTTAAATTTTAAAAATTTTAATTTAAAAAATTTAAAAAACTAATTTTTATTAGTGTATGGAAAAGAAAGGAAAAAAAAAAAGTGTCGTGGAGAGAGAGAGAGAGAGAGAGAGAAGAGAGAGAGAGAGAGAGAGAGAGAGGGTGTGCAGAGAGAGAGAAGGAAAATGACCCACCTGATGCTGCCCCCCCCCCCCCCCCCCGGCCTTGATTCCCGTGCCAAAAAGGTAAGTTCCCTGTATTCCATGTGGGGGTGGGAACACCAATTCCCACCCCCATCCTCACTATTCTCCAAATATGAGAATAACTATTCTCATCAATTTAATTCCCGTTTGGGTATTAAATTGGGGATAAGGGGGTTATTCCCCCCTTATCCCCGTTACCAAACGGTACCTTAAGTCGCGGGTCCCGTCCGCTTCTTTGCTGATTTCTGAAAAATCCGACCGTCAGATCGGAACTTGATCTATATCATTTTTGATCAGTTTGACGAGACGGTCGCACTAGTGATCTCGGATTTTCAAGATCATGCTTGGATTTGAAAAGTGATACTTTCGCCTCGTAAATTGTGCAATTTGTACACCGGCATATGACCAATTAGGTTATCTTTGCTCTTTTAAATTCAAAATCAACTTGAAGTTCCTTTTTCCTTTTATTTATTTAAAAATAAAAATCTCGATTATTACAGTGTGTGTGTGTATATATATATATATATATATATATATATATATAATGCCCTAATAGTCCTACATCAGATGTGGATGGAATTGTGATTAGATTTATATGAGACATGGATACTAGTGGGACGGGTCGTTACATTTGGTATCAGAGCCAATAACCAGCCGGAAGTGTGCGGCGAGTCTCGGCTGAGCCTGGGTCTAGATGACAGGACTAGCGAGACGAGTCTCACATCGCCTGGTGATCTTGGACTGCTGTGTGTGTGTTTGGGCTGACGAGCACGTCAGGCCTAAACGGGGGAGTTTGTGACGTCCTAATAGTCCTACATCGGATGTAGATGGAATTGTGATTGGATTTATATGAGACATGGATACTAGTGAGACGGATCGTTACAATATATGTGTCTGCATTAGGTAGATGCTATACATAGCATTTCGATTAAGCGTCTGGGCATTTAGGAAGTACATGAGATTAGTAAGACTCTAATCTCAGATTGTCTGTCGTTCAGACAAAATTTATGTATAGGAAGCATTAGAAGTTGATCAGTCTTCCCTGTATGCCAACTAATAATAACTCGATTTTCAAATCTTATCTGAAATCATAAAATAAAACACAAAATATAGATCATGTCGGCTGGACTGATACCTGTCGTTTGCATCAGCTTAAAAGAAACATTTTTATTTCTTGATCCTTTGCATGAAAACCGAATCATCATGTCCGACTCTCAATTCTTTTGCTTGGTAATAGCAAAATATTGTTTTAAGCAAAATTAGAGATCCCATCTCTTACACACTAAATATTTGTTGTTCGTATATTTTACGAAAGTGACTCGCGTTGAAACACAGTAAATTTCGAATTGTAAAAGTTGATTCATATGTCCTTAGATCGTCCATGAAAGTCTTCTAACACTTCAATAAATATTAAAGTTTTGTGTAAGATAAAATGCATTGGAAAAGATAATCGAATAAACCTAAAGTTTAAAAATTTGAGATCCGATCTCAAATAGACCGCAATGTGATAATCGTAAAATTTGGTTCTCTTAAAACCGCACACGCGATCAGTCTCTACGGGTATCTATACGAGATTGCTGATCTGATCAAAATTCTCACCAGAGTGCTAACTCCCTTACAAAAAATATATTTTTTTGATCGTGGATTTAAGAAAAGAGGAAGAAGAGAAAAAGATAAAGGATAAGGTCTTCTAAAAACTTTATTTTAGAAATATAATCCCTTTTATAATCATTAAGGATAAAAATAAAATTAGATTTTAGTTTATCTTATTCCTAATTGGTTGAATCAATTAAATCCTAATTTAATTCAATTTGAACTCATTTCTAATTTAATTCGACTTGGGTCAATAATGCAATATTTGCACTTAAGTTCTCTCATAACTTACTAACTATTATTAAGTCTTCTCTTTTAACATTTGCACTTTAATATTATTAATTTGTAATAATTACAAATTAATCCAATTATCAACATACCGACAATCAGGTTCTCAAGCGATTAAAAAATGGCAATCCAGCTATCCGATCAGTCACAACCTCTTATGTGTGTGACCCCATAAATTCTATTCTATCTAATAGTGAGATATATTATGATCATCATGAACAATATTACCGAAGCTCTTTTCAGTGGGTCGAAATAATTCTTACTCAGCCCAATAAGAATCATCGATCATCCAGATAAATCTTGTGAGTCCCACAATCCAACATTGACGCCTAATAGTATATAGTGGTATTCCGATAGAATGGAATACTAAATTTCTAGGTGTAGTTAACGTGTGATACAACCCTTCTATTAGGAATCCCGACTAGATGGAGGTCATGAAATTGCTTGTCAAACCTCATCGTCTGTCATATGTCAAATTTATTTGACTCGAGTTTCTAATGTCGGAAACCTTTTCTGCTATTTACTATATCCTAGCCAAAATATTCTAAACTCGATCTCATAAATCACATAAAACTAACGGTCTTATTTACTAAGGGCGATAGATTCTATATAGGTACACACTTTATTCCTACAACAAATCTGCTACAACCAATATGCACTATAAGAACTCAAATGAATTGGGACCAAGTGTATGTACAGTCAATTTATAGTAACTCCCTTATGAATAGCCGAGACGTCACTGGTCAAAGAACAAGTCACACTGCTATAATATTGAATAAGTCACTGACGAGTGATTAGACATCCAAATAACTTGGTCACGCTTGGTACTCTTATTCTCCAACAACCACCTGTAAATACGCTTAAGTGTCCCACACTGTTGACTCGAAACTCATATACCCTAAAAGAGAAACGACCTGTACACCAATTTCACCGGATCAATCATTATTTCCGTGATAATCCATATAACTAATCATCAATGATACATGTCTGATTTAGTTGCACCGAATGCCAACAAAGTAAAAAAAGAAAAAAAAAGAAAAATCAACTAAAACACAATAATCTGCTACTAATTTGCTGGTACCCCAATACTAATCTTGGGACATAATGCTGGGAATGAGCCGATGGGTGTATATATATATAGGAAAATGCTAAATCACTACAACAAAATTAGGCTATAGCGACACTTTTAAGTGTTTCTAAAATCTAAAAAAAGTGTAGCTGACAAAAATACCGACACTTATTGTAAGTGTTGCTATATGTGCCGTTGCTATGGTGTATAGCGACACATTTTTGTAATGTGTTCCAAAAATATATCCCTATAAGCTAATTTTGGATATAGATGGAACATAGATAGGGCACTTATACAAAAGTGTCACAAACATGTGTCCCTATAACCTAGTTTTGTTGTAGTGGATGTACATCCCAAATGGGGTGTATATCTTACACCCACCCCATCCCGGAGTGGGATGAATTTCACTCGTCACATCGATGTGACGAGTGAAGGAATATTCATTTCATGATGGAGTGGGTGTAAAATGTACACTCTATGTGTGCTGTATATCTATTGCTCATATATATATATATATATATATATTTCTTAACTTCCATGAAGCAATGGGGAAGTGTGGTCATCGTACTGTTTTCTGTGCTTTCTACTCATCAGATCTTTCTCAAGTGGTAGAACCTTCAGATCAAGAGAAAGGAGAAGAAGAAGAGGTTGTGTGTGTTTTTCTTTTTGTGGTCGAGCTACATGATCGAGGAACTGTTTGGTGCCTCCACGGTAAATTTGTGAGTGTTCCTAAATATTACAACTAAACAGAAATATTAATATTTTTTATTCGTTAGATTGGAAAATAAGATGAAAAAACATTCTTTTGTATTTTCTTAGATGATTGCAGTGTGTGCGTTTGTGCACGAGAGAGGGTACAAACCAACTGCAATTCCAACAAGTAAATTTAAAATAAAAAAATAATGTGGTTGGCATAAATATTATTATTTTTAAATAAATAATACAATACATACACTTCGATCATTGAAATGTATAATATGCATTTCATTTATTTTAAAATAATTTTGTTTTATTAATTATATTGATATGGTTAATAAAAATTATTTTATTTAATATATATATATATATATATATATATATATATATATATATATATATATATATATATATATATATATATATATATGCCTGGTATTAGAATTATTTAGGGATAAGAAAATATATTCCTCTTATCCCTCAACACACCATGAACTACGAGAATATTTTGTTACAGTACAACAAGAATAAGTGGGAACTACTATTCTCACTCTTTCCAACTACCCTCTTGCTTTTTTTCTTAAATACTCTTCCACGTCTTCCGAGGCACTATCTCTCACCTTATTATTACATAATAAAGTTTGAGGGTAAAAAGATCATTTAAAACAACTAATACTCTTTATTCTTCTTATTTCTCATTATCATACCAAACACAAAATCTCTTACCCTTGAAATCATTTCAAATATGTTTTTATACTTTTTATACTTATTTCTGAAATAGCTAGTTCTGTCTTATTCCGTTACCAAACAGCCCATATAATGTAGGCCTCGTTTGGCAACCGGTATAAGAGGGATAAGGGGGTTATCCCCTCTTTATACCCAAACAGCATTTAAGTGTGGGGAACTGTTCCCCCCATACCAGGTTATTCCGGTATAATGGTAGAACAGCTGTTCCACCCCACAGGTGGAACCGCTGTTCCACATGTTGCTTATTATTATTATTTTTTAATTATTTTTTTTTAAATTATAAGATATTTAAATTTATAAAATTTTAAATTTTTTTATTTTATTTTATAAATTTTAGTCCCCTTTATTATTCTTATTCCTATTTAATTTACCAAACACAATCTTTCTTATCTCGGTACAACTTTTATACTCAACCAAATACAAAATTACTATAATTCTTGTTTATACCTGAATTTATATCTATTTTCAAAATAATCAATTTTCGTTTACAACCGAACCAAAAGCAGCCTAAAAATTTTTTTGTGGAATGTACAGGTCGCTGTCACGCACGTGCAGTTGGGGACAAAACTTAACCTGGACACCCTCTATATATATCGAAGAGACTCGCAAAACATTTCAAACAAGTAAAACATCTGTGGACTAGAGAAGTTTCGCAGTCGTTCTCGTAGTTTCTAGAATCTCTAATAATCAAGTATGCATAGACCTCTCTTCTGTAATAGTCAACTCGAGTAATAATCAAGTATGCATAGACCTCTCTTCTGTAATAATCAACTCGAGTACGTAAACACGCTTCAAGTGATAGTGACTTAATCTTGGACTCACGTGTGAGACGCAAAGTCGTTTTCTTTCCTGAACTTAAGCTAAACCTTTTAACTGATCCCTGATAATGTCCTAATTCCCCTAACTCCTCTTTCTAGCTATTTCAGATAATAAAAAAATTCGAACAATATTAATTTACTCTTGGTAATTATATTTATCCCACCAATAATTTTTTCTAAAATTTATTTTCATATCTCTTTCATATTTGGATAATGTTACTGTAGTACACTTCAAAATAAAATGTATATCTATTTCACACTTCAAAATAAATTTTATTAATTATTTTAAAATAATTAATGAATAAATTTTTATTTTATAATAAATAAAATATACATAGTATATTTATTTCTATATATATTGTATAATAAATAAAATATATTTATAAATATATAGATAAGATTGCTCTCCTTATCTAGCTGTTATATCTAGCTAGCGTCACCACAAACGTCACCAACGTGTCTCTCGACCACTTCTTCTTCTCAAAGCAAACGAAGCCAACCCACCAGATCCGGAGTCTTCCGACGCCGCGGACTCTCTCCGTCTCCGTCGCACTCAGACTGAAAAAATAGCTAGATAGATAAAAACCTTTTAGTTACTCTTAAATTTTGTTCTTAGGGAAATAAAAATAAAAAACATCTTCTCACTGATGACGTCACCCTCCCCCCTCCTCCCTCCTCTCCCACTATATATTAGTCTGAGCGGAGAAAACACTAAGATCAACCTCAGCCTCTCTCTATCTATCTATCCATCTATTGTTGAATTCATATATAATTTTAATTGAGGTAGTTGCAAATATGGAGCAGCTACGTCGGCGGCAGCAGCAGCAGCATTTTCTGGTGGTGACATGGCCGGCGCAAGGTCACATCAACCCGTCCCGCCACCTGGCGCGGCGCCTCGCCCGCGCAACCGGCGCCCGCGTCACCTTCTCCACCGCCGTCTCGGCGCAGCGCCGCATGTTCCCCTCCCTCTCCTCCCCCGACCAAGAGTTCTCTGACGGCCTCCTCTCCTACATTCCCTTCTCCGACGGCTCCGACGACCGCATCAAACACGACAGCAGCAACGACAACAAAGACGCCGCCGCCGCCGACCCGGTGTCGCGTATCAAGAAGCCGGGGACGAGGACCCTCTCGGCGGTGCTCGAGCGCCTCTCGGCGCGCGACGAGCCCGTGACGTGCGTCGTGTACACGATCCTGCTCCCGTGGGTGGCCGACGTGGCGCGGGCCCACGGGGTCCCCGCGGTGCTCTACTGGATCCAATCCGCCACCGTGCTCGCCATCTACTACCACTACTTCCACGGCTACGCCGCCGCCGTGGCCGCCCGCGACCCCGCGCACGTCGTGACCCTGCCGGGGCTCGCGCCCCTCAGAACCCGCGACCTCCCCTCTTTCCTCACCACCACCACGTCCGAGGACGATCTCTCCGCGGCCGTCCTCCACGGGTTCAGGGAAACGCTCGAAGCGGTCGAGTGCGGCGCCGACGCCGACGCGGGGGCTAAGCCGACCGTTTTGGTGAACACCTTCGATGCGCTGGAGCCCAGCGCGGTCCAATCCGTCGACGACCACCTAAACCTGATCGCGATCGGGCCCGTGATCCCGTCCCTAGTAGCGCTAGAGGGCGGGGGGGCCGCGGAATCCAAGGGCGAGGACCTCTTCGCGGCCGACGAGAAGCGGTACATGGAGTGGCTCGATTCGAAGGCGGAGGGGTCGGTGGTGTACGTGTCCTTCGGGAGTATGGTCGTGGTGCAGAAGCGGCAAATGGAGGAGATACGCAAGGGCCTCAAGGAGAGCGAGAGGGCGTACCTGTGGGTGGTGCGGAAGGACAACAGGGAGACGGAGTCGATCGAGCCGGGGGATCCGGATCAGCAGGGGATGGTGGTGGAGTGGTGCTCCCAGATTAGGGTTCTGAACCACGCGGCGGTGGGGTGCTTCGTGACGCACTGCGGATGGAACTCGACGGTGGAGAGCGTGGCGGCGGGGGTGCCCACGGTGTGCGTGCCCCAGTGGACGGATCAGGGGACGAACGCGTGGCTCATGGCGGAGGAGTGGGGGATGGGGGTAAGGACGGAGATCAACGGCGAGGGCCTGCTGGAGGGGGAGGAGCTGAAGAGGTGCTTGGAGCTGGTGATGGGGGAGGGGAAGGGGGAGGGGGGAGGGGGAGGGGGAGGAGGAGATGATGAGGAGGAGGGCGCAGTTGTGGAAGGAGAAGGCCCGGGCGGCCATCGGGGAAGGTGGCTCCTCCCACCGCAATCTTCGCGCTTTTGTCGACCACATCCCTAACCCTAATTAGTTACTATCACTTTCATGCATTATTATTATTATTATTATTATTATTTTTTTTTTTTTTTTTTTGACTCATGTATTTTATGCCTTTTTGTCCTTGTAGTTGTATCTACCCCTCTCTCTCTCTCTCTCTGGATTGGTGGGGCCCGCTTCTTTTTTTTTTTTGTTTTATTTTGTTTTGTTTTTTAACCTCTGCATTTAATACCATTTTGTCCTTCTCTTCCTGCTTACTTCGGCCTACCGTTTGCGTTGTTTCTGTTGGTGCTCTGTTTTGCGTTTAACTCGCCGTCACACTCGGTATTTTTATTTAAAAACATTGATGGGCTATGGATATCTAAATTTTTTTTTGAATTAGAATAATAAATTTATTTAATATTAAATAAATGTAAATTTGAATATAAATATAAAAAATAAAAATTTGAAGAATTTAAATTTAGTTATAAATTTTGACTGAACCAAATTTGAATTCGAATCCGCATTAATTTTACATTATAATATATATATATATATATATATATATATATATATATATATATATATATAGGAAAATGCTACTTGTACACCTCATTTGGGGGTGTACATCGCACACCCCACCCATCCAATGGGTGGGGTGTGGAGAGGGGTCACTTCACAATTTGTGAAGTGACCCCCCCACCCTTAGATGGGTGGGTGTAAGATGTACACCCCCTTTGGGGGTGTACATGTAGCGTTGCTCATATATATATATATTTAAATTTATATTTTAAAATTTTAAATTTAATATAATATATTTTAAAATATTGTAAAGATAAAACGAAAAATAATTATTTCAGATTTAAATTTTTAAGTTAGAATTAGGATTTTAATTTTTTTATCAAATTTAATTTTGAATATAAATTTTTAAAATTCATCGTATTCAAATTCGAATTAGACAGTGGAGTTCAAATTTTTAAAAAGAGCAATGTTATATGTACACCCCGAAGGGGTGTACATCATACACCTCCACCATTTTAATGGTGACGATATTTTTTACAGGTCACATCAAGTGACCTATCATCACACCCCCATCCTTAGATGGGTGGAGTATATGATGTACACCCTGAAAGAGGTGTACACATAGCATTTTCCTTTTAAAAATTCGCTCCGATCAGCTAACATCTTTATTTTTGCTATCGCATCAGTGTCCTTCTTGCATCGTTAATCATCTTGGATCATTAATAACAGCGTCGCGCCTACCCTCTTGAAATATCTTACCTGTCATTGTTTTTTAAAAATAAAATACTATACTATTAATAACGTAAAATTATTAATACTATTAAATTATTATTTTTTAAAAGAAATATAAATTTAGAATAATAGTAATTTTCTAGATTTAATATATTATTAGTTGAATAATATAATCTAAAAATTTAAAATAATTAAAAAATATTAATTTAATGGTGAAAAATTTAATAGTATCAAGTGCTTCGTGCTATCGATAGTATTAAAGATGGCAATCCAGCTCGTTATTCGCAAGCCAGCTTTTGTTCGGCCCGAAATGAAGTCGAAATCGAATTGTTTGTTTAGTAAACGAGCCGAACAAAATACTAACTGGGATCAGCTTGCTCGTGTTTGGCTCGATAACAGCTTGAATATATTTATATTATATATATATATATATATATATATATATATATTAATTATAATTATATATAATATAAATTTTTATTCTAACTTAAATATAAAATTCAACTCCGTCATAAGGAGAACTAAAATAAAAAATACTCATGTGTAACTAGAATGTTTTTAAAAGTATTAAAAAAATTTAATCTTTGGAGCTGACTTTTTGATCATTGGATCAAAAGTCAACAATAATAATTATTTATGAACTATTATTATGATTCAAAAATCTATTAGAATTAATTCAACGATTAAAAATATTATAGTGCAGGTAATACTTTAGTATTTTCAAAAATATCTTGACAAAACTTTATATATATATATATATATATATATATATATATATATATATATATATATATATATATATATATATATATATATATATATATATATATAGTCCGAGTGATATACTATCGATAGCACTAAGTAATTTAGAATAAAAATTTATTCTAACTTAAATATAAAATTAGAATATATTTAAGTTAAAAAAAATGTACTATTGGATTATAGTGGTCTCCTAAAATTATTATGTGCTATTGGATTATAGTGATATACTATCGATAGCACTAAGTAATTTATATTATCGATAGCACTAAGTAATTTATATTATTAAGTTTTTAGCCCTTAGATAAAAAAAATGTGCTATTGGATTATAGTGGTCTCCTAAAATTTTTACTATTCAACCAACCACCCACTAAACCCTAGGGGACCACTATCATCTTAACCGCACATCTCTTAATTCAAGTGTTAAAAATTTGGTAACACCAATGTGCTATCGATAGTTAAAATGATAGTGAGTCCCTTGAGTTAAGTGAGTGGTTGGTGAAATAGAATGATTTAAGAAATAAAATTAGTCAAAGGCGTAGATCTAACAGTAAAAAACTTACAAGTATCAATTGCTGGGTGTTTGTACAAGAATAATAACCAGACTATATATATATATATATATATATATATATATATATATATATATATATATATATATATATATATATATATATATATATATATATAGGGTCCGGCTACTATACTCTTATGAGTAAAATTTTTTTGTACTTATAAATTTTTATTACTTGAATGAAAAAATGTGCGGTTAGGATTATAATAGTTTCTAAAATTTTTATTATTTTTTTAATAACTTAATAAATCCTAGGGGGACCACTATCATCCTAACCGCACATTTCTTCATCCAAGGGTGAAAAAGTTATGAGTACAAAGAAGTTTATACTCATAAAAGTATAGTAGCCCTACATTATATATATATATATATATATAAAGTAGAACTGTTCCGTTTGGATGTGGGCTAGAACCGGGAATAGCGGGTTTATCCTCCTTATTCTACCAAACGCATTTGGAACCATCTGGTATTGCTTATCCCAGAACAACTAGAATAAGCTGGAACAACAGTTCTTACCCATTATTTTATAATTTTTTTTTTACCAAACTACCCCTCCTCCCCTCCTTTCTCTCTTCCCAATACACTCTCATCATCACAAATCCCTCTATCTCATCTCTCTCTTTTCCTTATTCCCAATACACTTTCATCATCACAAATCCCTCTCTCTCCTCTCTCTCTCTTTATCACATATTAACTCTTGAGGGCAAAAAAGTAATTTAGCTAACTTATCCTCTTTATTCCTCCTATTCCTCATTATTAAACCAAACACAAAATCTCTTATCCCTGGAACCATCCCAAACGCTTTTTCGCTCTAGTTCCGTACTTTATACTTATCCCCGGTTTAGCCAATTCCACCTTAACCTGATTCCAAACGCAGCCTTAGGTATAAATTTTTTTATACCTGGGATAGCTTGCTATTCCGGGATAAAGAAGTATAAAAGTTAAATTGCGTTTGGTTGAAAAGTTGGTATTCTCTGGAATAGCTAAAATAGTGTTTGGTTGAAATTATGGAATAGTGGAGGATAATGGAAAAAGAAGATAGAATTTTTTTCAAAATGCCAACTTTGCCCTTATCTTTTTTTGTAGGAAAATTAATTTTAAAATTATATTTAATTTGAAGCAATTTAATTATAAGTAATAAATTATATCTTACCTAAAAAAATTAATTTTAATATTTAATTTAATTTGAAGCAATTTTAATTATAAATTATAAATTTTAAATTTTAATTTTAATTTAAAACTTTAATTTTAAATTTTAATTTTCAAATTTTATTTTAAATTTTGAATTTTAAAAATTTAATTGTAAATTTTAAATTTAAATTTTAAAATTTAAAATTTATATTTGAAATTTTTTAATTTGAAATTTTAAAAATTATATTCCCATTCCTGAAGAAAGGTGTGGTGACCCGGACTTTTGTAGAAGCTTTTGCGGCTTTATCAGTGACTATTGGAAGCTCACACAGTGTCATGGAGCTTGTAGAATTGAAATTGGATTTTTAAAATGGACCCGGCGCGAAAATCGGATCAAGTGGGCCTTTCCGGGGGCTTTCGGCAAAATTTCGGATGAGAATTTGGAAAATCGGACAGCGGATTTGGACTCAGCGCGCGAAAACGATCAAAATGGTGTATTCACTTTATTTTCGGCGCAAAATTACTGTTCACGCCGGAACAGTAATTCCGGCCGCCAGAAATACTGTTCCGGCGACCGGCGGCTGGCGGCGAGCGGCGGCGCACGGCGGAGCACAGCGGCGCAGCGGCGGAGCAGGGCCGCGGGCGGGCGCGGGCAGGCGCGCAAGCGGGCGGTCCACAGAATAGTCGTGCACCGGGTGCACGGAAGGTTGAGGTTGCCACGTGGCAGCTCCTCATTGGTCGGGCGGCGTCAAGGGCCTGTCTGGGACACGTGGCGACTTCTGGTTGGCCGACACTTTCCGGAAGACCCGGCGCGTAGACCGGGGGCGTGGACCACGTGAACCGCGTGGTGACACGTGGCGTGTCCCTATTGGCGGGTGCACGCCGCCCACGTGCTCGAGGCACGTGGAACACGTGGGCGGCTGGGACACGTGGCGGCGCCCGATGGGTGGGCGCCGCTGTCCGCTGTTTGGCGGACACGTGTCGCGCCCGGGCTCTTCCGGGCGCGCACAGTGTTCCCGAATTGGGCCGCACTGTAGCAGCCCAATATTTCCGGACGCCCGATTCTTGGGACACAGTGGGAATTTTGGCATTTGTTTTCTGGGCCTATAAATACAGCTCCACTTTCCTCCCTTTCTGTTCTTTTTCCGAGCTTTAGAGAGAGAATCTGAGAGTGTGTCCTTAAGAAGACTTCTTCCTCTCTCTATCCTCCATCTCTCTAGGAAGTTTTGGAATTTTTGGAGTTGCCGACAGCGAGTCATCTGCGACGCGGTGCGCTTCGACGTTTCCTCTTTCTCGGCCCATTTCCGTCGCAGTTCAGTCAGAATTTTCCTGTGCGCAAACCAGGAGGAATTTTTGGACGATTTCTTCGACAGCGTGTTCCTGAGAGGTAAGGCTTCGATTTCCGTGTTGATTGTTTCACTTCATTTTGGGTTTTTGGCACGGTTCCCGAGGCATCTTTTGACCCTATTTTCTGTGATGGATTTCCTGGACAGCATGGGCTTGTTGATTTTATATCTTGGCGTAGGAACATCGGATCGAGGTGTTTAAAGAGTCGATTTTGATCTACTCGTCGCAATGAACGTCCCTGTATTTTTCTTGGATTTTTCTGAATTTCCCGAAAGTGAGAAATCACTGTTTCTCCAGAGTTAAGTGCTACAGTTTTTTTGGGGGGATTCTTTAGGGATGGTTACCTTGTCGAATTTATATCTTGACCTGCAGAACTCGGATTTGGACGTGCAGGTACTCGTTTCGAAGGTATCGATGCGAGGATCGCTGTGATATTTTTATTGGAATTTTCTGGGCATTTTCAGCAGGTGAAATAAGGGCATCTTTGGGACTGAGTTCTGTATGTGTTTGCGGGGGTAGTTTTTGAGATTTATGGACTTTATGTTGTACCCAGGAGAGTTGCGGGTATTACTGGACCCCTTGGAGTAGGAGATTTGGATTTCCTGGTACTTTCAGCTGTGGGATTTGGACAGTCAGCTCTTCAGGTGGGTAGTTGTTGCTTACCTCTTACTGTGATTTACTCACTAAGTTTATTTAGAGGATTCCCCGTTTGGACTTATTGATTGATTACCATGCATGATTGAATGATATAAATGCGAGCCTATCATTTGAGATTAATTATGTGGATATAGCATGTTGGAAATATTACTGGGATAATATTGTTGTTGGAACATGATCATTGAGATATTTTAATAGTGATAATTAACATGCCGTGTAGCACATAGATTTTATAAAAGTTGGTTAAATGGATTAAGTATTGGGACATGATGACATATCTATGTGCGGGTACCACTTTGAGATTTATTATGGACCAGGGATTATATACATGTGTAGTTGGCTGATGATTTTAGCATGATGGTTATATTTATGCGGAGCTATTACTTAATACACATGTGGAGTTACTGTTTGATACTCTTTCTTTTATCTTTCTTGAGGACTGTTGCATGCTTGTTTGGACATCTAGATAGGCCACTATTTATTGCTACACTATCATATTGGGATTTGACTTAGGAGAAACCATGATTGTTTTCTTTCTCCTTCTCATTTTGACTTTTGATTCATATTGCTCGGGTTCGAGCAGGGGTTTGGGATAGTGTAGTCGGGACCTTGGAGTCTGGGACAGGTCGTACTTGATTATGGATTGTGGGGCATTGTGGTAACCGCGGATATTAGGCGGTTGACCAGATGTTGGTTATTTCATCAGATTGTGGACTTGTGGGGTATTGCGGTAACCGCGGACATTAGGCGGTTGACCGGATGTTTACCTTTGCATCAGATTGGGGTTTTCTTTAGTGGAGAGGTTTTCCACTTTGATCATAGTCATGATCCAGTCCTGCTTTTATGATACTTATGACATGGTTACTTTCCTCGTGTGGGTAGCTCCCCTCGAGTGCCACTTCGAAGCGTGCGGGGTACCAAGTGGGTACCGGACGGTATTGACTCATTGCTATCACCTTGGTGCGGATCAGGTTGCACGATGATGATAGCGGCAGCAGGCGGTACCAGTTTTTACTGGTGGCTAGATTGGGTTTATTTGGACAGATGCGGTTACTGATGCACACTTACAGTCATTCATTTTGGCACTGCATTTAGAGGCATACTAGTGGTAGTTCCTTTTTATCTGTAGTTTTATAGCTTACCACTTTCTTCATTCCTTGCCTCTAGTAGACTTAGTGGGTACGTCGGAGTTTGAGGCTTTACCCACAGGGGGAGGCTACTGGTTTACTAGTGGTTCTCACCCCCACTGTTGTTTTTCTCTCTTTCTTTTCCTTGTTTTGCAGAGCCTTCTGCGGGAGCTGCTGGGCCATCGGCAGCGGATCGAGGTGAGGGGATCGCTGAGTAGATAGATCTCCGGTGAGGCTGTGAGTTGCTATTAGACAGATATTGTACCCTTTTACTCAGACTGTAGTAGTTCACTTTTATTTTTGTGGTCTGACTTTGGCCAGCTGGGTGTATTATTTTGGTGAGCTGGGAGTTTATTGTATTTTTACAGTTTTTATTTCTTTTCCAGTCTGAGATATTATGTAGTTCTTTTAGTTCAGCTCTGTATTATGCTCTTTTATTGTACATTTATATCTGAGCAGATTACCGACGCTTCGTGTACATGGGAAATTCCGTGTGCACGGCGGATCTGTTGGCGAGCCCGGGTTCTGGTTTCCACCCGGGGCGTGACAAAAGGAGGCAGTGGGTGGGAAAATTATATTCCCATTCACTGCCCCCACCCCTATTCCACTATTCGAAGCATCCCATGGAATTAATCTTAACGGGTTATCCTAGGATAACCCGTTAAGAAGGGGATAAAATTTTTTTTTATCCCGTGTATTTTTTCAATGATGTTTGGCAAGAATAGGGGGATAAAGGAGGTTATTCCCCCTTTATCCCCCAACCAAACACTGCCTGAAGGTATAAACTCAATTATACTTATAAATATTTTATTATTAAATTTATATTGAGATCCGTATTATTGTATTTTTTTTCTCTCTCTCTAATTGAATAGCTTAAATATATTTTTGTTAAAAAAATAATTTATAATATCAAATATTTTTTTTTTAACAAAAAATATAAAGAATGATTAAAAATGATAGCTCGTTTAAAATATGATAAATTTTAATTTTACTATTGTACGTGGTTTAAAAAATTTTACCTAACTGCCATTATATATTAGTTTTATTTTACCTAAAAAAAAACACGTAGTAAAAAAAATAGTAAAATAAAAATTTTAAAAATCATAATGTAATATTTTATCTAACAATAAATTTTTAAAACAAAAAAAAAATAAAGTTACTAAATAATTAAGTATAATTGTTTAAACTACTAATTGAAAAATAGGAGGAGGGAGCAAATTGAAATGTATCTTTAAAAAATATTATAATATAATAAATAAAAATAATATTATTAAAATATAATATGGGAATAACTATCTGTACACTCCTAAGGGGTGTACAGGTTACACCCCACCCCATCGTGGGGTGGGGTGACGTTCACCCATCACATCGTGTGATGGGTGAACGTCACCCCACCCCACGATGGGGTGGGGTGTAACCTGTACACCCCTTGGGGGTGTACAGATAGCACCACTCATATAATGGAAAAGAGCAATACTATATGTACACTCCGAAGGGGTGTATATCATACATCTCCACTATTTTAATGGTGGCGATATTTTTTACGGGTCACATCAAGTGATCCATCATCACACCCCCACCCTTAGATGGGTGGGGGTGTGAGATGTACACCCCTTACGGGTGTACACATAGCCAATGGGTGGGGTGTGGTGAGGGGTCACTTCACAATTTGTGAAGTAACCTCCTACCCTTAGATGGGTGGGTGTAAGATGTACACCCCCTTTAGAGGTGTACATGTAGCATTGCTCTTTTCCAATGGAAAATACTACTTGTACACCCCATTTGGGGGTGTACATCACACACCTCACCCATCCAATGGGTGGGGTGTGGTGAGGGGTCACTTCACAATTTGTGAAGTAACCTCCTACCCTTAGATGGGTGGGTGTAAGATGTACACCCCCTTTAGAGGTGTACATGTAGCATTGCTCTTTTCCAATGGAAAATGCTACTTGTACACCCCATTTGGGGGTGTACATCACACACCTCACCCATCCAATGGGTGGGGTGTGGTGAGGGGTCACTTCACAATTTGTGAAGTAACCTCCTACCCTTAGATGGGTGGGTGTAAGATGTACACTCCTTTTAGAGGTGTACATGTAGCATTGCTCCTCATATAATATAGGGACCAAAAATATTTACTATTTCCGAGGCCAAGCAATATGCCTTCTAGAATTTTTAAATTGCATCATCACAAAGAATGTCAGGTAATAAAAATTAATAAATAAAAGAAGGGTAAAAATGTAAAAACGCCTTTTTTGAGAGAAAAAAGAAAAAAGAAAGAGAAAAAAAAGCTGAAAATGCATGGAGCCCCATGACTTATAGCACGTTCTGAATAAAACTCCTCAACTTTTTTTTAAAAAAAAAATAAATTCAGACGCTATTAACTTTTTTTTTTAATTAAATTTTTATATTTAGTACAGTTACAAAATTTTATCATATTTAATAAGTTTACTAGTCATGAATCATTATCTGAGATTATTATTATTAAATTTAGTGAAATTATTAATAAATTTGTAATATGTAAAATTTCTAAATTTTTAAACAAAAATTACTAATATATATATATATATATATATATATATATATATATATATATATAGTTGAGGGGCCTATTTCACAATAGGCTATAGTTGATGGGCTCGCTATACATTTGGGCATCTCCCCTACCAAACA
This sequence comes from Tillandsia leiboldiana, assembly GCA_029204045.2. Classification (NCBI taxonomy): domain Eukaryota; kingdom Viridiplantae; phylum Streptophyta; class Magnoliopsida; order Poales; family Bromeliaceae; genus Tillandsia; species Tillandsia leiboldiana. Next base: position 46,762,974 of record CM055065.1, read on the forward strand.
ATAATCTACTAAACAAATCATCCCTATAAAATGTCAAGTAATAAAGAATTATAATAATATAAAGTAATAAATAAAAGAGAAGGATAAAAAAGTAAAAAAGCACTTTTGAGAACTTTAATTTTTTCAAAACAAATGTCTCAAAGTTTAATTTATTAAAATTTTTTTTGCTTAAATTTTTAAAATTATTACAATCAAGTTCACAATATAATTTATATGACTTTAGATTATAGGACTTGATTGTAATAATCTAAAAGTTCAAGCTAAAAGTTATTATGAATTAAAGTTTGAGGACCGAATTGTCAATTGCTCATAGTTTGAGGGCCAAACATTCAATTTACCTTTACCAAAAAAAAAATAATAATAAAAAAAACCCTCTCCGCTTTCGTCGTCGTCTGTCGTCTTCGTCTTCGTCTCCGCGTGAACCAACAATGGCGGACTACGTCACGCTCGGCGGCGGCGACCATGAAGGCGAAGCCGGGGCCGATGCGCAGAAGCCGAAGCCATCGAGAGCCCCTCGCCTCGCCTCCCTCGACGCCTTTCGCGGCGTCTCCATCGCCGTGAACTCGCTCGCTCTCTCTCTATATCTCACTAGCTACATCTCTCTCTTTCTCTCTCTCTGCTTGTGATTCCATAGTTTGATCCTTTGATTGGATGCTGTAGTTCTCGATCTCTTGTGTTGGAATTGGAGATCCTTTAATTTGATGTTGGAGATCCCGATCTCCTGTGTTGGAATTGGATCTGAATTAGTGTTAGTACTCAGTAGCAACTAGCAAAGCACGGATCACGGATCCCATCGAGTTTGGATTTTGTCTAGTAACATCGTCGAGAAGCACAATTTGGTTATTGTTATGGTTGATCTCGTAGTTGATGCTTAGATTGCCAGGTTTCTGTGAATTAGGAGCTACATTATGCCTCTGTTTGATCTCAAAAGTGTTGTTTTTTTCTAATTCTTTTTGCTGGAAACGTTGCTTACCTGCTTCTGTTTTGCAATTGAATGTGTTATGGAGGTTTTCGCCTCGTTGTGTTGTGTGCTCATGGATAAATAATTGTTAAGAGTAAAAGATCTCTAGAGCCCCCTTACTGCTGAAATTGTCGAGATCGAGCGAAATCACCCATTAATCGAAACTTGTGTCAAAAAATAAAAATCCCTTCTCTAATGTTGAGATGGTGCTATTTTCGAAATTCGAATAACGGTTGTTGATCGTTGTGATAGTTGTTTATTAATAAAATACTTCGCATCAATTGCTGCGAAGTATATAGTGCTTTTTTTTACTTGTTATTGTGATTGTGAACAAGCTTCTTTTTTGTAGCTTATGATTTTCGTCGATTATGCTGGCTCGATTTTCCCGATTGTTACTCACTCACCATGGAATGGTGTGAGGTTAGCGGATTTCGTGATGCCGTTTTTTCTTTTCATTGCCGGTGTTTCTCTTTCACTGGTTTACAAGGTACCTAGAACTCCCTTTCCATGTTTAAGTTGATGATGCTTTTTACTTCAAAACTATCTTTTAGCTGATATTCATGAACTATTCTGTTTGTTTCTTACCTCTTATTTTACATTCTTATAGATGTTGGACAGGATGACTTTGCTATGCCATTCTTTCTCCTTTTTCAATTTTCTTTTTTACTCTGGCTTCTCTTTAATTCCTAGACTATGTTAGCAGACACTAATATTAGAAAAGCGTTCTATGGAAGGGTGAATTGGTCATTTAAAAAGTTTGTGTTGGCATTCGGTGAAACCAAATCGGATGCGCCGATAATCTGGCTCGATCCGACGCTTAATATGCTATCTAATTGAACTATATTTAATCTCGCTTTTAATTTGGAAAACTAATTAGAAATATATTCTAGCCATATTAGGATAGCAATTATAAACCGATTCGGCCTAATCTTCTACTTACTTATTAGGGTGGTGGGATCCCTTAATAGTTTTTTTTTTTATTTTAGTTCTGCAGAACCAATGGAATGACGAGGAGCTTGCGCGAACCAAACTTTGATTTTGGGGGGCTTAATTTATTTGATTCAAAGTGAGGAATGGAATAACCATGTTTGTCAAAACTAATCTATCAGGGTGGTGGAACTAATTAAATCAATCAACATTAGTTCTTTAACAAGTTAATATGAATACAAGCCTAAGATAGTGTCTCTGATTTGAATTGAAGGAGATTAAATAATAACAAACAAATCATCTTAAATGATTTTTTTGCGTATCTTGTTTGGTGGTATTATCCATTTGAATCGATCATTTCTTATGCTGTTTCTCTAGTTGCACCATTGATTCCTTGCAGCTTTAATGCGGGCTTTGAAGCACCATAACCTATAAACAAGAGTTCCTTTCGAGTTTGGAAATGTCTTCAATTTTACGCAGGTCTTCTATTTTTTTTCCCAGTAAATACAGTTTAATTGACTACTAGTCCTGCTGTTGAGCACAATGCAAGACAACTCGCTTAACTTATGTCTCTAATGACATTTGGTGGCTTTATAATTGTGTAAAGACCCGACCTGCTAGTAATAATAACTAGTTGGGCCCAAACCACAACCCAAAATGCTTATGTAACGTCCGACGCCAACAAGAGCGACTCCAAGGTGAGAAGAGACGGGAAGGAGCCGGGGTGGGACCGAAGGTGGAGAAGAAGGAGCATGATAGAAGCCTCTTGCGCAATCCCAGCTCGCGGATTAGGGCACCGAGGAGGGAGGCGACAGGATACACTCGGCCAGTTGAGAGGAAGCAGAGGAGTGGGTGGCTGCCAGAGAAGGAGAAGGAAGCCCAGCTAAAGAATAGCCAATGCAGAAGCCCACGGAAGAGGGCTCAACTGCAGGGGCCCAACTTAGGGAAGCCCAACCAGAGAAGCCCAAGAGGCCCAATAGCCAAAGGCCCAATATCAGGAGGCCCGGGCCGTGCACAGTAAAGGGCTCGGCCCATTAGAGAGATTATTAGTATAGATAATAGAGTGATATTATTAGTAGATAATAGAGATAATTAGAGATGGACTATATATATATATAGATAGCAACGAATGTAGGGGATATCAAGAAATTAATACAAGTTCTTACCTTCTTCCTCAAGCTTCTCCCTAGCTCTCTCCCTCTCTCCCTTAATCCCTCAATTCTCATCTTCTCTCCCAACTTCTTCTTCTCTATCTCCAATCCCACTCTACATCCTCCCCACTTCTCCCTACTCCTCTCAATTTACCCCGAAACCCACCATTTACCTCTTAATTGAGGCACCATCATCCCCGTCGCCGTACCGGCCTCAGAACACCGTCATCATCGGCGGTTGCGAAGGGTCAGGGTTGTTACAAATTGGTATCAGAGCGGCACGATCCCAGGGATCGGCGCGCACATCATCTACCACAACCGAAGGCAACACCGCAATTAGCCGCAGGCAACAATCGAAGGCAACACCAAAACCGAAGGCAACACCACAATCAGCCAGGCAACAATTGAAAGCAACACCGCAACCGAGGCAACACCAAATTAGCCACAGGCGACAATTGAAGGCAACCCCAAACCGAAGGCAACACCACAATCAACCACAAGCTACCAAAAAGCCAAAGGCAACAAGAAACCGAAGGCAGCATACAAGCACACGAGCCACCATCGGAGGCAATCTCTAGCATCGCAACAGGATACAAACCGGTGGAATCGGGGGAAGGCGCGGAAGCCTCCAACTGTTCGATGAAATTCCGTCGGCCGCAACTCGCCTCAGCATAGCATCATAGGCGCCAACATATAGGAAGGCAACAACCACCCATTTATTGGGAGAGACACGGAAGCCGCCAACCGTTTGGCAAAATTCTGCAGTTGCCTCAGGGGAACATCATCGGCACCTCGGCAGATCACTATAGCAGACTTCGATTCCTGTCCAAGGCAAGGAGTCAGGGAGCACAAACAAGCAGAAATTGGAAGAAAAAGCAACAACCTGAGTTGTAAAATTACAAGGAAGGTCCTAAGCATCAAGATCATAGGCAATCAGCACACAAGCAGCACCAGACCACGTCACAACTAGCTCGCAAGCAGCAAGTCGATTGGGAACCATTCCACGGCAACTACGAGAGGCAAGGTAGCTGGGCTCTCATCAACCAATATGGATACAAGGTAACCAACAACACCCCAATTGATCCCAACACTATATCATCTTCAGTTAGAGTGCAGACAAGTGAAATATATCAAGGTTAGTAGTGGAGAGGTTACTGTTCTATTGGTTAGAACAGCACCTGAGTCTCGGCAGAGCATCATCGGCCACCCTTGACAGCATCGTTGTAGCCAGGGAGTGAAAGAAGCAAGTTGGAAGTACAACTCTAGAAGAGATCAAGTTAGGCGAAGGAAACAAACCACGATCTAAACTTCAGAATCAGGAGAAGGGCCAAAGGAGCTTACCATCGAAAAGTAGTCGAATCCACACTGTTCAAAACAGCGACTCGTTGGAGTACAGCATGCAGTTTGACTGCTTTGCCCAACATATGGATAACGTGCGACATACAGGCCAGCAAAGGTGGGAAGCCTTGAGAATGGAAGCAAACAAGAGCTATGAGGAATTGCGTCAGGAGAATGCTAGAAGGCATCAGCAATTAATGGACTTGCTTACGGCCATGTTGTCAAACTCGCAGCAGTCAGTGAATGCCAATCGGGGAAATGAGAAGTACCCCATCCAGGAGTTAGGTACTTCCCAGCAAATTGAGGCCTTGGGGAGAGGCCAAGAAAGTGACGAAACCGTTAAGGCATACGAAGTCATGGTGCAAGAGGATGGCCACAGTCAGGGACCACTCCTAGAGTTGAGGTGGAGCCAAGATGCACATGCCCAAGAAGAGAATTCTGCAGTGCAAGCTCTAACCAAGGAGAATGAGCAAACGCCCATAACCACCCCTGGAGAGAAAAGAACCAGCTCACTGATTAACTCCAAAACCTACCAACAAATTGCAGTAAGAGAAATGGAGCAGCAGCGCCTAGAGCATCAGCAGATGGGGACTAACCAAAAGCATGCTAGAAAATGGGAGGATGGTGCTAGTACGACAGATAAGCTACTTACGTTGCCGGCAACTCAACTGCCTATACACAGAGCTGCTCACAATGTCACAACACCCAGCTTGGAGGGAAGCAACTCGAAGGATAACATCACTCCAGTGCCCCCCAGAGCCAGCAGGGGTAAAGGACCTCAATCACGAACTCACGAGCTAGCAGGTAATTCCGATATTCCTAAGCCATATCTAATGTGTAGCTCTAATTGGGGGTGGAAAGGGGAACTTAAGCCTGGCTCGCTTAATACCCTAATTGAGGTCGAGAATATTGGCCACAACTCAAGCAAGGGTGCCTATTCCAACTCTGTACGTAGAGCCACCCTAAGTGAGCAAAATGGGATGGAAGGACTATGTAATGAATGCAGCGGGATGGAGGTTCCAGAGCATAAGTGCAATACTAGCCCCCTGCAGGCTATAACACCCCATGTAGAGGTTGATAAAGTTGAGGGAATGGAGCCAGCAGATGATGGTGGAGAGTTAGAGCAAGAGCAACAAGAGGCACTGACCAATCAACCAGCTCCACTCCAGCCTGCCCATATGGTGAGGGCAGCCAGCATAGAGAGTGGAGACCAAGTACACCTCAAGCCAGGAAATAGCTCCACTCTACTAATTCCCACAGGAGACAACAAGTTCACAGTATACAAAGGACCAAGGGAAGATAATCCAGCAAGAATGGAAGACTTATGGTTCATCCTTAAGCCAAGTCTAGTAGAAGCTGGGAGGGGGTGCATCCTTGTGAATGGAGAAAGGAAGCTAGGGACCCCGCGCGAAATGCCTCACCCCTGTTTTCTAGCACTGACCTACGAACAGGTTAAGCTGAAGGAGACTAATAGTGACTGGAATGCTACATTACACCTAGAAACTAAATGCAAAGCACTCTCTGTTGTGGTGCCAAGGTGGGAGCAAGCGGTGCACAGCCATTGCAAAGGAGGCCCTCAAGCTAAGGGAGTTACTGCAGAACCACTAGAGATAGGAATGGAAAGAGGACTACAGCAAAAGGTGCAAGGTGGTGAAATCGTCTTAAGAGCTAAAGGGGGAAAGAGATCTAAAGATGGATACCAATGGTTGGGGCTTGCAGGAGGGGGGTTCCACAGTGGACTCCATATTGTGACATCCTTACAAGATGTATATATCTACTACCCTCCAATCCTTACCTGGGTTAGAATGGAAGATGCTATGAGGAGCCCAATAAGGAGCTGGAGCAAGCACAGAGAGCAAGACAGATGTAACCATAGGGAGCAGCCGAGTACAACACAGCAAGGAGGGAAGTACTACACTGCTAGAAGAAGAAGCGACAGAGCTTTTGGAGAAAAGAGAGCAATTTTATCCAGAAACAGGCGCCTACGAGCATGCCAGCAAGGTGATGAGAAGAGATCGGAGCTCACCATGGGTCACCATGGACCATACCCGACTGCGGGGCAAACAGGGCAGGTGGCGCGCAGGTTGCGACCCTCCGAAGGCCCAAAGGTGAGCCTTGGTCCCCAACGGATGTCGCCGTCCATGCCGCAAGCCGAGGGAGGTAAGGGGCTAAGAGCACAACTCAAAAACACTCGGGTCAGTCCAGAAAACCGCCGGAGGCTCAAGGTTATGCTTAAGGTAGCAACTCGGAGGAAAGGAAAGCTGCCGAGGAGAAGATCACGCGGGCCAGACCCATCCTTGAGGACAAGGATGGTTTTAAGGGGGATGGATTGTAACGTCCGACGCCAACAAGAGCGACTCCAAGGTGAGAAGAGACGGGAAGGAGCCGGGGTGGAACCGGAGGTGGAGAAGAAGGAGCATGATAGAAGCCTCTTGCGCAATCCCAGCTCGCGGATTAGGGCACCGAGGAGGGAGGCGACAGGATACACTCGGCCAGTTGAGAGGAAGCAGAGGAGTGGGTGGCTGCCAGAGAAGGAGAAGGAAGCCCAGCTAAAGAATAGCCACTGCAGAAGCCCACGGAAGAGGGCTCAACTGCAGGGGCCCAACTTAGGGAAGCCCAACCAGAGAAGCCCAAGAGGCCCAATAGCCAAAGGCCCAATATCAGGAGGCCCGGGCCGTGCACAGTAAAGGGCTCGGCCCATTAGAGAGATTATTAGTATAGATAATAGAGTGATATTATTAGTAGATAATAGAGATAATTAGAGATGGACTATATATATATATAGATAGCAACGAATGTAGGGGATATCAAGAAATTAATACAAGTTCTTACCTTCTTCCTCAAGCTTCTCTCTAGCTCTCTCCCTCTCTCCCTCAATCCCTCAATTCTCATCTTCTCTCCCAACTTCTTCTTCTCTATCTCCAATCCCACTCTACATCCTCCCCACTTCTCCCTACTCCTCTCAATTTACCCCGAAACCCACCATTTACCTCTTAATTGAGGCACCATCATCCCCGTCGCCGTACCGGCCTCAGAACACCGTCATCATCGGCGGTTGCGAAGGGTCAGGGTTGTTACAGCTTAAGCCCAGTTATTATTATTAGCGTGTACGGTCTCATATATTCAATTAGAATTTTAATCCCATCCGATATGGGACTATTGGGGTGTTACAAACTCCTCCCGTTTAGATCCTGACGTCCTCGTCGGGTCCAAACCAGATCACAGACAGACAAATCAGAATTACCAGGCGATGTGAGATTCTAGAGGTGGTTCCTACGTATTCAAGAGGTGGCTCCCACCAAACCCTTGGTGTATCACTTTGCTCCGCATAGCACTTAGCTCTCACACTTCTGGCTGGTATTCATCTCTGATGCCATTTGTAACGACCCGACCCGCTAGCAATAATAACTCGTTGGGCCCAAACCACAACCCAAAATGCTTAAACCCAGTTATTATTACTAGTGTCCATATCTCTTATATACCAAATCACAACTCCATTTCCATCTAATGTGGGACTAATAGGGTGTCACAGACTCTCCTGTTTAGGCCTGAAGTCCTCGTTAGCCCAAACACACACACAACCCAAGATCACCGGGCGATGTGAGACTTGTCTCGCTAGCCCTGTCATCTAGACCCAGGCTCAGCCGAGACTCGTCACATACTTCCGGCTGGTGATTGACTCTGATATCAAATGTAACGACCCGACCCACTAGCAATAATATCTCGTTAGGTCCAAACCACAACTCAAAATGCTTAAGCCCAGTTATTATTACTAGTGTCCATGTCTTTTATATACCCAATCACAATCCAATCCCATCCGATGTGGGATTATTGGGGTGTCACAGACTCCCCCCGTTTAGGCCTTACGTCCTCGTCAGCCCAAACACGCACACAGCCTAAGATCATCAGACGATGTGAGACTTGTCTCGCTAGCCCTGTCATCTAGACTCAGGCTCAGCCGAGACTCGTCTCACACTTCCGACCGGTGACTGGCTCTGATACCAAATGTAACGACCCGACCCGCTAGTAATAATAACTAGTTGGACCCAAACCATAGCCCAAAATGTTTAAGCCCAGTTATTATTACTAGCGTGCATGGTCTCATATATTCAATCAGAATCTCAATCCCATCTAATATGGGACTATTGGGGTGTTACGAACTTCCCCCATTTAGACCCTGACGTCCTCGTCGGGTCCAAACCATAGTTAGTTAATTCGGATTCGGCAAAAATTCGGTACGTATATAATACGAATAAAATTTGTATCATAATTTTAAAATTCGTTGAAAAATTCAGCTAAAAAATGGGTTCGTCAATTATTCGGATACGTGATTTATACGGGAATAATACGTTCACTAATAAAAAATTCGGGATAAAAAATTCGGCTATTAAATTAATTTTTTTAAAAATTTATACTATTAGTATAAACAATTATAATTTTTAAAAATAATTGAATCAATTTACTTTAGAAATAAATAAAATATCCATTCAGAACAAAAAAAAATAAAAATATAATTTTAAGTGACTCCCGGCAAAGAATTTTAAAAAATTATTCAATGACTGAAATATTAAAAAAAAAAAAAAATTAGATTAAAAGTAAATATTAATTTCACTCACAAGTGACCAAAATTATAAATTAATACACAAATTTACAAAATCACAACTCACAAACGGGTGGCGGCGAGGAAGATGACGAGCGGTACGCGGCCCAGAGGGTTCTGATGGCAAGCACACGCCGCCCTGCTAGGGTGGGAGGAGGCAGTCTTGAGAGGGCGTGAGAACAGAGAAGAGAAGCGGGGGGTGGGGTGGGGGGGGGGGGGGGGGGGGGGGGTGGGGTGGGGTGGGGTGCCGGGGTGGGAGGAGGCGGTCGTGAGAGGGTGGGTGGGGGGGCTGTGATGGCAATTATTTATTTATTTATTTATTTTACTCTTTTTGAAAAAGGAAAGTGTAGGCGAATTTTTCACCCAAAAATTTGAAATTCGCGAATAATACTTTTTGGCTAAAAAATTCGCAAATTATTCTGAATTTTTGAAAAAATTCAGAAACAATACGTTTAATTCGGATTCTCAATAATTCGCGAATTAACTAACTATGGTCCAAACCAGATCACAGACAGACATATCAGAATTACCAGGCGATGTGAGATTCTAGAGGTGGCTCCTACGGATTCAAGAGGTGGCTCCCACCAAACCCATGGTGTAGCACTTTGCTCTGCATAGCACTTAACTCTCACACTTCCAGCTGGTATTCGTCTCTGATACCATTTGTAACGACCCGACCCGCTAGTAGTAATAACTGGGTTTAAGCATTTTGGGCTGTGGTTTGGGCCCAACTAATTATTACTAGCGGGTCGGGTCGTTACAAATTGTTCATTGAATTAGTTGTCTATTAAACCTAAGTCATAGTCACCTGATATTAGTTTACTTGTGACCAACATGAGTGCACAGCAATGTAGCATCCTGATGACAGATGCACATTTTATTTCAACAACTTTAATATGGTCAAATAAGTATATTATTAGTCAAACTCCCATTTTATTATTTCTGCTGTTATATCTCTGCTGCAAACACATTATTTCTGTTGTTGTGACAGAAAAGTATTTCCCTTATTCTCTTATTTTTGTGAAGTTATCATGTTGAATATATAAATATATTTTTTATGTCCTGAACTTCTATATTTTTCTCAAGAGAGTTGACAACCATGTTTAGCAGTACCATCTTGCATTTGTTATGCAGTGAACGAAAGAAACTTCTATGTTTGCTTTCAGAGAATATATAACAAATTTCAAGCAACTCGTAAGGTGATTTCGAGAGCAGTAAAACTTTTTCTGCTTGGTGTTCTTCTTCAAGGTATCTAACTTGAACTTACATTTCTTTCAACACTTTGGTAGATGATTCTTGATTGCATATTGTGTTTCTGGCTTATTAATGAGCTTCCAGTCTATTAATAAATATCATCTATTCTTCCATTTCTCATCACCATGCACAAAGCTTTTCCCTGAAATGCAGGCCAACCAAAGCTTATTGTTTGGATTGAGGAGACTGTCCCCTTAAGTCAGGTCTCTATAAAATGATGCTAAAAGTTGGATAAAACAGCATAATTAAGATGCAAAAAGATTAACTTATTTCATTCTGAATAAATTCCTGAACTTGCAAATCTAGCCTCCAAGCATTCTGAAGAGAAATAATAATAATAATAATAATAATAATAATAATAATAATAATAATAATAATAAAGGAGAAATTAATGTCCTCGAACTTGCATAAGCAATTTTTCATTAGGATTCGTAGAAAGCAGATGTACAGGATTTCATCTGTCAGACATACCCGGATTGTGGAACAGTGATAATAGGAGACTGTCATATAATGCAATAGTGTATCAGGTCCCTGTATATTGCGATACCGACATTATTTGTACTGATGTATATATGATCTTTGATATAGCACAAACAATATGAGAAATGGCTACTAAGCAGTTCAAACATTTTTCCGTTGAAAATAATGTTTTTGGTTACTGGGTTGCTTAGCTATGTATGTAGTCCCATAGTCCGGTAATCATGTTGACCGCACAGCAAGTTTGTTATTGTTTCATAAATTCTGCTAATTGGCATCATACATCTCACGGAGCCACTACTACCTTTTCCAACTTATATCCATTTCCATAACAGGGTAAATTTGCAATACGTAAATAGTATCTCAGAGAAAAAAGGAAGTTGAAACAGCATTCCATTGTTTATAGGGAGTAGGGACCTTGGGCTTTTCAAAGTCTTGTTGCCAATTCAAACCTTAAAGGCGTAATATTTTTCAAACGGCCATTTCTGTGTGTAACTTGTTATAACTGAACTCAGAACTTGAGAATAATCATTCTTACGTTCTATTTAGGTGGCTACCTTCATGGGATCAATACGTTGACTTTTGGTGTAGATATCGAGAAAGTACGTTGGCTTGGTATTCTACAGGTTAGACAAATGCCCTAACCATTTAGTGTCTTAATGACTAAATGTTCTTACAAGATGGTTTTCATCATCTTTGTCATCATTATTGTTGCAATTCTCATTATTATTATGGCATGCTCTCTTATTTATTATCTAGCTGTCATATTCGGCAGTTTCAGTATCTTAATATTTTTACAATCAAGCATCTGCAATCCCTTATGCTGTTTAGTTGTAGAATCTCCACTTATTTAATTTCAACTTTTTGGGCCTTCCAAGAGTTCTCTTAATATTTAAAGTGTCCTAGAATATAATAAATAAAATGGACTTCTCTGTAGTACCTTAAGCTCTCAGAGTTTCAAACTTTTCGTGGCTCCTTTAAGTGCCAAACCACATATAAGAAAAGACATATCTTCATGTGTTTATTTGTGCAGATTTGTTCATAGATTGGTAGGCTTATACATTTCATTTGTCGTTTGGTGCAGAGGATAGCTATTGGATATTTAATTGCTGCTTTATGTGAAATTTGGCTTTCAAGCAAAATGAAAAATACAAGAGGTGGAGTTTTCAAGAACTACTTTCTTCACTGGTATGACTTTGATAGCATGAACCCCAAACTTTTCTTACTTTCTTTCTTGTGCAATTTGGATGCTTTAAACCAAGGAATTAAGTGCCATGGCACGGGGGCGTGCCGCTCGCCGCCTGGCACGGTACGGTACCGGCACGTTGCGTGCCGACACGTGGCACGCTTGCGTGCCGATGGATACGCATGACCTCCCAGTGGCACGCTCTGGCACGGTTTTTTTTGTTCCCAATAAGCTTTTATAATGTTTTTTTGAAAAGTTTAGTTAAATAATTATAAATATTGACTATATATAGCTAATTTTAAATTAAAGAAATATATATTTTTCAAAAAATTTAGAAAAATTGTGAGAATTGCTTAACTTTTAAAATTAGTTTGATTTTATCTTTTTTTTCTTGAAATTTAAAAAAAATATAATATACAAAATTAGAGAAATATTTTTTTTCAAAATTTTAATGTATATTTGCAGAATTGATGCATATTGATTTGACAAGAGACCGCTAGATATTTAGATTAACCATAATAGGACCGTAATTGCTTTAGATAACTTTTTTCATTTAAATTTTTTAAATATTTGAAGGAAAATATTTTTTATTAAAACATTTTTAAAAAAATATTAGATCTATTCATAAAAACTTAGCAATAAATTATATGACAAATAAATTAAACAAATTTAAGTATTAATTAATTTAATTTATCTTTTAATTTTATCAGTATTTCAATCTTTTAAAATGTTAAAAATATTTTTATCGCAAATTTCATCTAAAATACTATATCTATCTAAAATAATTAAAATTTTGACTATATATTAATTAAATCAATTATATTTATTTTCAACTTTTTATAAAATATAAATAAAAAAAGTACCTAATTTTATTTTTTTTTTAAAAAAAAATTTACAAATTAAAAATATTTTTTTTAAAATAAAATTACGTTGGAAATATAAAGGCGAATCCCAAAAAAAATTAGATGGAAGACATAAGAACCTACCAAAAAAAAAAAAAAAATAATAACAATGGATGAAAGGTACAAAAGCTCACCCCAAAAAAAAAAACAATCACAACAAAAAAAATCAAAACTAACTGTGAGAGAAAAAAAAAAAACAACCGTAACAAAAAATCTAAACTAACTGTGTGGGAGAGAGAGAGAGAGAGAGAGAGAGAGAGAGAGAGAGAGAAGGATTTGCATAAAAAAAAAACAGAAAAAAAAAGGAGCGGCGATACCCCGTGTCGCCCGTCTTGCGCGATACCCGCGATACCCTCGCGGGTATCGCGCTGTCTCGCGCGATACCTCACGGGTATCGCGGCACGGGGGTGCCTTGGCACCCCCCTTGTACCGTGCCCCTATATTGTGGGCACGGCACGTGCCGCCCCGTGCCGAGCGGCACGGGGCGGCACTTTATTCCTTGCTTTGAACCTAATCTACGGGAGAATATATCAAGAGGTTGGATGTAAATACTGCCTTTGTTTATAATGCTTAAAAATACGGCTTGAATTTGGACTTGTTAGACTTGATTATGTTATTCGTGTCACTCGGCCATGTACGACTAGGCTACGTCTTTGGCCACGGGCACGTGGAGGATTTGATTGTGTTATCATGCCATACGACCATGTACTACTTGCCTATGTTGTTGGCTGTGGGCGCAATGAGGACAGTTTCAGAAGATAGTGCTTTTCCTATGTATGCAAATCTTGCAATAATCTCAGCGCTGCTTTTATGTAAACGAATGTTGCTCTAATCTGATGGAACCTTGATAGGACTTCAAAACCTTTTACAAGGTGTACAAGTTCTCAAAAGATTTAGGGATGATACCATAAGATAGAATACAGAAGATAAACATAAGCAAAATGCATTATGAGCATACACTGAAGATTGTGCAAATATAATAAATCTTATTTTATGCTATGCTTTTTTGGAACACAATATATGTGCTATTTTTTCTATTTTTTTTCTATCTGTGAGATATTGACTGCCACTACTCTTATTGATCATGGAAGTTCGCTGAATCATACTATGATGATAGCTTATCTTTCTCTTTCTGTTTTTGTATTTACCTCTCTAGGGTTGTCATACTTTTGGTCTCTGGCATATACCTGGGATTGTTATATGGCTTGTATGTTCCCGATTGGCAATTCAAAGTGCAGGAGACATCATTGAATTCTTCCATTGATGATGGCTATGTTCTTAAAACAGTAAGATATCTCTGTTTGTTTTATGTGTTACTTGCAATTTCATTTTTGTGCTTATTGTGCTGTGGCATTAGTTGATCATTATTTTTTTAGCTCAATCAGTTTAGGCCTTCTAAATTTAGGTGAAGTGCGGAGTTCGAGGTGATCTTGGACCAGCATGTAATTCGGCTGGAATGATTGATCGTTTGGTCCTTGGCATTGAACACCTATACAAAAAACCTGCTTATAGGAACTTGAAGGTATTCTGAACTGCATTATGAAGCTATTAAATTACACTTATTTATCATTTTAAGTGAATAAATCTTGTCGTATCTTTAGGAGTGTGCGGCTTCCCAGAATGGCCTAGTTTTGGACACTTTACCTTCATGGTGCCAAGCTCCATTTGATCCTGAAGGGATTTTAGGGTAAATGTTTTTTCTTATTTTGTTTTTATTAGATGTGATGTCCAAATTATTCATATCTCTGAATGCCATGCTCCTCCTATCCAAAAAGTTCTTTTTGGATTGATATAGATGTGATACATGAGACTGTATGGACTAATCAGATTTCATGTTGCTAATCGCATTATATGTGCTGATTAAGTGATGTTTAGCAATCGAAGGCAGGCCTTCTATGAAGGCTTATCCTGCACGGAGAGTATTGATAATCTATACTATTTGACTGCTTTTATGCTTATAGGAAGACAGAGTTGGCCTCTTTTTGTTACCTTCGCTACCAAAACAACTCTCACATTTTGTGCATGCTAGCTGTGTCAAGTATGTAAGCAGACCTCAATCTCTCTCTTATAACACTACACTTTCAACGGAAGGCCATCTATTATTAGAGTTCCCTATATATATATATATATATATAGCATAATGCCTCTTCAGTTTGGATAGTGTTTCTGATAGACTTATTAGAACTTTATCAAATGGCCATTCGATAGCATACGACCAAAAGACTTCAAAATATGCTCAATTTGATTATTGAGAGGCCCCTTGTGCTATAAGATCCTCCATAGCTCCATTAATATGTGGACCATGCCCTCTAATTGCTTACATAGGATACTCGAGATGCTACGATTGCTGAAATATCTAGTATCCATCTTGAAACGGCTAAAAATTACCTCTGTAAGACATAGATTGCGTAAATAAAAGAGATCTTTCAGGACGACTGAGTTGATTAGATGGGTCGGAAAGCGAGGGAACAATATGGACATAAACTGTATGTCAACATCTTTGCAAGACTGACACACGTGGATGTAGTTGAAATATATATTATATAGAAGCTTATACTTCCTATCTTGTAATCATTCACTATTTCACCAGCAGTTTACTGTGATAAGTTACCATATGAACTGAACATGAACTTTTCCCTCACGGAAATACCTCTCAAGTTATGTATTTTTATTTATCCCTTTCTCACTAGGTCTTTTAAAGTTGTTTCGTTCAGTGATCTGAAGTAGTTGACATGTTTGATAAATTCTTATTTTGTAGCTCCTTGATGGCTGCTGTCACTTGCATAATTGGACTTCAATACGGTCACATTCTTGTTCATTTTGAGGTATGAAGAGAAACTTGACATAATTATTTCCCTCTAGTTCATCTTTGGAGAGATACTGCTAGAGCTTTTTCTAAGTTTATCATTTGCATCATTTTTCATTTTTCGATGTGTTTAGAGGCAAACTGAGCTGCTTCAACAGTCAATCGATGACATCTTTCTATATCTACACGCTAAAGATAAAAGCATCTGAAAAAGATGTTAAGCTGGAATAGGAAATATAGGATATTACATGCAAGAAATAGTTTGGGCCTGATGGAGCACGCAAACATGCTGAAAGTACAAATTTGCGAGTAATATAGTTGACTGTGGTTTGTCTTAAACTTAGTTTGTTTACCTTTCAATTTCTCCAAATAATGAATGGTCTACCACAAACTTCTCCGATACCTGTGTATGTAATTATGCCTACATAATGAAACTTAAACCTATCTTAGAATATGGTCTAGTAGACTAGTACATACCCAAGTTTTCAAATCATATATTCAGCTGTAACTTATAGTTCATCTTTTTGTATGTTACTGCCACTTTCCTGCTTAGTCCGCCTGTGTTCTCTTTATAGTTTTGTAACAAATTTGGTTCTATCTGTCAGTGATTTGTTTTTCTAATCTTTTTCTCCCATTTTCTCTGCTTTCATGTTGTTCTGGAGGTCATGAGACCTAATCATATCTTTTTTTTCTTTTACTTCAAGATGCTTTTATCCAACCAATGTTCCATGCTGTTGATTGACTATTTTTCGGGTGTTCCTAAATTGCACCATTTTAATCTGTTGCTCCTGTAATATGTTTCAGGATCACAAAGATCGGCTTGTCCGCTGGTTATGGCTGTCCCTTTCTATATTTGTACTTGGGTTACTTCTATCCTTCATAGGTATTTCTTATCTTGTTCATTATTACATTGTCATAATTCTCGGTCTCTTTTCTTTTGCTCGCTTCGTCAAACATATTTCCATCTACTGTAGGTGTCCCCCTCAACAAGTCACTATATACAACTAGCTATACATTGCTAACAACAGGCTCAGCTGGGTTCACTTTTTCTGCTCTTTACTTACTGGTAAGCTCACACTTTTGCCTGGCAAGCTTCACTTTTCATCATTTGGAAACAAGAAATTTTTTATGCTAGCGTACTGCTTGGAAGTTTAAGGCAAAATAATTTAGCAGAGGAAAGGTCTCGTCTCCAAGAAATGCGATGCCTTAGAAGATGGTGAGTGTTATGAATTCGGAAACTAAATTAACTAAGATTTCCAGAAAGGGGCATTCACATGTGGATTCAATTACATTTGACACGGTTACAAAAATGATGTTACAGGTCGGACCGGTCTCATTAGTGATAACTATGTTACTGAAGTAGCACACGGCTGCTACATAATGTGTGGAGATTCTATTGCTGACTCACGGACTTTTCTTGTGAAGAAGAATTAATTATTAAATATAGAAGAATCAAAATTGAGACTAACTATATTCATCTGACATCTAAAATTCCTACGCCTTATGATTCTGCGAAAAGATCATTCCCTTAGACATCTTTTGATTGTTTGTTAACTTATCGGCTGGTATTGCTAGGACCACCTGCTCATGGTATTCTCCAAGTTTACTAAGTCAGACATGATGACGATCTATTTTTACCTTCATAGTAACAACCTGTTTCTGTGGAGACAGCCATCAATAGCTATGGTTAGCCCTCAGTTACAATAAGTGCATTATTAGTATTTCTAATGGCTATTTATTATTTATCTGCCCCTGGTTAAGTGCATTGTTAGTGTTTCATAATGATTATTCTTCATTAATAGTTATAGTTATCATATTGAAAAAGATTGTGTGTATGTTCATTATTCATAAACTATCTACTCATGTAACTACTAGATTTCTGCTTATGATTCTTTTCTCTTATACATTATTTAGTATTATCCGGATGGATCTTCTGCATTCACAGGTAGATGTCTATGGGCACAAGTGGACGACTTTTGTGTTTGAACACATGGGAAGGCATTCTCTTAGCATCTTCATTATTGTTCCATCAAATATAGCTATCGTTCTGATACAAGGATTCTATTGGAGAAGCCCAAATAATAACCTTGTAAGCTTCCATCACATGTTTCCTTCTTGATAAATCTGTTTAGTTACAGTACTGTAGTCGAGTTTTTTTTTTATTTTTTTTAAAAAAAAACTTTTTCGTTCTGCAAAAAAAAATAAAAGAAAAAAAGAGTAAATAAGTAAAACAAGAGAGGTAGTGGGACAGGTTTTTTTAAGTCTTTTTTTTAAAAAAAACTTTTTCATTCTGCAAAAAAAAAAAAAAAGAAGTAAATAAGTAAAATAAGAGAGGTAGCGGGACAAGTTTTACATTGCAGACTTCGTAAGGAGCTTGAGGTTACACCTCAGCGCAAGTGCCTGTTTGGCCGTGCGGTTAGAGCCGCATTTATGGTACACTATAGATAGCGCACCGTTTGGTTATTGCGGTTGCGTGTGTTTCCACGCGCAACAGCTAGAAAGTGGGAATTTAAGAAAGCTCCAAGCAGATGTGCGGTGCGGCCCCAAACAAAGCCCAAGTTTACTTATTCTATGCTGGATTTTCTCCTTGTTATATGCAATAAGTAGTTCAGTTTAGTGCTAATGAATTCTCTTTCAGCCCATTCCACTGTAGTAAAAAACCAAACAAGCCATACATACATTATTGCATATACAACCCTCCGGTCAATCAAATTTGCAAAGAAATGCCTGAACTTAACCCCCTTCTAAAATACTCCCATTTCGGCATTATAATAAAGCAGGAATTTGTTTTCTACTGCAGGCAGGTCTCTTTGGAGCCGTAGGTTGGCTTCAATTCTTTATTTGTTCCTTACTTTCATTTGTTTCTTTCTGTATCTTTCATGTTGCTTAAAAGGCTGTAAGCAATTCCTGAAATCTTTAGGCCTTAGATAATGAAAATGATGGAATGGAAGCTCACTTTTGCTAACAAGTGTGTGCGCATTCAATATACACATTCATATGTGCATCCATATCTGTTTGTATTTGTTTTACGAGTCAGTTAAGTACTCACTGTTCTGCACAAATATGATTCTCTTGTATCTAGTGCTTCTGCATGAAGCACCATCTCACCACCCCTTCTATAGTTGCAATACCTGAAGCACTTTTAATAACTAACTTGTATTATTTCTCAGGTTCATTGGATTGTTTCATTTTTCGTACACAAATGACAAGAACGGATGTAAAAATGCCTTTTATTTTTGAATGGTACGTCATATGACCAAAATCACTCAACTTTCTTTCCTCTATATTAGCTCGCGCAAGTTCTACTATTTTGTACAAATTTCTCTCTTATATTGTTGTACATCGGTAGATTTTAGATTTCCTAACCTGGCAGGATAAGATCGTTTTCTGCTTTTGTTAGCCAATTTGTTAAATGTTTCCTACTTCGCCTCATAATTTCTGGTTTTTTTACCGTCGCTCCTATTTGGTCATCCCTAAAGCCAAAACTGTGGGAAAACACCAAAATACTTTGATATGTACAGCGATGGAGTTAGGTAGCTTTCTTCTTTTAATTTTTTTAGTGGTGGTGGAGCGGAGCAGGATTGCTGTTCATTCTCACTAGACTACGGCCTGACTTGGGATTGTATTTCTCAAAGCACCTACTTTTTATGCTCGAAAAGGTCGAACAAATTCGAAAGCACTTCCAATTTTCGGAATCACCAGCGAAATTGTGTGGCATTGGAGGAGGAGAGATTGAAAGGGCTTTCGAAGTTTTTGGGCCTGTCAATTTATGAAAGCGTTTGCTTTTAGCCACCGTAATAACAAACAAACGGGGGCCTCCAATTACATGATATGCAAACTGTTAGGATATTTTGAAAGCTCATGCACGAACCCGAAGAGCGTGGATTTGTATCGTGGATGCACTACAGGATCTTTTGCATAGTTGCATGAATAACCCAATGCTCTTATAGAGGCAGTGTTCATAAGCACAGCATTTTTAAAAGATGCAGTTGGTACTTTCCCCTGTTTATTCTTTTGATCTTGCAGGCCTCACTGTATTCAAAATGACTATCATGCAGGGAAGTACTTCTATTTACATGGAGCCCTACATAAAAAGTCATTCACTTTTATCTTCTCACAGCTGTGGGCTGATCAATGATGGGCCGAGATATGGCGCGGCAATTCCAATGTGCTTATTACACAAGCACTTTTGGCGAGCAGCGGTGCCTCTGTAGCGCGCGCAGGAGACGAAAAATCGGTCATTTTGAGGGGAATTGGTGTGGGCTCATACTCATGTACTGCATCGAAGAGGTAAAGTAAACTTCGACGATTCATTAGAATGTGTAGAATATTAATTGATCTTATATCAACAGTAGCTTGTCAAATGAAGCTTTTGAATCTCACCTATTCTATTTTACATGTTTTTAGCACTCACCTGTTCAAATTCCCTCTAGTCAATTAAATGATTTGCGTTACATTGCAAACTAGATGCGGTGAAATATCAATTTATCAGCTCGTGTTCGGCCGTCGAAAGAAGCATTCTCTGTTTCGCAAATGATTTCGACTTATCATGGATTGTATTCATATGTTTCTGAGAGTTTTTCATGCCGTCACGGATGCCCTAAAGCTGCATGTCTAACTTTGGCAGCGGTCTCGGCCCAACACGCGAAAACAGTCTACAGGCTTAGAAATAGGCTGAATTATAGAAAACTCCATATAAAATTTCACTTTTTCATTTTTCTCCCTGACTTTTTAAAATTTACACTTTACCCGCTCGTAATTACGAAATTATGCATTTATCTCCTACCGCCATCATTCCATAAGTGATCATGTAATTTTGTGACCACATTTGATGTGATGTGCTGCAGTTATTGGAGCTGAGACTTGCTCATCCATTTTTAAAAGTTGGGGTGCTCAAAATAAAAAAGTGAGATTTTATATGAGGGTTTTTTGTAATTTAGCCTTAGAAATATCTCAGTATTATTATTTTGGGTAAAATTTTCTCTCGTAAAAATTTTGATCTTTACGTGTTTCGGCGAAAATGTCTCTACTTTCTGAGCCTAAAACTCAGTACTGAAATCTGGAGTGTCCTCTCTTCTCACTATCTTCATCTCCTTATGTCTGTAAATTTTCATAAAAAGCACCTTAGAAAGCCAATGTCTGAATCTAAGACCTCCAATGCAATCTGAAACAAAACAAGTACCACAAAACCTGCACCAGACAAACAAATAGTTTGATACTGTTGCTGTGGCAGAAAGTTGAAATATGCTTCTAGCTGAAGCAGAAGCACAACTCTGAAGCCACCGTTTTGCAGCTGCAGACGCAAATTAGTGATTGAAAATGTAATTATAAATACACCGTAGCTCAAAATGTATTTAGTTAAAAATGCATCAGTCACAATAATATATATCTTGAGCTAGGCTCCTATACTATCTAACTATAGTCTTGTTTTCGATCTTAGAGTGTTCAAATTTATAATCCATTCCGTTAAAACTGATCTAAAATATTTGAAGTTTTTTTAAAAAAAAATTATATTTTTTCGATATAGTTTATTTACTTTATGATCAAATTATTTTAAAATTGTTAATTTTCAATAGCTACTATTTCGAATTTTGTAGTTTAACAGTACAGAAGAATATAAATTTATTCAAATTTTGATAAAAAAATATTTTAAACTATTTAAATCAAGATCGGCATTCTTAATCTTGAATTCAAAAGTTATATCATCAAATTTTAAAGATTGTTTAATTTTTACCGTTCATTTTGATATGATTTACTTATTAAATAAACGATATCGAAAAAAATTAAAATTTTATTTCTAAAGACTTTATAAACCCTAAAAACATATTTATCGATGTGGATCATTAATTTGAATACCATAAAATCGAAAACGAGACTATAGTACCAGATAGCATAGCAGTCTAGCTCTATTTATCTTATTTGGTTGAATATAATAAAAAGTATATAAATTATAAATATTTTGTTTGATTAGGTGTGTGGTTGAAAAGTGCTTAATTATTTCTTATTTCTTTGATGCCACTCTTTCCAATTAGAATTAAAATTACGACCAATTTAAATATAATTTCAATTCCTATATTTGAACTTTTTCATACAACTTCCACTACAGCAGTTAAATTTAAATACATAAAACGCACGGCTCCAGATCCACATAGAATAGCAATTACACAAAAAGTTCCAACAGATTCACATAAAATAGCAATTACACAAAAAGTTCCAACCTAGACGCCGCTCTACAAAACCTAGAATCTATTGAAAATATTGGTAGGATTCAGTAACATAAACTAGCAATGCACATCACTTAACAAGCAAAGGCTCATCATGTATAAAGAAGGAAGATGCACAAACAAAACTCAACATCGAGAAAACGGGACTCCGATGAAGCAAAATATCTACGCTAGGAATTGAAGAATTTGTGTGTGTGAATATATATATATATATATAGATATATAAAAGTTCAATGTAAGATCTGGAAGGCAAAGTACTGATAAGAGTATAGCAGCAGCTCCAATCTCCATCCCTCTTTGCCAAGCTCTCGGAGCATGAGAATAGCTCGATCATTTTTAAGTTCCTCCCACAAAATAAACAAAAAAATGGCAGTCTGACCAAAAATGCTTAGGGCAAGTCCAGAAGCGCCTCAAAAAGACTTGGAAAACATACCCAGAACATACCAACCAACCATCAGAGTACCATCTCCCCCCCACCCCTCCTCTCCCAAGAGAAACAAATCTATACAACTCAGGTAACAAAAACAAAAACAAAACAAAAATAAAGAGGGAAAAATCCTAAATATTACCATTTCATAAGCCTTATAATACTTTTTCATTTTTTTCTTTTTTTTTCTTTTTTTTCTGGTTTTCTTTTTCTTTTTTCTTTTCTCCTTTTTTGTTTTTTGTTTTTTTTGTTTTTTGTTTTGTCTTTTGTTTTTTGTTTTTTTTGTTTTTTTTTGTTTTTTTTATTTTGTTTTGCTTCTGTTGAAGACTGACTTTTTGAATCTAAAAGAGGGCAAAGACCTTGCTCCTTAAAGATCATTCCTTCCAATAGCAGAAAAAACTTTTCCACAAAGTCCTCCCCCTCCCTCCGGAAGTCGGACTCGGCAATGACAGCTCCTGCCTTAAGCTTATACCTCCATTTTCCAATCTGATCTTTAGACTCCGCCGCATTGCCGCTTTTCGATCAATTCGACTCACCAACATGCGGCCCACTGTTTATGTTCCTACGCGTCGATCCTCTTGGAGAAGCACCAGTAAGAAGAGCTTGGTTTGTTGAGCTGCTTGTGTTCCGAGCTCCCTCTTCCAGACCAACATTTTGCAAGTGTCCAGCGAGGTCATAGTTTGACGGCATCGGAGACTGAGACCCCGAAGGAGAAGAATAAGGATTTGATGATGGCGGTAGTATCCAATTCATCCAATCGTTCCGCCGCCTTATTTTCTCACCCTACATGAGAGAACAATATTATGGGAGCAAAAAACTCTAATGAAGCTCAAAATTATTAGAAAAATGCCTACCTGCACACTTATTACAGGGTGTACATCTTACACTCCATCATCCAAGGATTTAAAAACCCCTTTTGGGCTTTTAGTATTTCCTTTTTTAAAAAAAGTTGATAAGACAAGTTTAAAAATCTTGGGCTTTGAGATGCTAGGGTGGAAGATTTACACTTATAAAGTAGGTGTAGAGTGAAACAATAAAGATTGGAGTATTGTTATGACAATTTGATCAACGGAATTAATAAAACCCTAAGTGCCTTTTTGGTTCCGCTCCTGGATGGTTTCTCACTGCAGTACGCAGAAGTTTTCAAAAAGTATTTAGCTAAATAAAAATGAAAGCTCCCTTTAGAGGCTTTTGCTTATATAGCAGAGAGAGAGAGCAGTTGAGGAGATTTTGATGAAAAAGCTTTTAGTATTTCTTTGAACAACTTTAATCAAACAGCACTTCTTCTACAGAAACTCTAACCAAGCCAACTAGGCCGTTGATAAAGTAATTCCACAATAGATGGGCTAAAGCAAATTAGTCGGAAAGACACTACAGAAAAATATCACAAGAAGTCTTCATAGTCCGATTACCTGTACTTCCAACAAATCTGAGCCTCTCACAGTATCCAGTATGTATGACAAATTGGTCGCTGATTGCTTGACCTGCACATCATTATAAAGGAAACGAGTGCTTTATAAAGTTTATTAGGAAAAGATATTCAAGGGCAATCATAAAATATAGATACAACAGTAACCAAATTAAGATAAGAGGAGAAAAATTGCTATAGTAATACATATTAGAAAAAGCAATACGCCGCAGGAAAGTACGGTAATGTTAAATAGATGATTTGGTTAGAGATCGGCATCGTGAGTTTCATATGAAACCCGCACAACTTTCCCATTTATGCTTACAACTGAAAGAAGAATTAGCAAGTAGTCAACCCTTTAGAAGTCGGCGCTAGATGGGACTTTTCCCATGGAAGTACCAAATTTTACCAGAACATCATGAAACACACGAAGAAAAGGCAAACAACGATATGGGGAAAGAGATTCATTCTGAAGACTAGCATACAGTATATAGTATTAGCTCCACTCTCAATAGTGTGAGCCTCTTAAAGAAATCTCTCTCACACGCACACACCTGGAAAAGCCCCAGGTAATTGCGCGCTATTTATCTCAAGAGACAACCACCATGGCACAGAGTGGCTGGCCTATGTATAACCATACAATAGACTATGCGCATCACAAGAATCCACCTAGGACCGACTCTCTTGCTAGAAATCACCCTTTGGCAAGAAGCAAAATTAAACTGCACACATAACCGTGCCGAACTCATTAGCGAAGGGCTAAAGAGGGGCAAGCCAGGAACCAAGTTTAAATTCCATTCAACCTGAAAACAAACCAAAGGAACCCCAAGACTTGGAAAAACTGACGTGATTGGGCAAAATAGCAAGTTTCAATGAAGGGAGCTACTGTATATGCAAAGCACAGAAATACCCAAAAACCAAACAGAAAAGTAATTTCATGCGTACTAGCCTAAATCCGCTCGTATGACACATAAAATAAGTATCTCTGATCGAACAGAACAACAATTTTAAGCAACCTAAGAGGTTTCACAGATTTGTACTTCACATCATGACACATTCAACAAAATTATGTTATTCTAGCTGTTAGCTGTACGTCTTATCTAGAAAAAGGATAGTTAATCAATCAGTAATGGTGCACAAGAAAACTTCAACGAAAACCAAATATAAACAAGCTGGCTTTCAAATAATAAGATGGTTCAAAGTTCAAGGACCAGAGGAATAAGAGAGATATATGCATGGCTGCACCAAATACCCCCTCCCACCCCAACCCCAACCCTCTTCCTCCATCCTTATGTAGCTCAAGCCTCAAGGGTTCAGATCAAATTTTCATTCAAATCCAATAAAAACCTCATTAACACCCTCCGGCCACACTATTCTTCTTCTAGATTAGGGTTGGTGGGTGCGGGGGTTTAAAAAGTGTACATGTGGTACACAACTAAATGCCAACTAAGTTGACAGATATGCCTTACTGAAAATGGGAACAGTGACATTGGCACACCTAAGTGGTACAAACAAAACAAAAGCACACTGAAGTAACTGCAAGGCCCCACTTTGAAGTTTACCCTCACATGTCATATTTTATATATATTTCTAGAACCTTGTTTGGTTGTTTACAAATTTCAAAAGAATGAACTGAACACAAAAGAAAAGTCGGAACATTTCAAGCAGCCAGCAAACCAATATAAAAATATCTACCAAAATTTATGTTAATTGCAAGGCCCCACTCTGAAGTTTACATAATATTTCTAGAACCTTGTGAAAGGATCATAATTCCTTGTTCGTTACAAATTTCAAAAAAGTGAGATGGATGCAAAAGAAAAGTCTGAACTTTTCAAGTAGCCCACAAGCAAATATAATGTGCTTGACAACCTATCGACATCTGCCAAAGTTTATGTTTTAGTCTCCCAAAAGTGCTCTCTAAGAAGGTTGTTACATTAACAATGGTTAGGCATAGCTTAGAAGAAAGAAAAGACAAGGCTAAAACAGGATCTTTGAGCTAGGACATCTGAGTTGTAATTTGTAAACAAACCTTGTCGGTCGGATGAAATTGTAAAATGTGGCCACAAACTTTCTGAAATGAAACAAAAATGACCAAAAGAAAGACTTTGTAGGAGAACTTTGTGTTTACAAGTGAAACAAAAATAAGACCAAAAGATAGACTTCGTTGGAGAAATTTAAATTTGCAGCGGCCACCAGATGTTCAGCGTAATAGGAGAGAAGGTACCGTTAATCAAACCCTAAAGTTCATTTACTGGTCCAAGCAACCATAGAAAAATCATTGCAACTTTCAAAGTGAATCTTTGGGAACAAAATCAAATATAGAGTCAAATACTAAAAATACCCATCCCACTCCGTATCAACTTAATTATCATCCTACAGCACAAGAACAAGAGGTTGAACCACTAAAAGCTAATGCACTTCTTCCTCGTTGTCTCTTAATCACTTTGTTCAAGCTCCAAATAAACATCTTCCATTACTTATTCTAAAAATTGCATGAATTATAAACTTATGAGGGATTCTTCATTAACACAAACTGTAATTTCCTACACTCATAAAATAACTAAGTAATTGTAGTAAACCATTCTATTTTGGTTTGGAGTTTCGTAGGCTTATTATTGTACTGCTGGAAGCTGATAGGGGATATAATTCACTCCAATGACATGGAAGTGTACCTGATCAGGAAAAACTTATGCTAGTGTTTTTTTGCAAAAATCGACAATATAGTGTGCAATCCAACTTAACTGCATTCACATAGCTAACAGAAAAAGTAAACACCAGAAACTGACCATTTTTTATCAATTTACGTAAGATACCTTGAGTGTGACTTCAAATATAAGTTCGTAATGCCATCTTTCGATGTGCATAATCCAAAGTCATCTTGCACTGAACAAGAACTTAAGTGTTTTAACTCTAAATTAATTGTGACTATGAATAATCACAATATAGTTCAACAGAAAGTATCAATAGGACATCTGTGCAAAAAAAAAAAAAAAAAAAATAGCAGAATTATCAGCAAAAAGCAAGAAATCAGTGCTAGAACTAGAACAGGTAAATGTAGTTACCCTGAGATGCAACACAAAAGGTAGTTGGCACAAAGTATACATAGAAAGATAAAGAAATGGTGCAACATGAAGTCTCACTGATAAATAATATACCAGGAATGAAATCCAGAATCAGAAGTATTGTCTCAATATAGTACCAACCTAAACATATCATGTGCAAGAAAGTCTTAATCAGAAGCTCTAAACAGACATAAAAGTCATACATATAAATCTGCACATAAAGTTAAACTTTTGAGCTTAACATGCTACTAATAAAGATGATTCAAACATCATAGCTTGAAAGATAAGTGAATCCGTCTTACTAAGAGGGCCTGTATATGTCCTTGGAATAACATCCTATCAAAATACGCTCTCTTGCAGTTTCAAGAAAAATCATATTCAACCAACTCTACACTACTTCAAAAGCAATGGTTTTACACTCCAGATCAAACATTTAGTAGGAATAACAAAAGTCTGATAAACTCCAGTTGGAAGTGGAAAAATAGGCATGATAACATAAATATCTAGGCATCCCGGACACTGACACGGAATACGAGACACGACACAGCTCAAACACGGCGGCTCGGCAGCTTCCAAAAAATTAGGACACGGATAAGGCGTGAACACCGCAAATAAAATATAATATTATTAATATACTAATATATATTTATTATATATAAAATATTAATTTTGGTAAAATATTGTTATAGTTCTCATACGAACGAAAGTTAGAAGATTTTCATTGATAATTCATTTATTTTAAGAAAAAAATTTCTCCACCATAAAAAGTTTATTAATATTGTCCAAAAAAATATTGTACGCATTCATAAAAAAAATTAAAATATTTATCATCTTACATTATATATGCATAAAAAAAAGTGAAATAAATAAATATATATATATATATATATATATATATATATATATATATATATATATATATATATATATATATAGAGAGAGAGAGAGAGAGAGAGAGAGAGAGAGAGTTGAGCTGGAATGCTATCAATAGCAAACGGGCTTCGTTGCCTCCCATTTGTTTTCGATGATAGAACTTCCAAATCGACGATCGGCACCGTTGAACATGATCTAGGCAACTGGAAGAATCTAGGAATCAAATTTCAAAACTTTTCGACATTATTGACCTAATAATCAAAGAGTTGCAAAATTTATAATTTTAATGGTAGATATGAGTCTTTTGCTCGATTAACGGTGTAAAAAAATCTAAATTAATTGAATTTTGGTTAAAAAATTCTTTAAAATATTTAAAACAAGATCTATAGTCTCAATCTTGATTACAAGACTCCTATCATCACTTTTTGAAGGATATTCATTTTCAGCAGTTCATTTTTGTGTCCACTTTGATGGACAAGAAAGGAATATCGAAAAAGTATAAAATTTAATTTTCAGATAGTTTAAATGGTTTAGATCATATTTAATGGTGCCGATCGTCATTTTGGAAACTTCATCATGGAAAACAAATGGATGGCAACGGAGCCTGTTTGCTACCGATATCATTCCAGCATAGCGCTATATATATATATGTATAATTGTATGTGCTACAGACCAGCATTGAATGCGCGTCCAAGGCGTGTCCACATCGGACATGAGTCCGACAAGGACACGCGTGTCCAACACGGACACGCAAGACTTAAAGAAGTGTCCATGATACATTGGTAAATATTGTTATTAAGTAGCCATCACTCTAATTCACTGTTGTCCTTTTCAAGTGACTATCACGTATTAAATATGACTTGACTGAATTGTTGACAACACTCATGAAAAGGAAGCATTAAACTTACTCATTAAAATTACTTAAGACCATAACCATGCATGCTGATCACATAGCCACCAGAGACTTATGATAATCAAGAAAACTACTAGCACATAATTGGTCAATGAATATACAGCAAAAAAAATTTATTAATGTGCAGGAATTATTTTAATGAAATATATAGAATCTTTCAAGGCAACCTAGATTCTAAGACCTACAATTTGTCAGCCAAAACAAAAAAGTTGTCTATAACCTTCCAAGGCATAAATAAAAGCAAGTCCCTCTTAACCCATCCACATTGATGAGGTCACTTAGACCCAACAACATTTGAAAACTATTAACTGCTAAGGAAATTCAAGCTCTAGTTTTGAACAAAGGGTAAAAGGCAAGATTTTAGAATGTTAGAGAATACAAGATTATAAGCAAAAACAAAGCATATCAAAATACACTAGTTATGCATGAAAACATTGGAGAGGACAATTTCATTATGATATGACCAATGTGTGACAGATTGAATCAGTGTAAGATTTAATATCTACACTTGCTAAATGTGAAAAGGTCATCAATTCTCAACGATTGCTTCTAATATTGCAAAACTTCAAAATTCTCTTCCAAGTCTTAGTTTTGCATAGGAAAAAAAAAAGATCCATGCAGTTGCATTTCAATTCAATC
Source organism: Tillandsia leiboldiana (assembly GCA_029204045.2). NCBI lineage: Eukaryota > Viridiplantae > Streptophyta > Magnoliopsida > Poales > Bromeliaceae > Tillandsia > Tillandsia leiboldiana. The sequence continues at coordinate 46,792,122 of CM055065.1, forward strand.
TATATTGTTGTAGTAGCTAATGTTTCTAACACATAAAACTGTGACTATGCTTCGTCAGCTTCAATTCAAATAGTATGCAATACTTTTCCAAACAGAAATCAAGCACCATAAATTGGTTCTTCGGCAAAAATAACATAAATCACCTTCGTTAGTTCATTATTACAAATCTTCCAAAAGTTACTGCGGCAAATTCCTGTGATGTTTACATGACTACTCTACATAGTCACCATAAATCATTTGAGGCAAAGCCGCAAAATATATGTTGTTTAGCTGAGTAGAGTTTTTTGTGCTGAAACTATACAAAAAAGAATATGTTTCACTTTTTACTTCACAGTTAAAACAAACCAAAGGACAAATAAACAAACAAAAGGACCAACCAAAAGAAAAAAAAAAAAAAAAAAAGAGTTAAATTTTCTAGTATTTAGTGGATATCTTCCATTGTTGTCTGTTAGAGCGAGTCTACATGTCGTACACACAAATGTTATACCACTATTTGCTAACAGGAAAAACTTGTTTGCAGAGTTTTTATGCATAATTACAAGGGTAGCAGTTAGTTTGTTACGGGCCAAAGGAACAATGCAATTCTTTCATCAAGATGTACCATATAGCTGACATTCATGGATCCGTAGTAACATGAATATCATTTGAAGAATTGCATTATTTTGCATGCGATCCCAAATAGGTCTCAAACCACGAATTCTTAACATCAAAATCAATGTGACAACATATTAACATTCTAAGACACCTAGTGAAACATCATTAGCTGTTCCACACATAGATACCTGATGTTCCTGAATAATGAAACATTCAGATAAGAAATGTAAGATGTGGTTCTTACGATGATCTTTTGTTCTTATGCTTGCAAGTTCATAGTGAACATTACGAACAAAAGGAATGATTTCATTCTAGTGCATATGATCTAGAGGGTGTAAATGAGCTCGAGCTCACAGGATTGAGAGTTATTCCAGCTTGCAGCAAGATCAATCATTTATCAAACAAGCCAAGCATGACCTAGAATTTCACACGAGATTTTTGGAAAGAGGCAATATACATAATAATAATATACTAACTTTATGCCCCACAAGCCTAACTAAAAGTGAAACTAACAAGCAAAGCTCCAGCTGACACTAGTATTGTGAGGCAAGTTCTAATCAACTTTCGCAAATTCAAAGCAAGCTTAACATAGCCAAGTAGGCTCCTTCCAAGTAAACTGAGCTAAGTTTGCCAGTTTACAGTTTACAAATCGTAAGATGCAACATCCAGTTACAAGTTCTTAGCATGAAACCCATGCAAGAGGATATAAACTTTCCTATCAAATGCCAAGCAATACATTGCTAGAGTTAAGTTTACAAGTGCCAAGCAATATATTGCTAGAGTTAGTTTCTAAGGAACAACAATCAGTTTCTATTTTACTCAAGTACTTCGTATGTAAGATATGTTTTAACCAATATGCTTACTGAACATTGAGAGTAAACTCCACTCAACCTTATACACTGACGGAAATCAAAGTACACAATATACAGTCACTGCAACAGAAAATTCATCAGCAGAAATGATAAAATATTATATGAAAACATTGAAAAATATCATTTTATCAGCTCTGTGTCGAAGAGAGACCTTTAAATTATCCTTTACACAAGAAGTCAGTGATAGCCTATCAAATATATTTTCCGAAAGAAAATGAACAAATAATGTAGGTAAGAATCCGACTTCAGAATTACTATAACATAGAAAACAAAGTGGTCCAACACTGAAGCGGTAATTATAAACAGAAAGAAACTCACTCGATTGAAGTTAGCAATAAGAGAGATGGGAACCCATCCCTGATCATCCATTTTCTGCCGCAAGTACAAGTCTTTACACAAATTCTCAGAACTGCAAAAACAATATGAACAAATAATCTTAAGAAACAAAAAAGAAAAAAAAATCAAAACCCAATTTATTCAAAAAATCACATGCATCAATACCTAAAATAGTATTCTATTTGCCTCATTAAAGCATGCTGATGATCTTCCGGGGTAACAACCACTGTAGGGCTCATGACCGGTGGCACTTGATGAGTAACATAACCGACGGGATTTTTATACGTCTCAAACGGCGGGTATGGTTGGATATAATACATAGGAGAATGAAATTCTGACATGCAGACCAACAAGTATAAAGTATTAAATTTATTCCTAGGGATAAGAAAGAACTAAAAGATAAGAGTTAACCTGTCTAACTTACCAGGAAAGCCCATCGGGCCAATGAGAGGCCGGACTTGTGGAGGAAAGCTCATAAAGGGGGGAGGAGGCGGCGGAGGCGGCGGCGACCTCAAGAAAGGTGGCGGGGGGCCGTGCTGCAGCTGAGGCGGCGGCATTGGTTGTGCATCTCTATAACTATAATTCCGCCGGTTCCCAAACCCTCCACCACCCCCATTATGGCCCCTCCGATTGCCCCTCGGATGGTAAGTATCAGTGCCCCCGTGGGCATGAGGCATTGAGCCGCCGCCACCCCGAGGGCCATGATCGGAACTACTACTGCCCCTATTCCGAAAGTTTCTCGTCGACGGCTGCGACGTCTCTTCCATTGTGCGTTGTGGATGGGATGGCGGCGGCGGTGATCCCCCATTGGCCAAAGTGCCACCTTCACCTCCACCACCACCACCACCACCACCACCCCTCCCTATCGGATTTGAGTGATTAGGGTTATGTTTCTGGCGTGAAGTACTAGCAGGAGTGGGAGTGGAACTAGGGTTTGGATTGTTCATGTTCTGATTAGGCAGAGGAGATGGGAGTACAGGCCCCTACGATATCACAATAGATCAACAAACGGGTAACAAAAGTAATGGAAATTACAACTTTTTCACGCTAATCGGTTCAAAAAAAAAAAAAAAAAAAAAAAAAAAAAAAAAAAAAAGAGAGAGAGAGAGAAAGAGCTAGATTCGCACCGGGGGAGCGGAGATCGATCCATCGGAGAGGGATTTGAGGGAATCGGAAGAGGAGAGCTTAGGAGAAGCCCTAGCGGACTCAGAGAGCGCCGGCCAAGAGACGGCTCCCATCACGGGGCCTACCTCGCTCAACCCGTTCGACGAAATGTTCCACGCCGATCTCCGCCCCCTCCCGCCCCCACCGTCGCCGCCGATCCCGTCCTCCGCGCCGTCGAACGTCAGCCTCCGCGCGGGATCGCCGGCGCTCTCCGCCGCGCGATCGGAGGCGCGCGGCTCGGGGACCGCCGCGTCCTGCGGCGGCGAGGAGGAGGATGGGGCGGCGCGGGGGGAGGGGTGGGAGGCTGGGTACATGAAGGCGAGAGGTGCTAGGGTTAGGGTTCGAGCGATCGGAGGGAGGCGGCGGCGCCGCTGCCGCGTAGGGAGGGGAAGGGAGGGGACGGGGTGTATCGGAGAGGCCCCTATTAAAATGGAGGGATCGGTGATAATCGTGAATACGAAGGGGTTTTGTGCAAAATCACCAGTAATGCGGAGGCGGAGCTGATCTGATGATCCAACGGGAGGGAGAGCACGGCGAAGGCGCTTTCTCTCTCTCTCTCTCTCTCTCTCTCTCTTTTGTTTCTCTCTCTCTCTTGTTTCTCTCTCTTCTTCTTTTTATTTTTTTGAGAATCTTATATATGAAGAAGAGCCCTGCTGTTTCTGGGATATTTTCCTTTTTTTTTTTTTTTTTTTTTTTTTTTTTCTCTTCTCCTTCTCCTTCTTCTCCTTCTTTTCTCTGTCTTCTCTCTTTTGCAACGAAGACCACTTTGATTTTCTTGGAAGATTCCTACTATGTGCAACACACTAAATTCTGTTTAAAATTATTGAAAAATTACGTTATTTGCAACCGATTTACATTATACTATTAAATTTTTTAAAAATTAATTAATAAATTAAAATTAAATATATCATAACTGATTTATTCTTATCTTTTTATAATTTCATACAAAGTCTAAATATAATAGAAATATTAAAATATAATGATCCTATTAAAATATAGAAATATCAAAGAAAGTCTAAATATAATGATCCTATTAATTTTTTTTAAAATTAATTAATAAATTAAAATTAAATATATCATAACTGATTTATTCTTATCATTTTATAATTTCAAACAAAGTCTAAATATAATAGAAATATATTATTTATTTTCATGTCAATTTAATATTAGAAGGTACATAGATTTAGGGGACAAATATATAGAAATTGAGTCCTTAACCTTCTAACAACTACAATAATAATAATAATAATAATAATAATAATAATAATAAAATTTGTTTCTGCTCTAATGAGTTTATTTAACTGAAAATAAAGAGGGGTGTGGAGAGGTGAAGTAGCTTATGTTTGTAAGTTTGGGAGATGCTACCTGTACACCCCGTGAGGGGTGTACATCCTACACCCCACCCCATCCTGATGTGACCAGTAAAATTCACCCCACCCCAGAATGGGGTGGGGTGTAGGATGTACACCCCTCACGGGGTGTACACTTAGATTTACCCATGTAGTTAACTTCAACCCGACCTCCCGCCGGCGAATCCGCCTAGTAAATTAATATTATTTTTACGAGTTATAATATTATTAATATTTTATAAATATAAATTAATAAATTTTTTTAATAATATTAAATAATATTATTAAGTTATATATAATTAATAATATCAACTAAAAAAATTTAAAATATCAATCAAAATTAACAATAAATTTTAAAAGATTCAAATACATCCATATTAAACAAAAAAAAAACCTTACTAGAATTACAACACCTAGTTATTTTTTTTTTCTAAATACATTATTTTTTAGAAATATTTTATAAAATTATAAACGATTTTCGGGACGATCATAGCGGGACGAATTCGGGGCGGGTTAAAACAAATTTTGTTTTCTGTCCCGAATCCACATCGAATCATAAAATTTATTCCGTTTTCTACCGCGAATCCGTTTATTTCTCTCTGTTTACTGTCCCGTTCGGAACAAATCGAAAAGAGGGACTCCGCCAATCTGAATCCGTTTGCATCCCTACTCAGGCCAAAGTCGATTTCCATCTAAACTTTATTCTACTTAAAAATTTATTTTAACAATGAGACCACTCATAAAATAAAATAAATTTAAAATAAATTATTTTTATTTTAACCAACTCTTTTGTTGTATTTAGCACTAATTGTCTCTTTGGACTTTTAATTATGTTTTTTTTTTACTTTTTTTTTTTTTTTTTTTTTTTAGTTTTTGGTGCCTTTGTGCAATTGATTGATATATTCTATGTTTGTATTTGCAATGTCAAATCATTTATCTGATTTTTTTATGTTTGACCACTTTTTGGTTGAATGAACCATTTTACCTTATATAGAATTGAAGTGTGATTTTGTGCATATATAGAATTTATGTGTTTAAATAAGATCTATAACATTTGTTGCATATTTTATTGCACATTTATTTTTAGATAAAAAATAATTTTTAAGGGAAAAATAAAATTTTGCCTCATTAAAGAGTTTCAATCTTAGTTAGTTAATTCACAAATTATTAAAAATTTGAATTAAATGGTTCGTACGATTTTTTTCTCAAAAATTTGAAATAAAATGCACATTTTTGGGATAGTTTAAATAATTTGTCGGATGCAAATTATTCGGTAAAAAATTCAGACAATTTTTAATATAATTTAAATAATTCATGAATAATTCGGTGGATGCGAATAATTCGTGAATAATTCGAACAAAAGTTCTGACAAAATATTTTGATAAAACTTCTTTGCTCGACTTAAAAACAAAAAAAAAATCTCATTCAAAAAAGTTCTCGCTCACCATCTACTTTATTTAATATTCTTAAGAATTATAACTTTTTCACTTATAGCATAAATCTAGAGAAAAAATTTTAATTTAGTAGTCGAATCATTAATCTTAACTTTTTAATTAGTGAAAATAAAATTTTCGTATAAATCACGTTTTCGAATAATTAGCAAATCCGTTTTTTAAGCCGGTTTTTTTAACGAATTAAAAAATTAAAATACGAATTTTATTTTTGGAAGCGTAAAAAATCTCTAATACCAATTGTTGGAAGCGGCGTAAAAAAATCTCTAATACCAATTACCTGATCTAAAATTCTAAAGTACAAAATATGAAGAAGAAACATTGCAAAAGAACTATTTTTTTTATCAATAAAAAATATTTAATTACACCACCTTATGCGGTGATTCTTACTGACGCCATTCTAATTATCTAATTATCACATCTAAATATATATAGATATCAAATCATAACAGATAACAAATCTATCTTTTTCTTTGGATAATTACAAATAAATTTTTAAAGATATTTAGATAAACTCTATATCAAACTAACTTTTAAAATTAAATTTGAATTACTATTTCCAACCTATCTATACCGAATTTTTGTCGAATCCGAGTTAACAAACTATTATTTCAATTGGTCGCCATTTATCACTTCTATCTCTATCCAAGGTTATGATCCCTTTCTCTACCATTAACGTTTGTTTTTTTTTTTTTTTTTATTTTTAGTATTAAAAAAATACTATATGAATCATTAGATAAAAGATAAAATTAATACGTAGATTTTTCAATGAGGCATTATAACAATCCGGTCCACTAACAATAATAATTTATTGGACCCAAAGCACAACCAAAATGCTTAAGCCCAGTTATTATTACTAGTGTTCATATCTTATATAAATCAAATCATAATTATGCTTAAGCCCAGTTATTATTATTACTGTCTATGTCTTAATAAATCTAATCACAATTTCATCCTCCTTTAGGCATGACTTTCTCGTCAGCCCAAGATCACCCGGAGATGTAAGACTTGTCTCGCTAGTCCTGTCATCTAGATCGATCCTCGTCGGCCTAAGATCACAAGGTGATGTAAAACTTGTCTCGCTAGTCCTGTCATCTAGACCGAGGCTCGGGTGAGACTCATCACACACTTTCGGCTGGTTATTAGCTCTGATACCAAATATAATAATTCGGTCCACTAACAATAATAACTTATTGGGCTCAAACCACAGTGCAAAATACTTAAACCTAATTATTATTACTAATATTCATGTCTTATATAAATTCAAACACAATTCCATCTACATCCGATGTGAAATAATTGAGAGTGTCACAGGTTTCGTTAGAAAACTCCCTAGAAAAGTTTTATTTATTTTTAAGCATCCAAAATAAAATTAAGAAATTTCACTTGTGGTGTGCGTAATTTTTGCAAGCAGTTTTTGCTTACGTACTCTAAATTATTCATAAAATTATTAAAATATCCTTCTAAACTTCAATTTTTATTAGTAAAATTTTTTAAGGATTTAAAGATATTTAATTTTTTTTAAAAAAATTAATAAAAATATATTAAATATTTTTAAAATTTTGAAGAATTTACTAGATATTATTTCTTTTTGAAAATATCCAACTCTATATTTGAAAAATAAAATTAATTTATTATTAAAAAAATAAAGAAGTTATTTTTAAACACAAAAATAACTTTATTTTAGCTTTACAACAAAAATATACAAATGGATTATTGGTTCACCAAACTACAAGGCCAATATCTAGGTGCAAAATTGTAATACCAGATTAGTCAAGGGGGCTGCTTGGTTTGTAAAAATCACTAAAAAATTATTTTCCACTTGAAAAAAAAAAAAATCGATTGTTTGATTATTTGTAAAAATATTTTTTCTTAAAATAATTTTACATATTTATTGAAAATTTGGGCCTTTTTAGCGATGTTAATAGATATAATTTTTATCCAAATATAAAATTAATTTTATATTATATAATATGTATATATATAAATATTAGATGTTATATTTAAATTTATTAATATAATATATTTTAAAATATAGTAAAAAAAATAATTATTTTAAATTTCAATTTAAATTTTAATTTTTTTATTAAATTTAAATTTAAATATAAATTTTTAAAATTTTTCGGAATCAAATTGGGATTCGGTAGTGAAGTTACGGTTCGGGTTCCTTAAAAAATCCACCCCGAATCGTACGCATTGGAAAAACGCGGCGCGTGGTCGTGACGCGGTTTACAGCACGAGGTGGAATTGTGTGGACCGAGCTCCTTTTGACTCTTCAAGAATGTTGCGTACACCAGGTCCATCATATTTATACACTATTTATCTTTTTTTTTTTTCTTTTGTTTTATGAACTATATATCTTCCACTGTATTTGTGATGCCCCACTTCCCAGGGGGTCACCCATTCTAGACTACTTTAGTTCTAGCACGCTTAACTCTCATAACCTCTTGAATTTTGCTACCATTCAAAATAGTATAGCCGGATTAAGAGATTTAGTCCTATTATATCTTTTGTATATAGGACTAATCCAATTTCTAGGGGTGTCACATTCTTCCCCCCCTTAAGTCCTGACGTCCACGTCAGACTCAAGCGTACTCACAAGTACGTGAGATTCGTCTTGCTAGCCTTAGCCGACCTAGGGGGGAGCTGCACTCCACCCACAATGGTTATTAGCCGGGGAGCCTCGCTCTACCCGCTATATAATCCCAGCTCAGTCGAGACTCATCTCACATTTCCGGCTGGTGAATGGCTCTGATACCAACTGTGACGTCCCACTTCCCAGGGGGTCACCCATCCTAGACTACTCTAGCTCTAGCACGCTTAACTCTCATAACCTCTTGGATCTTGCTACCATCCAAAATGCTATAGCCGGATTAAGAGATTTAGTCCTATTATATCTTTTATATATAGGACTAATCCAATTTCTAGGGGTGTCACAATATTATAATCTCTACTATTGATATTTACTAGTTGTTGTTAGGATTTTGATTAGATTTGTAATTAAATCTTAATTGGATTAGAATTAATATTTAAATTTATTAAAAATAAATTAATTTGAATTTAAATATTAATTAGAGTATAATTCTAATTTAAGTAAATTTGAATTTATCTTGGGCGGAGTTTATATATATATATATATCTCTAATGTAGAGAGATATATAAGAGTATGTATGAGACTTTTGAGGATGACCGTACGATACAAAAAGAGAGAAAGAAAAGAAGTCTCCTAGATTTATAAAAGACAAGAGAAGAGTGAGTGAGAGATTCAGGAGGAGGGATCGGGTTGAAAATACTCTATTGCAGAAGAGGAGTCGGTCTAATTATTCTCTTGGTTAATGAATCTAATCTTATTTCACCCGCATATTTTCCTGTTTTTATTTTTCTTCTCTTTTGGCCGTGTCGGTTCTAGTTCTATTAAGGGGACGGATTTTTGGTAAAAAAAAAAAATGATTTGATGTTTTTGCTGCGGAATCCCAACATTAGGCGGTATCGGAGTAAATTGCGGTATCGGAGCGAGTTGCGGATTCATAGAATCCGGTATCGGAGCGAGTACCAGATTTTCCAACAATTGGTATCGGAGCCAAACTGGATGATGAGGATAAGGCGCTTATTTTACTTTCTTCGTTATCGGTGACATATGAGCATTTAGTGACTACGTTGCTTTATGGTAAAGAGACCATAAGCGTGGAGGCGGTCACGGCGACGCTTCTTTCGAATGAGATTAGAAAGATGACTCAGGAGTCCAGCATGCAAAGCCATGATACAGCTTTGATGGTAAAAGCGAAGAAGGAGGCAAAAATATTGGTAACCGAAAGTAGACAAAAGAATCCGCTATCCGAGGTGGATTCATAGAATCTGGTACCGGAGCGAGTACCGGATTTTCCAACAATTGGTATCAGAGCCAAACTACATGATGAGGATAAGGCGATTATTTTACTTTCTTCGTTACCGGTGACATATGAGTATTTGGCGACTACGTTGCTTTATGGTAAAGCGACCATAAGCGTGGAGGCGGTCACGACGATGCTTCTTTCGAATGAGATTAGAAAGATGAGTCAGGAGTCCGGCATGCAAAGCCATGATATAGCTTTGATGGTAATAGCGAAAAAGGAGGCAAAAATACTGGTAACCGGGAGTAGACAAAAAAATCCGCTATCCGAGGTGGAGTGCTTCTATTGTCACAGGAAATGTCATATTAAAAGCAACTGTCATAAGCTTAAAGATGATCTGGAGGAGCTAAAGTGCCAGAAAGGAAAAATTGTCGCAAATCATGACAAGGAGACGTTAGCAATGGCGCAGGCGACAAAATTGGAGATTATCGATTCTGATGTGCTATATGCGGTGACCGGTGATACCAAAATTTTGGATGATGCATGCGTGCTCGATTGTCACGCCCGAGTTTTGAAAAGTGGTCTAAATATTATTTTTTTTAAATCAGAGTATAAACTTGAATACCAGGGCATGAACAGATCGCCACATGTATAGAAAATCTTCTATCTATTCGGACAGAGTCTCCCCTATACATGCACGGCTAGGCAAGTACAACATATATAATCAGAGTACTAAACAACACGTACTGAGATATAACTAAATCATATTCATAATCTATGAACACCTGAATAACAACTACCATGCTATCATAAATCCAACATCAATAGATCAAATCCATAATGGTCTAACTGTAAAGTCAAAGCTCGGCCAGTCAAAGCTGGCAATAGGGGACGACTCTATCGGATATGCTCACATCAACGTCCCGACATCTCACCACCCGACGGACCTAAAATGGTGGTCACCCAAAGGGTGTGAGATACAATATACAATGTATCCCAGTGGGCACGACGAGCCGAGAAATAGCAAATCGTACCTACTGACATACTATAATAAGCGGATAGTAAAAAATCAGTAGGTAAAAGCTGATATATGAACCAATTATTAGCAGGAAGCATAATCATGATACTGAGTATAAATGGGTACTGAAATACAAGAACAGAGCATGCTGAAATACGATAGAATAGACTATACCTCGATAAACGAAATCAAGTACCCAATCAGTAAAATAAAGCAATAGTACTGACAGCTAATGCTAGTCAAGCTGTAACTGGCAAGTCTGATAATCATGTAAATCTCAATCCACAAGAGATACCACTGAATCCGTGCTAGTCATACTAAATAAATGCATCATAATCATAACGATGTGCATATATGGGTACAGAAATATAAGAGCTAATCATGCTGATAAGAGATAGTGTAATCATGCATCAAAAGTAGAAACCAAGTACCCAATCGATGCCACTGTTGGTCACGAGGACCTCAGGCTAAAGCCACTGACGGGCACCTATCGGGCTGACATAACCCTGCACCCACAGGTGCTATCGGGGGCTCACGGGTCATCCTGTCGACCACTTTACCGGTAAAGAACGCCCGGTGGGGGATCAATCCCACGACATACGTGAAGTACAGCGGTGCATGGCGATTATAATGCTGATGCTCAAGCTCACGGTCTAAGGACCGGGTAATCGGCAACAAGCCGGAATCCCAACAGGGATGCTGATGTCTGTATATCAATCATACATCATCTCAGGCAATATGGAATACAAGGAATATATATATCTGAGTAAAGGCAAATCTTCATAATGACCAAGCAGGCATGATATATGTCCAAGTATAAGCTACTGTACTGATATATAGCTAATGACCAATCAGGCATGATATATGTCCAAGTATAAGCGAGCTATAAGCTATCAATGGAAGTAAAGCTCAAAGACGAGATCGGGGCTAGTATGAAAAACAGGGGTCCGACCAAATATGATACCCTAGAGGGCCGAGATGATAAAGTCCGGACCGAAGATAAACCCATCTCAGTGTAGGCAGTCCCGAAGCCTGCTAGACTACTGGGGTGCTGGCACCGAACTGCTGGGCCCTGAACGATAACTCGTATCAGTAATAGACTCACTCATACCCATCCCATCAACACTACATAATCATAACAATTATACTGTAGACTTCCCACAAGCCACGGGGTTTACTGGAAATTTTGAAAACCCGCCAAACGACCGACTACGGCCCGAATAACATCTACGTGAATCCAAATGCGACGAAACTTCACATGCTGACCCGAAATGACTCATTTAAGACGTTCGGGCACTAGCATCTGACTATGTGTAATCCTGTGCACAAATGGTGCCATAACAACCAAAATCATTTCCAGAAATTTGATTTCGGCTCCGAAAATCACCAATGCTAAACCGAAGTCACTGGGTCTACCAGGACAGCGTTGGGAATAGCCAAGGACCAACTGACAACAACCATCCACTTTTCTCGAAATGCGTGTTTAGCGCGAAACTACCGATAAACCGACAATTTTGCCGATTCACGGATCGTAAAGCAAAATTCGCTCAACGAAAGCCAATGGATCTCGAACGAAAGGTTCAGAGATCGTGTGCATGCTGTCCACAACAACCTACCAGACTACAATTACATTTAGACCCCTGGACTTTGCTAAAACTGCATTTTATTCACATAAAACTCACTAATTAAGCCCCAACTTTTAATCCGGGAATCTGTAAACCAAAATAATTTACCAGCAACTAGATTTTGATGTGCTGGATCTCATGCTCACAGCTTGCAATCAAGCTGAGCCATAAAAACATAAGTTGGCCCATGATTATTGTGCATTGGGGCTCAAGATTACAATACCTATTTTTCCATTGGATCTTTTCCAGTTTTAGTGTGAGCATCATGCTCAGGGACATCCAAATATACAGAGGCTCATTATTGGACCTCTGCAAAACCACCAAATTGGGTGTAGGATCAGGATGATCAAACTATGGCCTAAATAGAGCTCGACTTTGAGCATTTGCCAACACAAGGGTTCTGGATAGCAACTAAGGTGAACATTGTTTAGAGGGCATAAAAAATGTTCAGGGGCTCACCTGAAGAAGGTTGCAAACCTGCTGGTTAAGTTGCTGGAGCAAGATGATCCCGCACCTTCTTCAATGGAGCACACAATGGCCGAACTCACTCTCCTCTCGGTCAAGCTTCAAACTAAGGTGAGCACAGCCTTCCTTGGACCTCCAGAGTTGAAAGGACCTTAGCCACGCAAGCTTGGGGCTTCCCTGTGCTTCCCCAACCGAGGAAGAAGAAGATGGAGCTTAAAGAACCCATTAATGCCAACTTGGGATCTAAGCCGCATGGGTCGCATGCAAATGGACTAGTGGGATGCCCAAGGTGTAAGAAGACTTACCAGGGTTGGCCGGCGCCGGAGGAGCAACGACGGCGATGGGGCGGCTTTGCTCGGCCAACACCAAGAACCCGAAACTAGGGTTTGCTCTCCCCGACTCCACACTGAATCAAATAGCCTCAAACTTTGTGGAGGTCCTCTTTGTGTCCTACAGGAGCGAACCACCACCTTAGAACAAATCTAGATCGGCCGGAGGAAGGCCGCGCGCAAATCCGGCCAACATTAGGTTTCCGACGATCTATATCCACCGGCCGGCAACCAGTTGCACCCGGACCTCGCGGCTTCACCTGGAGAACCCTCGTGATGTCAGAAGAAGGCTGGTGACGTCCAAGTTGTAAGAAAACTGATGGAAAACCGATGCCTACCTCGCCGGATCCGAGGAAGAAGAATGAAGGAATGGAAGGTCTTCCCGGCGGCGTGCGGCGGTTCTAGATGTCAGGGCTCCACGGGCTGAGTCTCAAGAGACCAAGGATGATCTCAGGAAGATTGGGTGCAACACCACCAAGTTTGGTGGTGTTCTCTCCAACCTACCACGAGGACAAGTTGAACACTTGCTTCTTCTCCCATTTCCGGCGATGGCCGGCGGCGTCTGCGGGTGTAACCGTCGTGGAAGAGTGCAGAGGAGTTAAGGAGACTCTCTAGTGCGGCTGGGGTGCTAAAGACTCGGGGTAGGGCACACAAAAAAATCCTAACATGCATATTTATATTATTTGCAACAATATGCAAACTAGTCCCCCAAGTCTCAATATTTCAAGCTAGATCCTTCACATGGACTTTGTCTCACATCCAAGTCCCTCTCCAAAAAAATCTCATTGGATTCCGCACATAAAATACTGGGACTTTTATGCAAAAACGTCTTTTTCGACCATTTTCATGCTTTTCGAGACGATCGGGTCGTCAAACGGAAAAACAGACACTACCAAGACGTCCGGCTCGACGAAACCTATTGAGTAGCGATTTTGGTCATTGAAATCGACCTTCGATAATTCTGAAATCCATTTTATACGGTAATTTATACAGTTCAGCACGCTTTACGATACTTCAGGCTCGTCAAACGTAAATTTGGTCAGCGCCACTACGCTCAGAACGACGACGCCATTCAAATCGACTACCTGGATCGTCAGATTCGTACTCCAGATAGTCTATCGGCCGATGTTGGTCAGTGAGGGAATTAAATCAGGGAGTTACTATTCATTTCACTATTCACTTAAGTCGCGGGTCCCACTAGCTTCTTCGCTGATTTCTGGACGATCCGACCGTCGGATCAAAAATCGGTTTATACCATTTTCAATCGATTCGATAAGACGGTCGCACTGACGATTTCAGATTTTCGAGATCAGACTCAGATCTGAAAGGCGGAAATAGTGCTCCAAAATTTGTGCAATTTGCATACCGGTATACAACCACTTAAGTTTAATTTTTCATTTCCTCACACACATTCACATTTGAATTTTACTCTTTATTTTATTAACTTTTACAAACTCGAATTTCTCGAGTATTACATCGATTCGACATGTTTCTTTCACGTATGCCCGAAAAAAGAGTCTTTTGCTACCTATAAGGCGATAAAAGATGAAAAAGCTCTTATGGGGAACGGGACAGCGTGCAAAGTTTTAGGAATCGGCACGTTGAAGATCAGGATGCACGATGGGGTCGCGAGGACACTGACAGGTGTACGGCATGTTCGAGGTTTGAAGCGGAATTTGATCTCGTTAGGTGAGTTGGACTCGAAAGGTTATAAAATTTCAGCTTCAGGTGGAGCTATGAGGTTCCAAAAATGAGATCTGGTCGTTTGCGTGGCGAACAAGTGCGAAAACTTGTATGCTCTGAATGGGAGTACAGTCAGAACCGAAGCAAAGCCAATTTGGGTTCCAAAAGTTCGCGGATGTGCAGTCGCTCAAGATGGAGTGATGGATGCGGCAACATCGAGCGGCGGAGACAAGCTTAAGGTGGAGCTTGCGTGGTGAGCACGGTGTAGCGATTGAAGATTACAAATCAAATCAAGATGGAAATGGTTAGGATTTGATTAGATTTGTAATTAAATCTTAATTGGATTAGAATTAATATTTGAATCTGTTAGAGATAAATTAATTTGGATTTAAATATTAATTAGAGTATAATCCTAATTTAAGTAGATTTTGGTTTATCTTAGGCAGAGTTTTTATATATATATATATATATATATATATATATATATATATATATATATCTAATGTAGAGAGCTTGTACGTATGAGACACTTGAGGATGACCGTACGATACAAAAAGAGAGAAATAAGAGAAGTCTTCAAGGTTTATAGAAGACGAGAGAAGGATAAGAGAGATTCAGGAAGAGTGCTCGGGTTGAAGCTATTCTATTGCAGAAGAGAAGTCGGTGTAATTCTTCTCTTGGTTAATGAATCTTATTTTACCCACATATTTATCTGTTTTAGTTTTTCTTCTCTTTTGGCTGTGTCGGTTCCATTTATATTTCTATTTAGGGGACGGGTCTTTAGTAAAAAAAATTCGATTTGACGTTTTCGCTGCGGAATCCCAATATTAGGCGGTACCGGAGTGAATTGCAGTATTGAAGCGAGTTGCAGATTCACAGAATCTGATACCGGGACGAAATCTGATACCGGGATGAGTACCGAATTTTTCAACAGTTATTTTTATATTTTAATATAATAGTCAAATTAAAAATATAAGATGATGGAGCGATTGAAATGTGGAGCCTGTCCACACAATCTATCTATACCTCTATATGATTTTTCCTATTTCTTGCCACGTGGCAAAATTTTCTTCCATTGAAAAAATTTTGATTATTATTTTTTCCAACTCTCAATAATTAATTGTAAATTCTTCCCGATCCCAACTCCCAACTCTTTTCATTTCCAACTCTTAATGAATTAATTGTAAACTCTTCCCATTTCTAACCCCCAATAAATTAATTGTGGTCTCTTTCTATTCCCAACTCCTAATAAATTAATTGTGGATTCAAAACCCAATGAGTCACTTATACACCTAAAATCAAATTCTACACACAACTCACACCCAATCACAAAAACTTCTCTCTCCTCTCTCGCTATCCGCGTTTTTGAGTTCTTCTTATTCTTCTTCTTCTCTCCCTCTCTCTCTAAGCCACCACTTCCTTCTTCCCATCTCCGTTGGTAACAAAGCCCTCTCCCTCGATCCCTCCATCCTCGATCCTTGCCTCCAACTTCCCGTCGTGGAGAACCTCAAAGCCTCCTCCTCCTCCAAGGTCAAAATCTCCACCGTCCACTACATGGCCACCCTCACCCAATCCAACTCTCCGTCTTTGGAAATCTTCCACCCCCGACCTCGCCGAAACTTTAGACCCAATTCTCGCCTTCCTTAGTCGCATGGGGGGCACTGCTCATGATCAACCCCTACTCATCGTCGCCACTACCACCGTGACCTGCCGATCAGAATCCTTCACTTCTCCGCTTCCTTCTCCACCACCACTGTCGTGCCCCGGCGTCGAAACTGCGTTCCGGGCTTGCCAACAGATCCGCCGCCCATACGGGAAGCCCCGTATAGACGAAGCGACTAACCTGCAAAAGATCAACTACACTATACAGATATCAGAGCTGAAAGTAAAATGCTGAAAATAAATAGATACAACTCCACAAATATACAACCCAAGTCCTCACAAATACATAAGTCTCTCAACTATAAAAGGAAAATACAAGATAAGTCCCAAAAGGAAACCCTAACAATACTAATACATTACCAAAATAGGGTACATCTACTCTCTCCGGAAGACGACCGGTAGGGATCTAGCTCGTGACTCCCTTACCTCGATCAGCAGAATCAACAACTGGAGCAGCAGGAACAGGAGTAGGGGTCCCTGGGGAAAAAGACACCACGACGGGTGTGAGAACTACATCCCACAGTAGTTCTCAGTGGGTGTCGCCAACAAGCCCGACGGCCTGCCCACTAAGTCTACTAGAGGCATAAAGTAACAAATGCAGTGCTGAAAGGAAAAGCTGGAAAAATAAACTCTACAGCTACTATGCCTCTGTCTAGATGCTCAAGAAATGAAACAGAAGGGAACATGATGCATCTACTATCTCTCAACTCAGATCACCCAATCTACACTAACTGCCACATAGGGTCCAGTCAAACCTGCGCCTACCTACTGCCGTTACATCCA
Source organism: Tillandsia leiboldiana (assembly GCA_029204045.2). Taxonomy (NCBI): domain Eukaryota; kingdom Viridiplantae; phylum Streptophyta; class Magnoliopsida; order Poales; family Bromeliaceae; genus Tillandsia; species Tillandsia leiboldiana. Next base: position 46,809,283 of record CM055065.1, read on the forward strand.
AGGAGGACCGGACTTATGTAGGGCGTCCGTGACTGCCAAAACTGGCCCAGCTAGAGGGACTGCGTCGACAAGTCGCGATAGCAAGTAACAAGCCCAGCTCCGGAGTGGCACTCGAGGGGCGTGACCCCACCGAGGAAAGTATCCGCGCATCTCTGTCGAGCTCAAATGTGGCTCATGCAGGCTATAATCCAAATCCTCGATCAACAAAAATGACAGTAACCAACAAAACACTCACTCACTCACAGGCTGGAAAACTACACATCCCGGACCCACTGTCACTCAGACGGCTCCCAAAAATGAAACACTGATCTATAGACTACTATCAGACTCCACTCGGCCCCCAGACACGAGTGTAACATTCATCCCACAACAATCCCGACCTCTTGACCCACTACCCGGGCGAGAAAACTCTAAGTCCAGGATGAATTAAATAATGACAGTGTGGGAATGACTAAAACGATAATATCCTAGTCCAAGTTGGAGTTTTCTATTAGTCTGGCTGAACATGCTGCATATGGCGGGGATGCTAGGTCAAGTTCCAAGATAACAATAATTTAACAGATTGTAGAAAGCAGAAAGGTCACATGATGTCAATATAACAGTAGGAAATAACAATTCTCACATTCTAGCATGCTACATAGTACATTCACAATCATGCATGATCCTACATCAATAGAATTAATGATCAGTCCATAGATCTTGAAGACGAGGCCACCCACCTGAAAGTGCTAAACTGTCCCAAATCCAACAGCTGAAAATACCCAGGAACAAATATCTCCAATTTTTTCTAGTTCCAACGGGTTCAGAAACACCCGCAAACTCTCCTGGGTACAACAATAAGGTCCAAAGTTACACTTTATTCCAAAAATACTCAAGTACATACAATCTGTTGGAAACAGTCCCACAAATGCGAAATTTTCACCTGTAAATAAAACTCCAAAAAATCCAATAAAAATATGACCGTGATTCTCGCGAAGTGTAGATGTCAATCGAGCCCTTAAACGTCGAATTCCGATACCTGGATGCAGAGATAAAAATCTGACAAGGTGCTGCTGTCCAAAAGATCCACCAGCAGTAAAGGAGGTCAAAAATGTACCAAAAACCCCAATAAAAGCTCAAATCGGAGAAAAGTGGACAATACAAAAGTAGTAGATCTACCTCTCATGAAACCGATGCCGTAAAAATCGTCCAAAAATACTGTCGGAACAGCTCTGTGGACCTCGCAGACCGAAATGCGACGATAACGGGTCTCCGATGAAAGAACGTCGCTCTGCGCTACGATGCCGAAGTCGTCGACGCTGCGGCCTCCAAAAATTCCGAGCCTCATTCACAAGATGCAGCACAGGAAGATGAAGAAATTTGCAATAGGGCTCAGGTGGTTTAGAGCTCGGGAAAAGAGTGAAAAAGCCCGAGTAAAGGGGCTATTTATAGGCCCACACAAGAAAAGAGCCAAAAGCCCCCCCTTTAATGGGCTCTCGGGCCCAACTTCCGGGCGCCCGGGGAATTCGGGCGGCTACAGTGTTGGGCCCGGCCCAACACTGTGCGCGCCCGAATCACCCTGGAGTCGCCACGTGGCCACCGCAGCTCTCCCTGCGCCCGGCGCACGCGTGCCCGCCACTCGCGGGGCGCCGCGTGGCCCGACAGCGGGGCGTGGGGCGGCTGTGCCCGCCTAACCGCGGGGCGCCACGTGGCGCCCCCACGTCGCGGGCACCTGCCCCCAACTGCCCCCGCCTGCTCCCCCTGGCGCGTGGACCGCGTGCGCGTGAGCCAGCCACTCATAGGCTGCCACGTGGCGTGCCCTGGTCCATGTGCCAGGCCGCAAGCCCCCGTGGATCGCGCACTGCGAGCCCGCCACTCAGGAGCCGCCACGTGTCCCCCGCACTCGGCTCATGCACCAGCGCCAACATTCCGTGGACTGCGCCGCGTTCGCCGGCCAATCCGGTGCTGCCACGTGGCATCAGGCCGGTCCACGGCTTCCGGAGGTCCGTTTTTGGGCATCCGGACTCCGAAAAAGGCAAGTAAATAGCCGATTTTCGACGTTTTTTCGCGCTGAATCCAAATATGACCTCGGATTAGCCTAAAGCCCTTTCTAAATTCCAACAAAAACAGCCGGAAGGCAGGCTCAATCCCGAAGCCTCACTGAGTCTGTCCAACGCGTCCATTTGACGCGTTGCGGGTCCCACACACCAACAATAGATGTTCTACATCACGGGTCATGGGAGAAGCTACACGGGGATCGGGGTCACTACAACCACCGTCGTTGCCGTCACCGTAGCTCATAGAACGTGCGCTCTCTCTCTCTCTCTCTCTCTCTCTCTCTCTAAACTTCATTACATTCCCATATATGCTTTAGATTTTAATCACGAGTGGTACTCCAATTGCTGATTCTTATATTAGAGTTGAGAATGATGATTATTATTTTTTTTTCCTGATATGTTGGTACGGGAGTTTAAAACATAGTATTTAAAATTTTTCTATATAATTTTTTATTTTCGTTTATATTATAATAAAAATATATATATAAAAAAATATTTTGATAATATCTACTCTCCACATCGCGCGGATAACTACATTAGTAATAATTAATCCTTCTTAATTACAAACATCCAATTATTTTAATTGAGTAATACAATATGTATAATATATAAAATATTATGATATAGGTTATATATATATATACTATAATTCTATTCTCGATTTTAGAATATTCAAATCAACGATCCACACCGTTAAATATGATTTAGAGTATATAATTTTTTTTAAAGAAAATTATAATTTTTTGATATAATTTACTTTATGATCAAATTATTTTAAAATTATTAATTTTCTGATTAGCTACTATGTCTTTAGAATAGGATCAAACTAAACCAAACGCTCCCACAGATTAAGCACGAGATCACAAGATGAAAATTGCACTAATTTTCACAATCCAAATATCAAATCCATCAAGGATATATAGTGAGTGCACTTTGGAATTTTTCTTTCTCCATTATATAGTGATTGGGAGAGGGTTTTTGAGGTGTGGATTTTGCCCATCATGGACTATCCAAAACTCGAATCGCAAACTAATATATTCCAAGTGTTATTCATTGCAGCTGTAAAAATGGATGAGCAACGTGATTTTTGTATCCTAATTGTTAGATATTCTATCAGGGCCGTTTGGTAACGAGATAAAATAGAACTAGCTATTCCAGGGATAAGCATAAAATACGGAACTAGTGTAAAAAAATATTTAGAATGGTTTTAGGGATAAGAAATTTTGTATTTGATATGAGAATGAGAAATAAGAGGAATAAAGAGTTTTAATTAAGATAAATTATTTTTTTGCCTTCAAACTTTATTATATAATAATGAGGTGAGAGATAGTGGCTCGGTAGACGTGAAAGGGTATTTAAGAAAGATGGTGGTTGGGAAGAGTGAGAGCAGTAATTCTCACTTATTCTAGTTGTATCGGAACAAGCTATACCGATTGATTCCTGATGCGTTTGGAAGAATAAGAGGGATATCCTTTCTATTTTCGGTTCTATATCGAATCCAAATGGGTCCTCAAAGTACCAATACCACTCACGTCGAATGGGTAATGGATAGAAAATTTAATTCGGATCCTATTCATATTCATATGATCACATTAATTGCTAAATGGGTAATCGATGGAGAATTTAGAATATATTTAGTTTTAAGGAATTGAGTGGCTTGAAATAAGAATTGAAAAGCTGATCAATTTTTATTGTTGGTGATTGGTAGGAGGGATTGACATTCCCAAAACGATTCCCACCATTGAGTTGGGAATCAATTTAAACTTTTTTTTTTTTTTTTTTTCACTATCAATTATTTTAATTCAAATATTAATCTATATTTAATTTTAAAATTAAAATTTTAAATTTGACAATAAAATAAGGTTCATATTTCGAAAAGCAAGTTTTACCTGCTTTTGATTTTTGAACCTTTAAAATTAAAATACTAATTCTAATGATTAGAATCAAATTTTGAAAAATAGATCACCAAACGCTTTTTTAAAAAGAAAATCACTTTTGACTCTAAAATTAATTTTCAAAATCTAAACCAAACACCCATATTAATTTTCAAATCAATTGGAGTTATCAACCAAATACAATATGACTTGAAACTTGGCCCAATAAGAAGCCCAACACCTTTTCAAATTAATAAAAATTTAATCACTATCAATTGGAGAAGTGATTTTACATAATTGATTCTGATTTGAAATTTTAATTTTGGTTAAAAGTTGTAGAACGCTTGACTGAGTCTAAATGGAAAGTAATTTTTTTTATTCTAAAATTTAAAATTTGAGTTCCAAATCTGAATTAGATTTTAAGAAGATGATTTTAATTGCTTCTGATTTTGGATCTTGAAAATTAGAATCAAATTTCGTAAAAAAGATTACCAAACTTTTTATTGAAGAAAAAAATTACTTTTGACTCTAAAATTATTTTTCAGAATCTAGATCCAACACTCACATAGTCTTGATTAAGCCCAAAGAGAACCATCCATGTAGACAACCACTTACAATAGGGGTTTTTTTTTTTACTAGTGGTTGAACTATGTAATTTGTGCGGTTTAATTATATACGATTTTATATTATAAGTTATATTAAAATTAATATTTATATTATTTACTTTATTTAATAATTATTATATTGAAATAAATAATAGAAATTTTGTTTATCTAACTTAGTCTGAGAATGAAATTAATTCAATTGATGGAGTGACATATATAAATAATAGAGAAACTTTAAGATCCTTTTGTTTCGAGAATAAAGTCGGAATAATGAAAGTTATTTTCACTGCTCCGCCGAACATATTATTTTTTAGGTGAGATAAAATATCTCTATCAAATTTTGTTATTTTTAGTTATCTCAGAATAGCTTAGAATAAGTTATTTCACTCTTTTGGTGGAATAGTACTATTCCAATTTATTTATTTATTTATTTATTTTATTTTATTTGTTGAGAGAGAAAGATAGCATACTATTCGTTTCGTTTATAAAATAGTATTATTCTGAAGTTTTTTTTTTTTTTTTTTGAGAGAGAAAGATAGCATGTTATCCGTTTCGTTTATTTTTTTTAAAAATAAATTTAACTGACCTCGAATACTGACCACCAAGCTCTAAGGACGATTAACTCAAATTTTTTATTAGGATTGTAAATTGAAATAAAGTAAATTATATAGACATAATATATTACATAGTGCCAAGGCAAACAACCCCTAAAGAGAAACAAATTTGAATTTCAAAGATCTTAGATAAATCATCCAAAGGTTTTATGGTAGGTTCATCATAGAATATTTCTAGATCCCAACAAACTTATAATAAATTAATTTTATAATAAAAATAATTAATTGTACTATATTAATACATATTATTTGTACTTAAAAATTATAATAAATTATTTTTATTAAATTTAAGTTTAAGTAAATTTGAAAAAAATAATAGTATATTTTACATCAAATTCAGTAATCATTTTTTTTTTCTCCATTCTACTATTCCAAAAATTATAAACCAAATGCAATTTCAGTTGCTTTTGAAAATATCTGCATTACAAACTAAATACAATTTTATTTTCATTCATAATTATTCCGAAATAATACGTATTTCAGAGATAAAACAATTTATCTCAAAATTTCTTTATTACTGAACCAAACGTGTGAGATCTCAAGGAATAAATTTCATTACAAACTTTTTATAGTTAAATATAAAAAATGAGGAATAACATATAATATACCTTTTATAACTTCAAAAATATTTTATTTATTCTGGAGGGATCAAAATATTCTTATTAATTTTTAAAAAAAATCAAATATTTCCATTTCTTCTAGGGTTTATTAATGTTTTTGGATTTTAGAAGGATCTTTTAGTAATTTCAAAATAAATTTGAAATTTGAATACTACTAACGTGTAAATAAGGTTTTTGCTTATTTATCCTGACTACTAGTCAAAAATTTTAAATTTATTCTAAAATTATTAAAATATCTTTGTAAAATTCAATCCTATTAGTAAACCTTAGAAAAAATAAGAATATTTGAAGGAATTTTTCAGAATCAATCAGGGTATTTTGATCATCCAAAAACAAATAAGATAATTTTGAAATTTTTAAAAGCATATTAGATATTATTCCTAAAAAATTAAATACTTTGGAGAGCCATATAAGTAATTATTCCGTGTGACATCCCAATAGTTCCACGTCGGATGAAACGAGATTGTAATTTAGTACATAAGAGATTATGAACTCTATCCGTGGTATCAGAGTCGATTTATCAGCCGACATATCGTCTGGTGATCTTGAGCTGACATCGGCCACCCCTATCCTAAACATCCACCTCAATTCTCCTTTAGTATCTTACTATCTCTCTCTCTCACTTTCATCCAATCTTTATATTCCCTCTGCATATCAAATCACTGTAATAAAATTATACTATAACGATATTTTTAAATATTCTTAAAGACTAAAAAAAATAATGGTGAAAAAAATACCGACACTTGTTATTAGTGTCGCTATATATGCAGTCGCTAGGGTGTATAGCGACAAATTAAAAACTAAAAAAAATGTCGCTGTCAAAAATACCGACACTTATTATTAGTGTCGCTATATGTGCAGTCACTAGGGTGTATAGCGACACATTATTATAATATGTCCTAAAAATGTGTTCCTATAATTTAATTTTGGATATAAATAAAATATAGATAGAATACTTATCTAAAATTTTTATAAAAATATGTTTTTATAATCTAATTTTATTGTAGTGTATTTTTTCTTCTTCTTCTTCTTCTTCTTCTTCTTTTTCTTTTTTTTTTTTTTTTTTAAAAAAAAAAAAAAAAAAAAAAAAAAAAAAAAAAAAAAAAAAACCTCTTGGTGGCAGCAGGACGTTGAGGGGAAATCCCCATGAAACTTTTAGGTAGCGTTTGGATGTGGCTTAAACCTGGTTTAGTTATACCAGGTATAGGTATAAAGTAAGGGATAAATCTGGTTTAAACCTAAAATGTGTTTGGATGTGAATGAGGCTTAAACCTGGTTTAAACCTGGTATAAGAAAATAGGTGTTTGGATTGGTAATGATGAATAAGAGGTATAAAGTTGACTTTTTTGTTTAATGACGATGTGACCTTTACTTTTATGTATATTATTAATGTGATAATAGGATAATGTATTAGAATTATTTAATTAAAACAAATCTTTTATATTATATTTAATTAATTATATACTATATAAAATTCTATATTTTTTTTAATTTGGTCTTAAAAATTTTCTTTAACGATTAAAAATTATAATATTTAACGATTAAAAATTTAATATAATTTGAAACAATAACGATTATTAATATTTTCTAACGATTATTTAACGATTCTTTACAAATTTAATATTTAACGATTATTAATTTTTTTTAAAATAATAAAATTAATATTTGACGTCTGATTTATTCAACATGTTGAAATATTATAAATTGACTATATTGAAATAATAACTACAAAATTATTTTATTTCTTAATTAAATAGAATACATATAGAATAAATTATATATGATATTTAATTATTTATATACTATATAAAATTTTATTTAATTTTAATTTGTCTTAAATATAATTTATAACGTTTAAAAATTATTATATTTCATGATTAAAAATTGTTTTAAATTTTATTTATATTAAAAATTATATTATTAATAAATCAATTTTAATAATATTTACAACAATCTATTGCTCAATATAGATTGAAGTTAATAATTAGACAAAATCAATCAGTCTAACAAAGATTTAATAATTACCATTAACGAACAAACAATTTTAAAAAATTAGCATCAAACAATATCGATTTTTTAATTAAAATTAACGAACAAACAATAAAGGGAAATTAGCATGATACAATAACGAACTCACAATAATATTTCAAATTACATCATACCCGAAAAATATGAGTTCTTAATTAACAGTCCACTTAACATTACATATAAACAAATAAAACTTGTTTACAAGCTGACTAACATAATATTACACCAGTAAATCTAATATTTACAAACTTTTAGTCAGTTACAATGATTTATCTAACTTCTATTATTCCACAACTCATCGGTAATACGTGTGCGAAGGTCGTTTCCCCGTTGAGAGTCTGATGTACTATAGTTTGTAGTGGTCGCTTCCACGTCAACCTCTGGAGGCTCTGGCTCTACTGGTTCGGTAAAATATCTATCATCTCCTTGTTGCCGTCGAATAAAATTGTGGATCACACAACAAGCCATAGCTATTTTACACTGCACTCTATAAGGAAACGGTGTAGCAACAGTTAAAATTTTGAATCTCTTCTTTAAAATTCCAAATGTCTTCTCTACCACATTCCTTAGTTGGGCATGCCGATGATTATACAAGTCCTTCGCCGAATGATGTATACGACTACGTGTGTTACTGTCAAATTGACTCAGATGGTAACGCTCGGCTCTATACGGCGCCAGAAATCGATCGGTATTCGCGTAACCGGAATCGACCAGATAATATTTTCCTGTATATATATCAGAAGGGTATATAACTTGTAATAAATTAATTAAACCAATAATAATGAAGATAGCAATAAAAAACTTACTCCATAAATTTTACCTTCTGGAACTGTAAAACCTCCACTTTCACATGCCCATCTGAGTACCCGCATATCAGCTGCAGAGCCTTCCCAACCGGTGCATACATAAAAAAACATATGATCAAAGGATACAGCTGCCATCATATTTTGCGATGTATATCCTTTGCGACAACGAAATCGTGGTTGTTTCTCCCTATCTACCATAACCGGAATATGCGTACCATCCACCGCCCCAATTGCATTCTACATATGTTAATGTCACAACATAGTACATTAGCAATGCAGCAATTAAAATTTACATATTTACTGTTGAAAAATTATCGTCTCTTACCTTGAACGGATGAAAATTCGGATTTCCACTAATTCTTGGATGCACTCCACAATTACTTGGCGGCATAGTTAAATATTCATCTTTTATTTGAATAATGGCCCGGAGTACATTGTTAAAATGACGACTTATCGTTTCCCCCGAATGTTGAAAGGTTTCAGCAAGCACCCTATTTGCAACACCGTGTCCTATACAATATAGAAAAATTTCCAACTGTTCGTCAACAGTCAGATTGCGTGTACCTTTTAAAAGGCCCTTCCCAACAAGGTCTTCGCGGAGAGCAATGAATGTAGTTGTCGTCATTCTAAATTGAGTGTACCCCCGATCTGGATGGCCGTTCAAAATATCACAAATAAACTGATGGCCCGTAAACGGACGGGTACGACATGGTTGTCTGCTAATTGTACTTGTTTCATCTAGACATCCTCCGTCAATAAGCATAATTATGAGTTGCTCCCAATATTCATCATCATCATCCAATATATCGAACAAATTGGCATGGAAATGCGAGGAAAATACTTGTCGATAAATTGAATCATCCATTACAACTGCACGTTAATTTATGGCAGTGAGCAAATATTGATAGTACGCATAAATGATATAATTGTTATTTAAATTCAGCTCAAACATTCATCTCGGCGTTTTAAGCAAGCAAATACAGAATAAAATAGTACATAAAATAATTTAAAAGTTGAGATCATCGATGTATCCTTCGACAATGAGCATGAGTAGTAGATCCTCCCAAAAATCTTCATCATCATCTAATATACTCAACAACATTGCAACAAAGCGGGAGCAACATAAGGATTCATAAATTGAATCATCCATTATATCTGCAACGATATTGTACCAATTTAGGGAACAATCATACTAAGTAGACATCACTTAACATGTATAGATGGCTTCAAAGCAAGATTTAAGAGGAAAATACGGTGCGGAATAATAAATTACAAATTGACTAGTAACAGTACGGGATAATAAATTACATACAACTATACAAAAATGTACAGAAAGTTTAGATACTAATTATTACAAAGCTAGTTTTTAAAGTCCTGAAATTACAAACTGATTATTTAAATATGCACTAAGGACCAGGGAAATTTTGACGATACATCTGAACCTGGTTTGCTATCTGCCGCTGTGCCCACTTGTAAGCAAGATTGTCATTCATTGACATGAAAATTTGACGATTTTGCGGATCCTTCAAAGCGTCGGCGGCAGCCAAGACATGGTCATCAATGAGCCCCTGCATATTATATAGGCGCTGCAAACAATCCCCGATGACCGGAATGGATTGTCGACCTTCTGCTTCCTTATTATACATCTGCCTCACCAGATCTAATTTTTCTTTGCCCAGCTCAAGCATGCCGGCGACGCATTCAGATATGCCCTCAGTTTTTTTACGCCGACCACCAGTTGACGGACGGTTGGTCCGTTGGCTAGGCTCGGGTACTGGGGAACGAGGCCTTTTGCCTGCCGAGCTGTACCCCGACCCACTAGTTGCCTTGTTTCGAATGTGAGGGCTGGGTGACATTTCTGGTGGTGGACTAGGCATGAATTCATTCATATATGGCCCAGAGGACCCTGCTTCAAATTGAAAAGGTCTGTTTGTATCATCCTCACCAGGGGATGATGAGGAGGAGCTAACTATTGTTCTTGTGGGCGGCTGGAGTGAAGAAAAACCATATGCACCCGTTGCGGTAGTCTTCTCAGTTAGAAACTCCAGATCCTTATACAAAGGGAATGGCCTATCCCTACATTTGGCATAAGCTGGATTGTCCTGAACGTACGTTAATTATATTGGTAAGGCTAATAAATATGAAAAAAATTTAATGACAGGTAAATTAACTTTCGTTACCAAGATGACGCCATCCCAGTCACAACTATCGCCTGTCGTGGGAATGTGGCGGATAAAATCCCATCCCCAACCACTCTTGTTGGCCAAGGAATGGTACAACGCAAAAGTGCGCTTCAACACCTTCAACCTATTCTTGACCTGCTCCTTTTTTAGGTTTAAACCATTTCGACTATTTATTTCTGCAACAATCCTAACCCACGCGAGGTTAGTGAATGATCCATTAACGTTGTTGCCGAGAGTATGTTCCTCCGTCAACAACGATAACAGACTTGCATCCATGGCCTCAGTCCAGTTTGATGTTCGGGGCGATTGTTGGGCGCGAGAACGACTACCACCCTCATTTGGAATTGTATTGTCTTGGATGTTGGCCATGTTTGAGCGGCTAGATTGACCGGCGTTGAACACTCTCTTAAAAGGACACATCTGTACATAATGTATGTTCTACTTTATATAATTTGACATAACACAATATATTTATAATTTTTTTGGCATTACCCTCAAATCAATAATATAATTGGCATTCAATTAGGAAGACATGTCATGCTTACCATATTACTAATTGCATAACAGGGGATGGGATGTCATAATTTGCATGGTAAATAGGGAAATACATAATATAGTATTATTGTAAAAAATGGCGGTTGAGGCATACAAGTAAAGATAAATGTTGGCTAAATGTTTTTCATTTACACAAAATTGGAATAGGGGGTTTATTATGTACAAGGGCTCATGTGGTTTCCAATATGTATGGGGTTGCAGTGGATTGTAAATCCATGCCATCCATCAAACGCATATGGCAACCGTCATCATCGCCTTATTATGTACACGGGCTCAATTGGTTTCCAACAAGCATGGGGTTGCAGTGGATTATACATCCATGCCATCCAGCAAATGCCTATGGTAACCGTCATCATCGCCTTATTATGTAGACGGGCTCAATTGGTTTCCAACAAGCATGGGGTTGCAGTGGATTATACATCCATGCCATCCAGCAAATGCCTATGGTAACCGTCATCATCGCCAACATATATATTTTCATCACATAACTTAACCGATGAAACATACATATTCCGCAGCCATCAAAACATATTTTTGTAATGAGATAGCATAGTCATATATCATGAAAGGCTATGGCAGCATTATATCAACTAATATCTGAACTGGAAGAAAACGAAAGGGTTGCACCTTCGATGGCAGAAAGAGGAGTAACACGGCAAGATGAGATGCGCCGGGGAGGAGAGAACAGCCTGATTACAGGGAGCAGAGACCAAGCTCGGTACAGGGAGCAGAGCTCAACCGAGGGCAACCTCGGAACAGGGAGCAGAGAGGTAGCTCGGTAGAAGGGACAGAGAGGAACCGTAGGGGGAACCGCGGTACAGGGAGGGAGCAGAGATGATGCTCGGGGCAAGCACAGTACAGTGATCACAGATCAACAGCAGCCAAGGCAAAAACAATACAGAGATGGGGCAACCACCAGAAAAATAACCAGATCTTGGGCTCCGGCGACGACGAGGGGGAGCTCACAGTCACAACTGCGGGTATGAACACAGAGATCGGGAGCGGGGACCTCACAGAGATCGGGACCACACACAGATCGGGAGCGGGGAGCACACACACAGATCGGGAGCGGGGAGCACCAAGATCTCACCAAGCACACACAGATCGGGAGCGGGGAGCTCACAGAGATGGGGAGCGGGGTGCACACACAGATCGGGACCACACAGAGATCGGGAGCGGGGAGCACACACAGATCGGGAGCGGGACCTCACAGAGATCGGCACCACACAACAGAGATCGGGAGCGGGGAGCACACACACAGATCGGGAGCGGGGAGCGGGGAGCAAACACAGATCGGGAGCTCCGAGCACACACAGAGATCGGGAGCGCACACAGAGATCGGGAGCGCACACAGAGGGGAGCACCAAGATCTCACCAAGCAGACGCACAGAGATCGGGAGCACAACGAGATCGGGAGCGGGGACCACCAAGATCGGCTCAAAGCACACAGAGATCGGGAGCACCGAGCGGGGAGCACACAAAGATCTGGAGCGGCGACCGGGGAGCACACAAAGATCGGCTCAAAGCACACAGAGATCGGGAGCTCCGAGCGGGGAGCCCACGAAGGTCGGGAGCGGCGACCGGGGAGCACACACAGATCTGGAGCGGCGACCGGGGAGCACACAGAGATCGGCTCAAAGCACACACACACACAGATCGGGAGCTCCGAGCGGGGAGCCCACGGAGATCGGGAGCGGCGACCGGGGAGCACAGAGAGATCGGCTCAAAGCACGGACGAGAGAGGGAGGAGAGCCAGTGGTTTAAAGCACACACACACACAGATCGGGAGCGAGGAGAAGGAGACGAAGGAGATGAAGGAGCTGAAGTGCTGAGGAGGCTGCCTCGGGGGGAGAGAAAGGGGTATCATCACGGGCGGAGGGGGAGGAGAGAGAGAGAGTGGGATAAACCTGGGGTGGGATATCCCCGTGTGGGTTTGGGGGATATCCCCGTTTGGCGGGGATATCCCCAAACGGGGATATCCCCAAACCGTTTGGGTATAAAGGGGGGATATCCCCCCTTTATACCCTTCCCAAACAGAACCTTAGAGATTGCTATCTCTGCAAAAGATACGTTCACGACAAAAGAAAAAATAATATTTAAAAATATTTAAAAATATTTTTTTTTTATATTTAATGATGCTTAAAATCTATCCTAATAATATAGTTTAGTATTATATTGGAAAACCGCGGGTTAAAATAAGTTTCCACATATATGCTAAAACTTATACCAAGCATTATGATTTTTTAAAATTTTGATATTTTAAAGCATTAAAAAATTTAAAAAAATAATAAAATTTATTATTTAATAAATTAATTTGATATTCATATGACAATGCTTTTTAAATAATCGGTATTTATTATATTATAGGAATAATTACGAATGCTTTTTTTTTCAAGCGTTTCCTAAAAACCGTCCTTATATTAAGTTTTTTTTTTTTTTTTTTTTTTTTTTTTTTTTTTTCCTTTTTTTTTTGTAGTTGTAGGGTTTTTTTTTTAAAAATATAGTAAATTATTATTTTGTTTGAAATTTAATTTAATTTTCATTTTAATTAGATGCAAATTTATCAAATTGTTAAGTTTATTTTCTATTTATTATGAAATTATCAAGTATGATACATTAAATTACTAAAAATACATATTAATTAATATTATTTAAGTAATATATTATAAAAATATTAAATATATTTGTCATACTTGATTAAATTAGAAAATGTATTAATAAATAATTAGAAAATGTATTAATAAATTCTCTCAAAAAAAGTATTAATAAAGGCATTAATATTCCCATCTTAATTTTATTCATAAACATACTAAAAATTACATAACAATTATCATTCTTAATCTCATGTTAAACATAAATATTAAAAATATCATTCTCTGATAGTTTAAACTGTTGGATTATATAAAACTATGTTTCGCACTGATATCACGGAAAAAACGTCAAAAATTTGAGAATTTGGATATTGGGTACTCGAACTTGAAGTTTGTATACCGGTACTATAGAGTTTATGAGTTCCTCATAAGTTTCTCAAAACTCGAAGCTGTGAAAAACTGTTGGTACATGAATCTGGGTACTGGTACGTGACCCTGTTTTTGTATTGTGTACTGGTACTCAACTTTGAGTACCGATACTCAACTCTGCGACGGGTTGAATATGTTGGATTTGACTCTAATTTGATCTAATCTTGTTCCTAAAGATTAGAGATGGTCTAGGAACATATTAAAGAGGATTCTTAAGAGGATATCGACGACCAGAAGTGAATCGGAGATTCGGATGGATGGTGGAGATCGTTTTCTATTAGAATTAGATTTTTTTAGAGTTATATTAACTCTTGCTATTCATCTTTTAGATGCTAGAGCTTTATTGAAAAAAATGTGGAGAGTCTCTGTGAGAGAATTTATTGTAATCTAATTTTACTCATTATACTTTTGTTCGTGGATTAATCAAAGAACGCATTAAGGTGGTCTTGCCCGTGGACGTAGGTTGACACATTGTTGGCCGAACCATAGAAATCTTGTGTCATTGTGTTTTCTTATTTGTTTTATTTGCTTAGTTATTCTCGTGCTTATTTTCTATGATCGTTCTCGTTTACTTTCATCTACGAAAGATTTTGTTTCCGCTGCGCTCGTGTGCTGTGTGGGTTGAGGTGTGTTCGGTAACCCCATGGCTGGTTTCCCTTCAATTGGTATCGAAGCGTTTGGTTCTTCATAGTTCGTTGACGGTGAAACGATGACGGGAAAAGTTATAGTAACGAAGTATGAGATTCCTCGGTTTGATGGAGCAAACTTTGCGTTGTGGAAACTGAAGATGCAAGCAGTCTTGATTAAAGATGCTTGCGAGATCGCCCTGCAAGGAAAAGAGAAAAAAGCCGGAAGGGATGACTGATAAGCAATTTGAAGAACAGGACATGATAGTTTTAGCAAATCTATATTTGGCACCGGATGATTTGGTGCTATTCAATGTGGAGACCGAGACTACCGCAAAAGGGATTTGGGATAAATTGAAAATCCTCTATGAAAAAAAGTCATTGGTGAATAAAATCTTCTTAAGGCGACAATTGTACAATCTAAAGATGAAGGACGGGGCACCGTTATAAGAATATCTAAGTACATTCAACTCTATCGTGAGCAAGCTCACGGCCCTAGACGTGAGAATCGATGAAGAAGAAAAGACAAGTATTTTACTTTGCTCGATGCCGAAAACTTGGGATAATTTGATTATGAACTTGAGCTATATTGAAACCCTTAAGATGGAGTCGGTTGTTACATCGTTACTTACCGAGGAGATGATGCGAAAGTCTAGCCAAGAAAGCTCTTCGGGGGAGACTATGATAGCACATGGAAGACCTTTCGAGAGGGAGCGTGGTGATCGAGGAAAGTCGAGATCAAAGTCCATAAGCAAAAAAAAAGTAAAGTGCTGGAATTGTGGAAAGTTGGGGCACATGAAGAAAGATTGTTGGGTTAAAGGAGTTGATGGTAAATCCGATTCAAACAATTTTCAAGGTAATATAGCTGAAGCGGATACTAAGTCGGCTAGTTCGGAGGACGGAGATGCGTTAGCCGCATTGGATAGATCCGAGTTTGTTTATCATTGGATCTTGAATTCGGGGGCGTCATTCCACATGACTCCCTTTAGGGAGTGGTTTTATACTTATAAGTCACGGGATGGTGGAGTTATCTATTTGGGTGACAACACGGCATGTCCGGTGGTTAGAGTGGGAGACATTTGGATCAAGATGCTCGATGATGTTATTTGGACGGGTTCTAATGTTCGGCATGTTCCTGCACTTCGAAAAAGTTTTCTATCACTTGAAATTTTTTGCAAACAAGGGTTTAAGTTCATCAGCGAGAAAGATCACTTGAAGGTATGTCAAGATTATTTGGTGTTAATGAAAGGAGAGCAAGTAGGTGGTCTTTATAGATTAGTGGGCGAGACTCAAGTGGGAGAAGCGGTTGTTGCAAGCGCAAAGGTGGATTCTTCAACGGTGTGGCATCGCCGTTTGGGACATATGAGCGAGCACGAATTGTAGGTATTATCCAACAGTGAACTTCTTTTAGATTACATATAGTGGCCTAGATCCCCGTGTAGCTTTTCTTCGTGATCTGTGGTGAGGAACACCTATTATTGGTGTGTCGGGCCCGCAACGCGTCAAATGGACGTGTTAGACGGACTCAGTGAGGGCTCTGGATCAAGCTTGTCTTTCATCTGCTCTCACCGAATTTTGGAAGTGGTTTCAGGCTAATCGGAGGCCGGATTTGGATTAAGCGCGGAAAAACGCTGAAAAACGGCTATTTACTTGCATTTTTCTGAGTCCGGACGCCCAAAAACGGACACCCGAAAATTTTCGGTGCATTTTGGTGCACGGGGGAGCCGTGGACCGGCGGGGGAGCCACGTGGCAGTCGGGGATTGGCCGGCGCACGCGGCGAGGTCCGCGGAAGGTGCGCGGGTGCAGTGGACCGGGCGCCGGGACACGTGGCAGCCTATGATAGGCGAACTCACGCGGCGCGGTCCACGGAAGCGCGCGGGGGGAGCGTGGACCGGGGGCGGTGCCACGTGGCGGCCCCGGGTTGGCGGGCTTACGCATGCGCGGTCCATGCAGTGCGGGGAGCAGGCGGCGACCGTACGCGCGCGTGCGGAGGTGGCAGGTGGCGACTGGGCGCGGCCGGCTGGCGTGGCGGGCGGGGCAGCAGGCGCCAGGCACGTGGGCGCCACGTGGCGCCCTGCCATTGGCAGGCGCCACCCACCCCGCCGCCCCACGCGGGACACGCGGCAGCGCCCGAGCGGCTGGGCGCCGCTGTCTCGTGTTCGGGACACGCGTCGCGCCCAGGCGCGTTCGGGCGCTCGTCGAATGGGCCGTGCCGGGTGCGTTTTTGGGCCCGAAATCTTTCGGGCGCTTGAATTCCCGGCCAAAATCCGATGTGAGTGGATTTTTGGGTTGAGCCTATAAATAGGCCTCCCCACCCCATTTTCTCTAGTTTTTTTTTGGGTTTTTCCGAGAGCAACCTCAAGTGAACTTCTTCCCCTCTTTGTCCTCCACCTCTTGAAGGATTCCCGGGATTTTTGGAGGCCGCAGCTTCGGCGATCTCGGCGACTCAGCGCGCTTCGACATTTTCTTTTCGGTGCCCATTTTCATTGCTGTTCGGTCAGAGAGGTCCCCTGTGCTATCCCGAAGGAATTTTTGGACGATTTTCATGGCAGCGTGTTCTTAAGAGGTAGGCCTTTGGTTTCCGTGTTGATCACCTTGCTCTAGTTTGGATTTTTGGTAGGGTTCCCGAGGCATCTTTTGACCTCATTTTTTGTGGCAATATTCTGGACAGCGGTGGAGTGTTCTTGCCATATCTTGGCCTACGAATGTCGGAACGGGACGTTTAAGTACTCGATTTGCATCTACTCGTCGCGAGGATCACACCCGTGATTTTTTTAGATTTTTTGGAGGACTGCGTAGAGGTGAAAATCCCTATTTTTCCGGGCTGTTTTGCAAAATAGCAAGCACTGTTTTTGGGGATCTCCATTTATGTTGTGTGCGATTCTTTTTGCAGTTGCTCTCAGATTTTGGGTGTTTTTTGCAGAGAAAAGAAAGTTGGACCGAGAGGAGTTTTCTCGAGTTGGGGATTTGCGCATTCTAGGTGGGTGGTTGTTGTTTACCTCTTGCTACGATTTACTTACTAGGGCTATTAGAGAGACCCCCCTAGTTTATTGATTATCGGTTTGCCACCCTATTGGACATCATGCATGATTAAAATAATTTGATTAATTCTCAGTCTATCTATGTGGAATTGATATACTATAGCGGTGATATTTTAGCATGCCATGTTAGCATTTAGTCTTTTGTGAAAATTGATTATTCGATGGGACAAGATGATATATTCTATGTGCGGGTACCACTCTGATGATTTATTATGGATCATGGATTATGGATATGTATAGTTGGTTAGTGATTTTGGCATGTTGATTATACCTATGTGGAGTTACTATTTGATACGCTTTCTTTTATCTTTCATGAGGACAAATGCATGCTTATATGGATATCTAGATAATCCATTTTTTATCGCTACACTATCATATTAGGCCTTGACTTAGGAGAAACCATATTGCTTTTTTCTCCTTTTCTAGATATTTGATTCATGCTGCTCGGATTCGAGCAGGGGTTTGGGATAGTGTAGCCGAGATTATCGAGTCGGGGATGGTTGTACCAGATTGTGGGCTTATAGGATGTCGCGGTAACCGCGGATATTTGGTGGTTGACCGGATGTCGGTCGTTTTACCAGATTGTGGGTTTATAGGGTCTTGTGGCGACCGCGAACATTGGGCGGTCGATCGGATGTTTACTTTTGCATCAGATTGGGGGGATCGGGGTTTCATTAGTGGAGGGATTTGTTCCACTTGAGCATAGTCGTGATCCAGTCCTGCTCTTGAGATATTTGTGACAGGGTTACTTTACTCGTGTGGGTAGCTCCCCTCGAGTGCCACTCCAGAGCGTGCGGTGGTACCAGGTAGGTGCCGGACAGTTATTGGGTTCTTGATATCACTTCGGCGCTAACCGTTGGCTGGCTTGCCCGATGATGATGGCAGAGCAGGCAGTACCGATTTTTATTGGTCGTTAGATTGGGTTTATTTGGAGAGATATACATACAGTCATTCCTTTCGGCATTGCATTAGAGGCATAATAGTGATAGTTTTCTCTTATCAGCAGTCTATTTTAGCTTACCATTTTACCTTCCTTCTGCCTCTGGTAGACCTAGTGGGTGCGTCGGAGTTTGAGGCTTTACCCACAAGGGGAGGCTACTGGTTTTACTAGTGGTTTTCACTCCCATTGTTGTTTTTCTCTTTTTATTCCCTTTGTTTTGCAGAGTCTTCTACGGGAGCTGCTGGGCCGTCGGCGACTGATCGAGGTAAGGGGATCGCTGAGTAGATAGATCTCTTGTGAGGCTGAGAGTTGCAGCTAGACAGTTGATGTACCCTCCACTCAGACTGTTGTATTTTCCCTTTTATTTTGGGTCTGGCTTTAGCCAGCTGGTTGTACTATTTTGGTGAGCTGGAAGTTTATTGTATTTATTACTGCTGTATTTTATTTCCAGTTTCAGTCTGAGATGTTGTAGTTTTAGTTCAGCTCTGTACTTGTGCTCTTTTATTGTATATCTTATATCTGAGCAGGTTACCGGCGCTTCGTGTACGCGAAAAATTTCGTGTGCACGGCAGATCTATAGACGGGCCCGGGTTCTGGTATACACCCGGGGCGTGACATTACAAGTCTGCGCCATTAGATTTTTGTGAAGATTGCATCTACGGGAAGCAACGAAGGTTGTCATTTTCTCTATCACATTAAAGAAAGCATCTCGAGTTGATTCATTTGGATACTTCGAAGTCGCCCGATACTTCGTTGGGCGGATGTTCTTACTTCGTTTCATCCATTGATGATTACTCTCGAAAAACTTGGGTGTATATTCTAAAGCGAAAGTCCGATGTGTTTGAAACTTTTAAGAAGTTCAAAGCTCTCGTGGGACCCTACTACCCACAAGATAGTCGTAAGTCCTGACGTTGTCTTCAACGAAGGGTCCTTTCAAGGCACCAAGAAAAATCAAGATGATGATACTATGATTCCAATTGAGCTCTTTGAAGCACGCGATGAGGTGCAAGTTGAGCAAGCACGGCAGGACGATGAAGTGGTTGATGATGAACTAGACTTGGAATCTCCGCAATCATCTGAAGATACAAATTCACCGGTAGAGTCACCACCGGATTTCGGGCATCCTAGGAGGGCCATTAGACCTCCTGCGAGGTATAACGACTATATCACTTTATTTATTCCTTCTGCTAACCATATTAGTGCATATGTTGCTTTGGCAGAGAAAGATGAGCCGACTTCATATATGGAGGCTTGTGAGTCGACCGATGCTGGGAAGTGGCAATGTGCGATGGAGGAGGAGATGGAGTCAATTCGGAAGAACAGAACTTGGGAAGTTGTTGATTTGCCGAATGGAAGGAACACTATTGGATGTCGGTGGGTGTTTAAGGTGAAGAAGGATACAGATGGAAATATGGAGAGGTTCAAGGCAAGATTAATTGGTGGTGAAAGGATATGCTCAGAAGCCTGGAATCGACTTCGATGAGATCTTCTCACCAGTGGTTCGTCTTACCACTATTCGGGTTGTTTTGGCGATCGCGGTGGTTATGGATTTGGAGCTCGAGCAGATGGATGTAAAAATAACTTTCTTGCATGGTGACTTGGAGGAGGAGATATATATGCTGCAACCGAAAGGCTTTGTCGAAAAAGGTAAGGAGTATTTGGTTTGTCGGTTGAACAAATCGTTATACGACTTGAAACAGGCACAAAGTTATTGGTACAAGCGATTTGATTCCTTCATTATGAGTTTGGATTTTGATAGGTTTTAAGCGTATCATTGTGCATATTCCAGCGATTATGATGACGGGAGCTTCCGTATTTTGTTATTATATGTCGACGACATGGTGGTCGCCGGAAATAACAAGGGCCGAATATCTATTTTGAAGACTCAGTTAGCCGGTGAGTTCGATACGAAGGATTTAGGAATCGTGAATCAAATACTCGGGATAAAGATACTACGGGAGAGAAAGAATAGAAAAGTTTGGCTTTCACAGAAGGGTTATGTGGAGCAGGTTTTGTGGCGCTTCAATATATAGAACACAAAGCTAGTTTCATTTAAAATTATCTGCCGAGCAATCACCGGGTACAGAAGCAGAATAGTTTAATCATGTACGCTAATCAAAATTGCATTAGAACTCTCGTTTTGTCCCCTACAACAAAACTATACTATATCGACATTTTTAAGTGTTTTTAAAATCTGAAAAAAATACAGCTAGTAAAAATACCGACACTTATAATTAGTGTCGTTATATGTGCAGTCGTTAGGGTATATAACGACACATTATTATAATGTATCCCAAAAATATGTCCCTATAATCTAATTTTGGATATAGATGAAATATATATAAGACACTTATGTAAAAGTGTCACAAGGATATTTCACTATAACCTAATTCTGTTGTAGTGGTCATATATACTGCACTTTTGTTTTGTGAATCTCAGGAACAAAATAGTTTGCCCTCCTTGAGAAAATCCTTGAAGGACCTTTCGATAGAGAATGATGCAGCAATTAATAGTCGCAAAGGTGCTAGATTTTTTATCTGTATCTTGCGATTATTCTTTATCGACCAAAACTACGGTCTTAAATAAACGAAGCGGATAACATGCTACATTTCTCTCAAAAAAAAAAAAAAACTACGGTGTTAACTTCTTTTACTTGTTCTAAACAGGAGGATGCTTTGTCGCAACTTGGGACCGCTAAGAAACGGTTGAAGAGGACGCAGCAGTTTTCAGCTAATTATCATTTCACATTTTTGACATTACTAATAAATTTTCAACAGGCTGAAGAGGACGCAGCAGCCTTGAGAGCATAATTGAATTTGCTGCAGCAGCAAGTCATGGTTAATTATTATAGTAGCATCCCATTAGGGAATCCGAATGAGCATACTCTTTCCCTGGAAAAGGAAATAATGGATTTACAAATTAGGTTAAAGGTCTGCATATGTGACTTAGCCCCTTGCTACCCATGTTGTACATTCTTCGATTATATTTGTCTTATATGGTTGTCTAATACAGCAAGAACAACATAAGCTTGCAAAAGATCGAGCAGCTCCGGCTTTCTTCTCTAGTGGATGAAAAACAACAGCTGGAAGACAGACTTACAGCATTAGCCAGAAAAGCCTCAGGTATAAACCGACATAGGTTTGTAATATCAAATAGGGATCTATAAGAAAGTGAGCATAAAGATGAAGTTAATTATAATCCTGAATTGGTTTTTATGCGAAGCCGTCTAGATCGTCAGTTTCATTGTCTTGTTCCTTTTTGCTATGCAGAAGAATCTTCTGATAATGCAGCTTGCAAGGCATGCATTTTCTATGGTAAAGCTCAAATTTTGGAGTTTAAGTGGATTTTTGTTTCATTATTATAGTTGAACTTCTGGAGAATTTGAGCGGATCAGAGGTGCTGTTTGAGGAGAACTCAAGGTTGTCTACTTCTTGTCAAGATGCTATGGCGTTTGCTATGCAGTGGGAAAACCAGGTATATGAATGACTCTCTTGTTAGTAGGTATCTAGTTTTGGTCAACTTACACTATATACCTTTGTTGTGATCTTCTTCTGTACCTACTTAATCGAAGGCGCACCAATATTATGAATTTTTGTATCTCCCATTAATGATGGTGAGTGTGGTTAGATAACTACTTTGATCACGATCGAGACTTACTGTTCGTATCATTTAAGACAGCTCCGTAAACTTCCTCGTCGTACGTCCCCAATGAAACCAATGCAAATCTTGCTAAATATGTATTACATTGGCAGATATGGTCTTGATAAAGTTCATATTTTTTTATCAATTAATCTTGAGAGAGTTAAACAAGTTTCCTTTAAATTTCCAGTGAAACAGTGATAGATTTTCACCTTCACTGAAGAAAAGGTTATAGTATGTATGGTTGCTTCAAAATTAAAGCATATACTGTGCAGAAACCTAGACAACTGGGTTCCCAAATTAAGCACCAACATGAGACCAATCTAGGCATTTAGAGTGGCTATTTTATCAAACCTATTTCTGTATCAATTATATTGACACTAAGAATTACAGGTTAAGTAATGTCTAAAGCAGAATGAAGAGCTCCGAGGCCATGTTGGTACTGTCTTTCTTCACACTTTTATTCAATGGTTCTTGGTTGCACCATTTACCTGCCATCTTATCAAGTTGATGTTGTGGGTTTGTCGTGATCTATAGTTGAAAATATGACTTCATGTTTTTCTTGATGACACTGTTACAGACTTTTTCTTAGGGATGTTATATGCCAAGATAATGTTTTGGATTTTACAAGTTTGTTTATTTTATGCTGTCAGGCTTCCTTTTCAGTAACTAGATTGACACTGGATCATGGGTTGGTTGGGGTGCCATCGATCCGGTAAAACCATTTTGGATTTGGTATTCTTAGTTTTTGATAGTTCATTCTTAGCTTACGATAGTGCATCATGTGACCATTTTTGTCTAAGTTAATATTAGTTTTGATCGATGAATTAACTATTTATGCTAATATTTATTTTTGTCTGTTATTATAGGATGGATATTTTGTCTGCAGCAACATATACATTACGAGAGTACAATTAATTGAAAGCAATATATACACTATAAGAGTGATGCATTTGAAAATCTTACTAATTCATTGTGAATAAAAAAGTGATGAATTTTTTTTTTGTTCTTATTATTTCGAGTGCTTATGTAATAGTAGAATTTTTTATATTTTTTGATTGGGATTAGTATTGTTGATTGAAGTTTATTAATATTGAAACACTTCAAATTTTTATTCTTTCCTCTAAAGTTTTGGTATTTGCATGTTTATTTAGTATTTCATAATTTACCGTTGTTTTGGAGTATCAACAATTGTTTCAATTAACGACAATTTTTAGACCCGCCAACTGTTTAAATTAATGACTATTTTTAGAGTCGACAACTATTTAAGTTAACGACTCTTTTTGAAGTTGGCAACTGTTTAAATTAACGACTCCTTTAAAAGTCGGCAACTGCTTAATTAATGACGCTTTAAAGAGTCGGCAACTGCTTAAATTAATGACTCCTTTTAGATTCGGTAACTAACATATTACTGACACTAAAAAGAGTCGAAAAAAAATTTCGGACGCTATATTAAAGAGTCGGTATATTTGTCCCATATAATCATTTAACGACTATTTAGTCGACGGTTTTAAAAGCGTTTTGCTGACTCTTTAAAATTTTGTTAATTATCGTTCAAAGTGTCCCTACCTTAACTGTCTTTTTATATCTTTGGGCTCGTTTGTTCTAAATTCTAAAAAAATGATTACTGTAAAATTAATTTTCGTTTGGAGAATTGATTCAGGTTAAAAGCTGTAGAGCGTTTGGCTGAACTTAGATGAAAAATAATTTTTCTGATGTGATTTTTTAAACCTGTTTGGTTCAATTTTTTTTTATTTGTAAATAATAAATTTTTTTTTCTAAATTTTATTTTAAAATAATTTAAATTTTGAATTTAAATTTTAAAATTTAAATTTCAAAAAATAATTTAAAATTTTATATTTTAATTTAAAATATAAATTTGAAATTTAAAAATTTAAATTTTACATTTTTAAATCAAAATTTAAATTTTTTAATTTCAAATTTAAAATCTAAATTTGAAATTTAAAATTCAAAATTTAAATTTAAAAATTAAATTTGAAATTTAATAATAAATTTGAAATTTAAAATTATAAAATTTAAGATTTGAAATTTAAAATTTAAAATTAAAATTAAAATTAAATAGCTAAATTTAAAATTTTAAATTTAAAAGTTAAAATTTTAATTTTAAAAATCAAAATTAAAATTAAAATTAAAATTAACTTTAAATTTTAAATCTAGAATCAAAATAAAATTTAAAATTTGAATCCAAAATCAGAATCAGTTTTCAAGAAGCAAGTTTTAACTTCTTCTGATTTTGGAACTCGAAAATCAGAAAATTAATTCTAAAAATCAGAATCAGATTTTAAAAACTTAGTTGCCAAACACTCTATTAACCCGAAAATCACTTTTAAATTCAAAATTACTTTTCAAAAGATAGGCCAAATAACCCCTTTATCTCTTGTAACGACCCGGCCCACTAGCAATAATAACTTGTTGGGCCTAAATCACAGCCCAAAATATTTAAACCCAGTTATTATTACTAGTGGCCATATCTCATATAAATATAATCACAACTCCATCCACATCCGATGTGAAATTATTGGGGGCGTCACATCTCTCTTTGATATAAACTTTATCATATTTTGTTCCCATCTTTCACTATTCATCCTATCTCTTTTCATTTGTGATATTTTTAACGTATTACTTTTTTTTTTCCTCCTTTTATGTTTTCGTGAAAGATTTAACTCTTTATACAATTAGCTTAATTTTGTGAAGCATATTGGACGTGATCCAAATATGTAATCCTTGGTTTCTTAACCATTTTTTCGAGCTGTGCTGGAACACTATCGGTAGTAAACTGATTTCGTTGGTACTGATTTATTTTTGATGATTGAACTTTTGAATCAACTATCTGCACCGTTGAATATGATCTAGACCACGGGAAATATCTATAAATCAAATTTTATATTTTTTTGATATTATTCTCTTGTGCATTAAGTAGACGCAAAAATAAACAACTAAAAATATTAACTGAATAAAAATATCAACATTTAGTCTTTGAACAGAAATATCAATTATAAGTGATATTCTTAACATAGTAATCAGATACTAATAATTAATCCTGTCAAATAATAAGTCTTTATTTGGATAGACATTTATTTACACGGCACACTTAATGATTGCCATATATTTATTACCACAATTGTATGTAAAGTTTGACTAAATAGTTACCTTCCTTTGGGCTGGTCACCATTTGTATAAAACAACTAATACACATACCCAAATATTTTAAATAAATTAATCTACATAAGAGATGTTACTTTGGTAACACGTTGTTTCAATTAATCTACTTTCAAAAATTGGACATTTCAAAAATAAGAAAATATCAAAACTTGAATTTAATTGCAAAATTATGTTACAAAAAAACTTTACTTTATGATCCGAAATCGTTAAACAATCAAAATCCGGAATCCAAAATGTCACAAATCAAACTATAATGCAGAAAAATAATAGAGATTCATGACAATTTTCTTTAAAAAAAACTTAATTTCTACCATAAATAATCTTTATGGTAGAAAAAATAATTCAAAATAAAAAAAGACGACATCTAACGATTCAAACATGTGAGGCTCTGATACCACTTGTTAAATTCTTATGCAAATGAATGCGAAATAACCCAAAAAATACATGTAAATTATTAGATAATCGTTAATCTATTTGAAAATATTATAAATGTTTATCGGAATCCATACGTGATAAAACACGTTCTCAAATCTTAACGTCTCTCAAACACCGACACTAAAATCGTTTCGGATTGAGTGCTTACAAGTCTAAATTCGTCATCTAATTAATTTGCTCAGAATGGGCAGGGCAAATGATGACAGGAATCCGACTCGGGTACCACAACCTTATTATGTTTCTTATATACTACGTCTAATTAGTTCCCATAAATCCTAATTAGACTTGTATTGAATTTTTACATATTAAGAGCCCATACCCATTAGGTGTTTTTAGAGTCTATATTAGATCACTTAATGACCCAATTAAATTAGATAGCCCATAATATAATTGTAAATTTATATGTTAGTTCATATATAGGAAAAAATTAAATCCAACAATTTCAGCTCACCTCTTTTCTATTGTAAGTCAAAATATGGGAGAGATGTTGGATTTAATTTTTTCTATATATGGGCTAACATATAAATTTACAATTATATTATGGGCTATCTAATTTAATAGGGCCATTAAGTGATTTAATATGGGCTCTGAAAATATTTATTGGGTATGGACTATTAATGTGTAGAAACTCAATACAAGTGTAATTAGGGTTTATGGGACCCTAATTAAACGTAGTATATAAGGAATATAAAAAGGTTGTGGTCCTGAGTCGGATTCCTGACGTCATTTGCCCTGTCCCTTTCAGAGCAAAATTAATTAGACGACGAATTTAGACTTGGAAGCACTCAATCTAGGCGATTTTATTGTCGGTGTTTGAGAAACGATAAAATTTGAGAACGTGTTTCATCGGGCATGGATTCCGGTAAGCGTTTATAATATTTTCAAATAGACGAACGATTATCTAATAATTTACATATATTTTTTGGGTTATTTCGCGTTAATTTGCATAAGAATCTAACAAGTGGTATCGGAGCCTTACATGTTTGAATCATTCGATGTCGTTTTTTTTATTTTGAATCTTTTTTCTACCATAAAGATTATCTAGGATAGAAATTAAGTGTTTTTTTTTTTAAGGAAATTGCCATGAATTCTTTTTTTTTTTCCGCATTATAGTTTGATTTGTGACATTTTAGATTCCGAATTTCGATTGTTTAACGATTTCGGATCATAAAGTAATTTTTTTTTTGGATTTCTTTATGCAAAACATAAATTTGAAATTAAATTCAAATTTTGGTACTTTCTTATTTTTGAAATGCCTAATTTTTAAAAAATAGATTAATTGAAACAACGTGTTACCAAAGTAACATCTCTTGTGTAGATTAGTTTATTTGAAATATTTGGATGGATGTATTTGTTGTTTATGCGAATGGTGATCGGCTCAAAGAAATGTAACTATTTGGCCAAACTTCACATACAATTGTGGCAATAAATATGTAACAATTATCAAGTGTACCGTATAAATAATAAGTCTATCCAAAGAAAGATTTATTATTTGACAGGATTAATTGTTAGTATTTGATTACTACGTTGAGAGTATCACTTACAATTGATATTTCTGTCCAAAGACTGAATGTCAATATTATTCTAGGTATCTTATTTTGGGGCTCACTATTATTTGAATTTATTTATTATGTTTTGTTATGGATGAAATTGTGAGCTTAATGTTTGTTATTTTATTCTCTGTCTACCTAATATTTTTGTTTCTTCAATATCTGCAAATATCAATTCAATCCCAGTACTGAATGACACAAATTTCAAGGATTGGAAAGAGAACGTTATGATTGTTCTCGTTTGCATGGATCTGGACTTTGCGCTATGGACAGAACAACCCCATTCTCTTATAGATAAAAGTTTCGCTGAGAATAAAAGAGACTCTGAGAAGTGGGAACGTTCTAATCGCATGAGTCTCATGATTATGAAACGTGCAATTCCATAAACTTTTAGGGGAGTTATATTTGATGAGGATGATGCCAAGAAGTTCATTGAGGAACTGGAAAAGCGCTTTGCTAAGAGCATAAAGGCTGAAACAAGTACATTACTATCTAAACTTGTTTCAATGTGGTATAAAGGAAAGGGCAACATAAGGGACTACATCATGGAGATGTCTCATGTTGCTTCAAAATTAAAGGCACTAAAGTTAGAACTGTTTGAGAACTTGCTCGTGCATCTGGTTCTCATTTCTCTTCCTGTATATAGCCAATTTAAGGTGAGTTACAACACTCAAAAGGAGAAATGGTCTCTTAACGAGCTCATTTCTCATTGTGTAAGAAGAAGAAAGACTAAAGGAAGATCAACCAAAAAGTGCTCACTTGGCAACCTACTCTAAAGATAAAAAGAGAAAAAAGAGAAAGGAAGTTGCGGTTGGGACACCACAAAAGAAAGGGCAAAAGAAATAGTATTCGAAATTCACCTGTTGCTTTTGCAAGAAGGGTGGACATATGAAGAAAGAATGTCCTAAATACACAGTTTGGCGTGTTAAGAAAGGTAAACTTCTCACTTTGGTTTGTTCTGAAGTTAATTTGACTTCTGTACCTAGACACACTTGGTGGATAGATTCTGGTGCTACTACTCACATAAGTGTGTCTATACAGGGCTGTCTGATGAGCCGACAACCAAATGATGCTGAAAGATTCATCTTTGTGGGCGACGGCAAATCAGTTGCGGTTGAAGCCATAGGGACTTTTAGGTTGTTATTAAAGACTGGTTTTTATTTGGATTTAGAAGAGACATTTATTGTGCCGTCGTTTAGATGAAATTTGGTTTCTATTTCTATTTTGGACAAATCTGGTTACTCTTGTTCATTTGGAAATAATAAATTTAGTCTTTTTTAAAATTCAAATCTTGTTGGAACTGGTTCTTTATCTGTGAATGACAACCTATATTTGTTGGATACAATCGCTTCATATAATGAATCCCTGTATACTAGTTCTCGTGGTACAAAACGAAAATTAACTAATGAGAATTCCGCTATGTTATGGCACAAGCGCCTGGGTCACATTTCTAAACAAAGAATTGAGAAACTTGTGTCAGATGGAATTCTTGATCCTTTTGATTTAATAGACTTTCAAGTCCGTGTTGAGTGCATTAAGGGGAAGCAAACAAATATTAATTAAATGCCAATAGAAGTTCTGACGTCTTAGAACTAATTCACACTGATATTTGCGAACCATTCCCTACGGCTTCCTGGAATGATTAAAAGTATTTTATTACGTTCATAGACGACTATTCCCGTTATGGTATCTATATTTGATTCATGAGAAGTCCCAATCATTGGACGTTTTTAAGGTCTTCAAAGCTGAAGTTGAGAACCAACTTGGCAAAAGAATTAAAGCTGTTAAATCTGATCGTGGTGGCGAGTACTATGACAGATATGACGGATCACGTGAACAACGTCCAGGGCCTTTTGCTAAATTCCTAGAGGAATGCAAAATTGTCCCGCAATACACGATGCCAGGAAAACCTAGCATGAATGGTGTTGCTGAGAGACGTAATAGAACGCTTAAGGATATGGTAAGGAGTATGATTAGTCATTCTATCTTACCAGAATCCCTCTAGAGAGAAGTGCTAAAAACTGCAACTTATATTCTCAACAGGGTTCCAAGCAAAGCAGTACTTAAAACCCCTTATGAACTCTGGACAGGAAAGAAGCCTAGTATTAGGCACTTACACATTTGGGGTTGTCCAGCTGAGGCAAGGCCATACAGGCCAAATGAAAAGAAACTGGACTCAAGAACTATTAGCTGCTATTTCGTTGGATACTTTGAACGATCAAGGGGATACAAGTTTTATGATCCCACGACTCGGTCATTTTTTGAGATGGGAAATGCTAGATTTTTTGAGGAAGTTGAGTTTGGGGGGGAAGATAAGATAAGAAACATTGTTTTTGAAGAGAAATTCGTTTCTCTTCCTATAGTAGCTATTGACAATGATCAGGTTTCTATCACTGACATTATTCAAGAAGCAAATTTGGACAATCAAGACAATGCTAATGAATTCCCCGTTCAAAATCAAGAAATTGCTCATGAAGAGCAAACTCAACAACCTCAAGAGCAAATGCCATTAAGAAGATCCACTAGAGAAAGAAGAAATGCCATTTCAGATGATTATATTATCTTTTTTCAAGAATATGAGAAAGACATAGGACTGAAAGAATATGATCCAATCAACTTTCGCCGAGTCATACAGAGTTCTAATTCTCAAAAGTGGATTGATGCCATGAATGATGAGATAAAGTCCATGAAAGACAATAATGTTTGGGATCTTGCCGAATTGCCTGAAGGTGCGAAACCTATTGGTTGTAAATGGATATTTAAAACTAAAAGGGATTCAAAAGGCAATGTCGAGAGATATAAGGCTCGTCTTGTTGCGAAGGGTTTTACTCAAAAGAAAGGTATTGATTATAAAAAGACTTTCTCTCCGGTTTCATCGAAAGACTCTTTCAGGATTATAATGACACTTGTGACTTATTTTGACCTTGAGCTACATCAGATGGATATAAAGATTGCGTTTCTCAATGGTGACATTGACGAGACAATTTATATAGTGCAACAAAATTTTTTTGTGTCAGGCGATCCAAAGAAAATGATTTGCAAATTGAAGAAATCTATTTATGGGCTCAAGCAAGCTTCCCGTCAATGGTATCATAAATTTTATCAAGTAATTATCTCGTTTGGATTTGAGATAAATGCAGTTGATGATTGTGTATACCATAAGTTCAGTGGGAGTAAATTTATTTTCTTGGTACTATATGTTGATGACATATTACTTGCTATAGTGATATAGGTTTATTGCACAAAACTAAGAGATTTCTGACAAAGAAATTTGAAATGAAAGATCTTAGTGACGCCTCTTTTGTATTGGGTATACAGATACACCGAGATCGTTCTCGGGGTATCCTTGGGTTATCACAAAAGAGTTATATCGATAAGGTTCTTAGCAGGTTTGGAATGAAAGAATGCAAATCAGGAGATGCTCCTATTGCTAAAAGAGACAAATTCAGTCTCAGTCAATGCCCTAAGAATGAGTTTGAGGTGAATGAGATGCAAAAGATTCCTTATGCGTCGGCATGCAGTAGGGAGTCTAATGTATGCTCAAGTCTGTACACGTCCGGATATAGAGTACATTGTTGGGATGTTAGGCAGATATTTGAGTAACCCTGGAATAGATCATTAGAGAGCAACCAAACGGGTTATGCGTTATTTACAAAGAACAAAAGACTACATGCTCACATATAGGAGATCAGAACATTTGGAGATCATCGGGTATTCTAATTCCGATTTTGCAGGATGCTAAGACAGTAGGAGATCCACATCGGGCTATGTTTATCTTTTAGCTGGAAGAGCTATTTCTTGGAAAAGTGCTAAGCAGACACTTACAACTTCTTCCACTATGGCAGAGAGTTCAGAATGGTCATGTGTGCATAGAACATATTGGAACAAACTCTATAATTACGGATCCGCTCACCAAAGGTTTACCGCCCAAGGGGTTTTATGAGCATACTGCTCATATGGGTGTTAAATTGTTTGATGATGTGCAGTTTTAGTGGGAGTTTGTATTTTGATGTTCTTTAATTTCAGGCACACTTTGTGTTCATTTTCTGTAGAATAAAGTATATAGTTTATGTCACGCCCCGGGATCGAAACTACGACCCGGGCTCGCCAACATATCCGCCACCTATACGAAAAATCCTGCATAGGCGAAGCATCCAACCTGCAAGGATAAAACTACAGCTAAACAGATATCAGAACTATAAAGTAAAATGCTGAAAAAGTAAATCAAATTCCTGTACAACTGAAAAATAAAGATATATACACTATCCATCCCCCAAAATAATCATCGTACATCAAATATCATCATCTGATACAACATCTAAGAATCCAAACGGGGAGATAAACTAAAATAATAATACATCAGTTTACAGACTCACAGTACATGTCAGATCCTCATAATACATTAGTCTCTCAAAATAAAGAAAACTCTCAAAGAGTAAAAAATGTACAGATCTAACTGACTGTACTATAAATCTCCAATAAGAGGGTA
The DNA here is from genome assembly GCA_029204045.2 of Tillandsia leiboldiana. Taxonomy (NCBI): domain Eukaryota; kingdom Viridiplantae; phylum Streptophyta; class Magnoliopsida; order Poales; family Bromeliaceae; genus Tillandsia; species Tillandsia leiboldiana. The sequence goes on from CM055065.1 coordinate 46,841,528, forward strand.
CAGCTACTCTCCAAGAACAGGTAGGGATCTAGCTCGCGACTCCCTCGCCTCGATCAGCAATAGAAGGATCAGCAACACCCGCAGAAGACTCTGCAAAACAAAGGAGAGGAAAGAAAATGAGGGGGGGGAGAACGGGTGTGAGAACTACACCAACACGTAGTTCTCGATCAGTGGATACCGCCACCAAGCCCGACGGTCTGCCCACTAAGTCTACAAGAGGCATAAGATAACAATGCAGTAAAAACTGAATAAGAAAAGCTAGAGATACACAACAGCTACCATGCCTCTATCTAAATGCTTAATGGGTGATACAGATGAAAAGATATGCAACCACTCGCACCCAATCGAACTGATTGTCACATAGGGTCCAGTCAAGCCTGCGCCCACCTACTACCACACATCCACAAGAGGACGGGATTTACGTAGGGAGTCCCACGCGGACGATATCGACAAGTCGCGATACTAAAGTAATAGGCCCACTCCGGAAGGGGCACTTGAGGGGCGCGACCCCACCGAGGAAAATGTATCTGCGCATCTCTGTCGAGCTCAAAGTGGCTCCTGCAGGCTATAATCAAAATCCACGCTCACTCTCAGAACGGAAGGACTCAAGATCCTCAAACATCTCGGATGACGGTCGTAGTACTCTCTGTTAGTTGTATGCCTCGAAAGCCTATCAGGCTGACGCATTTTATTATATGGGACATATTTGTACTTGATCTTTATTATTATTTGGGCATTTTATGCCATTCATGTTTAATGTGTCCATGAATCGTCCTTTGAATTAATGAGATGATAATGTATATTCTTAACAGTTAAGAATTTGAGATACATATTATTGGTGATTAAGTCATAAATGCTCTCAATCGGAGGATCATCATGGGGACGATGATTGATCCGGTAAGATTGATGTATGTGCCGCTCTCTTTTAGGATGACGAGTCTCAAGTCATTAGTGTGGAGACACTGGAGCGAACGTGCAGGTGGTTGTTATAGAACAAGGGCACTGAGCGTGACCAATTACGAATAGTTACTTGGATGTCTACTCTTTCGTCAGTAACTGATTCGATGTTGCAGTGGTACAACTGATCCTTAGACCTGCGACACCACGGCCATTCAGTATGAGGCTACTGTAGTTTGACTATGCAAACTCTGATCCTAGTCACGGGTCTTAGTAGTATATGTTGGCTGCAGTCGGTTCATATTAGGAATGGGTGTTAGTTTATAGGGGATCTATCGCTCTCGGTAGAGAGATAATTAGTCCTATGCTATTTGTAAGGCAAAGCTCAGAAATCCTCGGCCGGGGTAATATGGTTCATGGAAAGGTGTTTCCAAGAGTAACCATATGAGCTTCTGTCCTATCAAATTTGTCATATAACGGGTGATGGGGTTTGACGAGTATTCCATGACCTCCACTCAGTTGGGACTATGCGATAGAAGAATTGTATTGTACGGTAACTGCACCTTGAGGTTCAGTCCAATATTCACTTCTGACTGGATTGCCACTATATGCTGCTAGGCGTCACTGGTGGATTGTGGGAACCAATAAGAATAATTATAGGCATATAATTATTATACGATGGAAGAATCAAAAGTGTTTGATCCATCAAAAGGAGTTTCGATGATGATGTCGATGGGGATCGCATCATATCTCACTACCAGACAGAATTGAACCTATTAGGTCACACACATAAGGAATCACGCATGATCGATATTAAGGAGATGATAAAGAAGTTTATAGAATGGATTAATTATAATCACAATACTAAAGTTTACTAATTTATTAGTAAAAGGACTAATTTGCAATTATTGTAAATTAGAGGTATTTAAGTGCAAAAGTTGCATGGTGTATTTACTAATCGTTAGTAAATATTTTGAGGACTTATGTGTAAATGTTACACACGAATCGAATTAGGATTTGGATTCGATTCATATTGAAACTAACTTAAGGATAATGGATAATCCAATCGGATTAGGATTCGATTAGGATTAGAATTAGGGTTAGGGTTTTCTCAATATAAATATATGTCATATGTGACGTATTTTGGAACGATAGAAAAAGGAGAAAAAAAAAAAACCCTAGCCGCCTATCCTCTTCCTCAAGTCCTCCACAATTAATCGTTCTCGATCTTCGGAAGATTGCTAGCACAATTAGAAGATTGATTCATCCTCCTTACATCGACGCAAGAATTAATTCGTGATCGGATCGCGAATCAAGGCGATCGATTTTTCGATCAAGGGCGTGATTCCGTGTGGACACAAGTAGAGGCCGGGTGCGTGCGCGGCTATCAAGGACGAACAATTTTTACCAACGATCATCGGCTTCGCGGTGATCTCGACCCGCGCAAGGTAAAAATTAAATCCTAATTGATAAGATCAATTAGATTACCCGTTTACGATCTAAAACAAAACATGAGGTGATCTTGGTTTAAGAAAAATTTTAATTGCGTTTTTTTCTTCCGCTGCGCATATCTGATCACTTTCTTACAGTGGTATCAGAGACACCCTCATCGTTTGTTTTAGATCTAATCTCTTTTTTGATGTTGATTGGGTTTTCTGGAATGATCGAAATCAAAACAATGAAGATTGTTTTTGAATATACTGTTTTGATTGTTTTGTAACACTAATTAATTAACTTGCGACCTAGGTGCTCTAATTAATTAGCTACGGCCATGCATGCGGTCAAGGTCATGCGACTACGACCATGCTTGCGGTCAAGGTGCTCTAATTAATTAGCATGCGGCCATGCATGCGGTCAAGGTGCTCTAATTAATTAGCATGCGACTACGGCCATGCATGCGGTCAAGGTCAACGTGCTCTAATTAATTAGCATATGACCGTAGGTCATATTGATGACATGCAAGCTCTAATTAATTAGCATTGTTAGAGTATAGCAACACTAATTGATTAGTTCATGGCTTTCATTGCACGTGCTTGCCGCAATGTGTTTTGAACGCATTTACATGATATGATCATGCGCGCCTTGTGGTTGCTTTGTGCAAAATCGCAATTTAAAATTAATTCAAAATCCAATTAATTAGAAATCGAATTAGAGAATTTTATATTATATGCCTGTGATGTGTATGAGGTGATGATCATGGATAGCAACCTTGTGATGATGTGAATGGGTGTAATTTAATAAGGACCCAGTGTTAGATTTATTTTGAGTGCCTGCGTGCACCAATTAAATTATGTAATTTGGAGACCTGCGTGTCTCATTATTGTTATGGGTTGTATTATAATTGTTGCAAAATTAAAGGGTAAAGGGGTAGTTCAGATTCCATGACGATTTGTTCCATTCAAGAATTGATGCGGTGCAGATCAAGTTTGGACCAAATATTGATCGAGAGAGCCGACAAGAGTTGATCTACTCCAATCCGATCAAGATGCAGAGCAAGTTTTTGTGTGTAATACCCTCTGACCCGATTCCGGCCTGGTGGCTCAGGCCCGAATCAAATTAAAATCCATGATCATCACCGGTAGTTATTTTTTATATATATGCGATATATGTGTGTATATGATGCGATGGTTTGCATGAGATGTAAATTTATAATGAATTAAAACTGATGAGATAACAAATCTCCCTAAATAAAATATTAAGTTAATGGTGTTATGAACCCATTAGTGGCCTTCCATCGTTGTAGGGTGTGGGCGTCTCTTTAGTGTTGATTGATGCACCCGGATACGGGGGTCAGTTGCATTAGGGAGCCGCAACCATTCTATTGGCATGAGATGCTATGTGGTAAGAAAGGGGTTGAATCCAAGAATCTGTCAGGATGAGGATTCAATGACTTTTTTATTTGCATGATGAACGGTGGGTCTAACTTAACCAAAAGATAAGGCCAAGAATCTGTCAGGATGAGGCCTATATTTTTGGAGGCCAAAGATAAAATTGCGATTTGCTTGAGAAGCATTGAACAAGAGTTGTTCACTCATTTCTTTACTCATTGCCAAGAATCTGTCAGGATGAGGTAGTGTGCAAATAGATGGGACCGCAATTCCACTAGAAACTTTTAGTAAAGTTTCCGTTTTCTCTACTCGGGGAGTGTGGAGATTCGCTAAAATTAGTGGGAGGCACCATTTAGATTTAATGACCCTAATCAAAATGGATTATGATTAAGTACACAACTAATTAGAATCTTAACCATCTGAAGAAAATGTCCGCCTCTAACCCACTTGTCAGAATACTTGATACTAATCGCTTAACTGGACCAAATTTCACCGATTGGCTGAGAAATTTGAGAATTGTTCTCAATTCTGAAAAATTAGCCTACGTGTTGGACACGGAGGCTCCAGCAGTGCCCGCAAATCCAACAGCTCAACAAAAAGATGCTAAAAATAAATGGACTAATGATGACATGAAGGTAAAATCGTACATGCTTGCGTCTATGAGTAATGAGTTGCAACGCCAGCATGAGCACATGGAGAGTTCTGCTGACATCTTGCTTCATCTTAAAGAGTTGTATGATGAGCAAAGTCGAACAGCTCGTTACGAAGTGTCAAGGCGACTGTTCAGGACTAAGATGTCTGATGGTCACTCAGTCAATAATCATTGCTTGGCGATGATTAAGGACATTGAGGAGCTTGAGAAGCTCGGAATGACTATGGACGCAGAACTTCAAATTGATTTGATCTTACAATCATTACCTGATTCATTTTCTCAGTTTATTTTAAATTTTCAAATGAATAAAATTACTTGCACTCTCGCCGAGCTGTTGAATATGTTGGTCACGGCTGAAGGAATGCTAAAAGTCAATAAGGGCTCAGTTTTGGCTGTTGAACGGGCTTCCTCCAAAAGAAAGTCTAAATGGAAGAAGAAGAAGCCTGCAAAGAAGCCAAAAACTGACACTGTCAAGGTAAATCCCAAAAAGAAGGCCGCCAAAGGAACTTGCTTCCACTGTCAAAAGGATGGCCACTGGAAGAGGAATTGCCCGGACTATTTGGCTAGCCTGAAGGACAAGGTGAAGAATAAAACTTTGGAAGGTATGTCCGAGATTCATATCATTGAAACTACTTGCTTATCGGTTTGTTCTACTTTTACATGGGTCATTGACTCGGGATGCACCTCGCATTTGTGTATTTCAATGCAGGCGCTAAAGAAAAGTAGACGACTTAGGGATGGAGAGATTTACCCTACGCGTTGGAAACGGAGCAAGAGTTGCTGCTGTTGCTGTAGGGACTTATCCTTTATGTCTACCGACAGGAGTAGTTTTAGAACTTAGAGATTGTCTTTATGTTCCTAGTGCGACTAGAAACCTTATTTCTGTTTCACGTTTGGTATTGGACGGTTATAAGTTTATTTTTGAATCAAACATTTGTTCCAATTTATTTAAGAAATAATTTGATAGGTTGTGGTTCTTTAATAGACAATCTCTATTACTTACATATGGATGTTAGTATGAATACAGTTGTCAATGGCATGAATGAGAATACTATTGGTTTTAAAAGACCTAGACAGGAGGTAAACAAAACATACTTGTGGCATCTAAGGCTTGGTCACATTGGAGAAGATAGGGTTAACAAGCTGGCTAAGGATGGTATCTTAGGATCCTTACTCCCTGAACCATACCCAGCTTGTGAATCATGTCTTCAAGAAAAAATGACTAAGTCTCCCTTTGTTGGACAAGGACAGAGAGCTACCGAAGTACTCGCCCTGATACATACTGATGTATGTGGCCCATTCGATGTGTCTGCTTGGGGCGGCTATCTCTACTTTATTACCTTTACCGATGATTATTCACGGTATGGGTACGTGTATTTAATTAAACACAAGTCTGAAGTCTTTGAAAAGTTTAAAGAGTTTAGACAAGAAGTAGAAAAGCAAATGGAAAAACCGATTAAGGCTCTTCGATCCGATCGAGGAGGGAATACCTTAGCACGGATTTCTTAACCTACCTCAAGAATAATGGTATTGTCTCTCAATGGACTCCTCCTGGAACACCAGAACTGAATGGGGTGTCTGAACGGAGGAATCGAACTTTATTAGATATGGTTCGATCTATGATGAGTTTTACAGATTTACCTACGTCACTTTGGGGTTATGCACTTCTTACGGCTATTTATATTTTGAACAGAGTACCTTCCAAATCTGTTCCACCACACCATATGAGATGTGGCACGGTAGGAAGCCAAGTTTACTCACATTAAGACTTGGGGGTGTCCGGCTTATATTAAGAATTAAAGACGAACAAATTGGAAAGCAGATCAGTCAAGGGAAGATTCATTGGTTATCCCAAGGAATCACTTGGATACAATTTTTATCTCCCAAAAAGTCACAATGTGATTGTGAGCCGACATGCCTTTTTTCTTGAAAATGAATTTATTTTAGCAGGAGGCAGTAGGGAGAAAAATAGAACTAGAGGAGAAAGTCTCTTTAGAATCGAGCATTCCAAGAGCCCTTCCTGATAACTCTGTGATACCAGAGATTACATTGCCACCTCGCAAGTCTAGTAGAATCTCTCATCCTCCTAGTAGATACATGGGATATTTTGAGGACATGGAGGAAATGTTCCTAGTGGGAGACAAGGATCATAGAGATGATCCTAAGACTTATAGCGAGGCGATGTCAGACATCGACTCCGAAAAATGGTTGGAAGCTATGAAGTCTGAAATAGACTCAATGTACTCCAATCAAGTTTGGACTTTTGGTTGATCCACCGGAGGGTATTGTACTGTCACGCCCCGGGTCGAACTGCGACCCGGGCTCGCTAACAGATCCGCCATCTGTACGGAAACTGCCGTACAACGAAGCGTCAGCCTGCAAAAGACAAAACTACAGCTACACAGATATCAGAGCGGATAAAAAGCTGTACTATAAATTTTTCTCTCTCAACTACAAGTTGCTAACAACTCATAGCCTATCTCCCAAAATCAGATGATACAAAAAAGTGCACCTATACACATCTACAAATCCAAAAAGGGAGATAGCTAACAAGAACATAACCCACTCCCAACAATCCGGAATGGTACATCTACCTCTCTCTAAGTAACAATGCTGGTAGGGAACTATCACGCGACTCCCTGTCCTCGGTCCGTCCAGTCAAGCACAGCAGGAACGGAAGAAGCCTCAGCAACCTGTCACCGACAGAGGGTGTGAGAACTACATCCTACAGTAGTTCTCAGTGGGTACCGTCCTCCAAGAACCACGGTCTGCCCACTAAGTCTACCAGAGGCATAAGATAGAGAAAAGACTGATGATAAATATATAAGCTGGAAAAGAATCTACATCTATCATGCCTCTATCTACTATGCTCAATAAGAAGAGACTATGGATGAGGAATGCAGTACTCACTGCTGACAATATGTCGCAAGTACTAAGCCCAGACGCTCTACTATGACACATGCTACGCCATCACACTCCCTCTACATCTCAAATCTCGGCGACTGCCCACCCGGGCCAGTCGAGTCAAGCCTGCGCCCCCCTGGTGTATCAACCAGGGTTTCCAAACGGACAAACTCAATATCTCACACAGTGACCCCATGGTAGCACGGCCAGGGGTATCAAGCGACCTCTAGTACATGAACTAGGCGCATCATCGAAGCCTCGTCAGGCTCGGTATCATCATCGCAGCCTCATCAGGCTCGGAATCATCAACGCACCCGGGGCGTGGTTCGAGGGGTGCGACCCCACCGAACTCAAGTATCTCGTCAGTATCACTGTCTCCACAAGTGGCTCTTGCAGGCTGTGGTCCTCGATCAAACAGATCGTATCTCGATGCTCAAAGCAACAACTCAGTCGGAGACCCTCCACGACTCAATCTCACAACACAGACCCACTCACGAAGGTAACTAACAGCTGGGACCACCGTCTCACCCACGGCTCTCACAACCAACTCCACTGAACTCAACACTCAACTCACGGCCGAGCTACTCCACGGCCAGATCTACAAGGGTCCGAAACCCAGGGAGACTAACATCTACGTCCCCAAAGAGAGAAAGCAGCCCTTAGAACCCAGATCACTCGAATCCACTCGGGTGGATAAGTTTATAAGAAACCATGTCATTTATTTCAGAAAACCATTCGATCTGAGAGAACTCCATCTTTTTAATGATTTTTTGTTCTCTTTTAGGAAAACCTTTGAAATCAATTTTATGCCCAAACCTCGAAGAGCTGATGCATTCGTCCCAACAGACGAGAACAGACTGAAACAACCTTGCGAGGCTTGGAAGAAACATTGCTGACTAAATCATGTAGTTATCCAAAAAGGTTCTGGGTTCCAGGTCCTGCTAACACACGTGCACCACGACCCCACCCCTGTTGGTGACGAGAAGAACAGTGGAAAGGAAAAACCTCCGGACCACCGTTTTACTCTGAAACGGCTCCCCAAAATGGTAACCTGGCGCAACCCAGCCACCAGGACCCCACTCGGCCCCCCGGGCCCGAGTGCAACACCCTCACCACACCACACTGACCACTCGCCCACTACCGGGCGAGGAAACTCTAAGTCCCGAAGGATATGAAAAGTGCGGGATGTCTACAGCATAAGAACCTAGCCCAAATAAGTGTTCACAAATGGTCTGGTCAAAATCATGCACATATGACTGGGTGCTAGTTAAGTTCCAAGAAAAATACTTAAACTAGCATGCAACTCCTAAAACATTAGAATTAGAAGGAAGTCCGTAGACTTGGAGAGAAAACCACCCACCTCAGAACCCCATTGCTCGTCGCCACTTGCATTGCCACAGCGGCTTACCTGGCCTCCAAGGGGTCCGCACCGCAACTCGAAGCCCGATGCCAGAAACCGCACGCAAAACGGAGCACGCGGCGACCAACCACACGACCGCGCGCTCCGCGTAAGCAAAACCGCCTCCGCAAGCTGTCAGAAGCGAGAAATCGCAAAATCAATCAAAAAGGTCAAAACCGAGCATCCGACGGCGAAAAACAGCTTCCGTCGGCGAAAACAGCCTCCGTCAGCGAAAAATCAGCGCCCTAGGGTCGTCGAAAAAAAACAGCCCGTCGCGAAACAGCGCCCGACGTCGAAAACAGCTCCCTCGGCGGGCGAAAACTGCTCACAAACTAGCTTCATAAAAACCCAGCTAAAACTGCACAAACCGCTCGGC
>CM055065.1:46850683-47142980 GCA_029204045.2 Tillandsia leiboldiana
GCGCGCGCCAGGCACCGCCGCGTGCAGCACTTTGCTGCACGCGGCGCCGCGCCCAGCGGCACCGCCACAGGGTGCTGCCAATAGCAGCACCCTGGCGCCGCGTGCGCCGTTGCGCGCGGCGTGCGGGCGCCGGCGACGGCAAAAAACCAAGAAAAACCCAGAAAACCCGATAAAATCCGAAAATCCCATTTAATCCAAAAATCCATTTTTCCTCATTACAAACCAATTAAAAAATAAACTCGAAGCTCAAAACCTCCAAAATGCCAAACCTCCAAAAATCCCAAAATTAGAATTTACATACCTTGACGACGCTCGCCGCACGCCCTCGAGCTCCTCGCGGCCTCCAACGGCGAGTCGAAAAATCCACGAAGCTCCAATCCCTTTTCTGCTTTTTCTTCTTCTTCCTTTTTCCTCTCTTTTCCTCTCCTTTCTTTCTCTTTTCCTTTCTTTCTCCTCTCTGCTGCAGAGGGGGGGGGTGGAGGCAGCTTTATATAAAGCATAAAGCTTTAATTAATTAAATCCATAATTAATTAACTCCAAACTCCAACTCCAACTCACTTTTTGCCTTCGGGCTCTCCGCCGCTGCCCGGAACCTCCCGAACTCCGCTGTAAATCGAAAATACACGCGCTCACAGCTTTTTCTCTCCAAAAAGCTCATCCGTGAAGGCGGGGTGCTCAAATCAATTACCGGCTCCAAAATTGCCAGTTCCAACTCACTTTTTGCCTTCGGGTCCTCCGCGTCAGTCCGGAACCTCCCGAACCCGCTGTAAATCGAAGTACACGTGTCCACAGCTTTTTCGCTTCAAAAAGTCGTCCGTTGAGTCGGGGTGCTCAAATCAATTAACCGGCTCCAAAATTGCCAGTTCCGACCTCACTTTTTGCCTCGGGCCCTCCGCGTCAGTCCGGAACCTCCCGAACAATCGCTGTAAAATCAAAAGTACACGTGTCCACAGCTTTTTCTCTCCAAAAAGCTTCGTCCGTTGAGTCGGGGTGCTCAAATCAATTACCGCTCCAAATTGCCAGTTCCGACCTCACTTTTTGCCTCCGGGCCCTCTGCGTCAGTCCGGAACCTCCCGAACCTCGCTGTAAATCAAAAGTACACGTGTCCACAGCTTTTTCTCTCCAAAAGCTCATCCGTTGAGTCGGGGTGCTCAATCAATTACCGGCTCCAAAATTGCCAGTTCCGACTCACTTTTTGCCTCCGGGCCCTCCGCGTCAGGTCCGGAACCTCCCGAACTTCACTGTACTATCAGAAAGTACACCTGTTCCACGTGTTCCTGAATTTCCGGCGCTCCACGGTGAAGTCGGAAATTTCCAATCTCATCCTCAATCGGCCTACAAAGCCCGGAAAAACCCCGAATCGAGCTGGAGCTTCCCGCGTTGATCCGAATCAACCCGGCATCAACTGTAACCTCAGATACAACATGCTCAAGGCATTCTCTCTGCTCCAAGCCATCTGTGTGGTCGGCGCGCTATCCAATGCCCCGGTACTCTACATTCTCCCCTCCTTCAAAAGGTTTCGTCCTCGAAACCAAAACACACACCCTACCACAAGAAACTACACCAGGAAAAGAAAATCAACAACTCCAACTCTCTTTCAAAAGAAAAGCAACCGAAAGTAGCAAAAAGCCCAAAATTTCCCAAGGACCGATGCCTTTACCCCGATCCAACCGGAACCGGTTCTAGCATCGCCTCCATTTCTGGAGTAGCCCTTCGAAATTTCTCACTCCGCTGCTATTTTCGGCGATAGAACGGGAAAACAAGGAGAGAGAGATGTTGAAGCTGTCCCAGCTGTGGCCGCAACCCAAAACCACAGTCCACCAATTCAACCAAGTAGGGGTGCAAAACTCTGATCTCAACCACTAGGAAAGGAGGTCATACCCAGTACCAAGCGATCCGCTAACCAGGCGCCCACCAATCGGCAACCCAAACTCATCCTCTCGGTTCTCAGGTGGTCGCTCTAACTCAACAAACAGGCATCGCCGAACCTTCACTGGGTAAACTCAACCGTAAATTCCATAACTTCACAAGTAAGAATTTCTTCGGTTGCTTCAGATAGCTCAAATCCTTGTTCGACTCCAACGAAGAAAAGCCGATAAAGTGCGAGGATTCAATTACACTTCTTCCTATCAGACGAAAATCACGGTCCAAACTCCCCGCGTAAACTCAAGTCCATAAACATAAACCTCTGCGGCTGGTGGCTTCCAAAAAAAAAAATCGAAGTCTCCAAAAGGCAAAAACTCCTCCGTTGCTCCTTAGCAACCAAAACAATCAAGTCTCGCAGGTACAACTCTCGATTAGGCAACCAACATCTCCCCTCTTAGGAGTTGCTGCACCAACCTCCAGTGATCTTGAAGCTCTAAGCCACTTCGGAAACAAATCCAAATGTCCACGACGGGTCCGGCTGCTAACCCGTTCCAACACAGCTGGAGAACTCGATTCTTCAAATACTAACAATCGCAGGCCTCAGCCAATCCACTAGACCGCAAGGCAAGCTCAAAAAGCCCCTACCGGGTTCTGAACACTAGCCGGGCACAATCTCGACTGCAAGGTTCCATAACCATGTCGACCACTATCTCGGTCTCCAATCCACTATCTCGGCACCTCAACCGCCGAGAACCTCCAGGTCTCTGTCTCCTCTGAGACACATGATCCTGGGGCTGGCACCATGGCAACCTCGATCCACTCCACTATCCCGAAATCAGGCAATACTGGGAGACTCTCTCTCTGGAGCTGGTTCCTCGATCTCCGTCCCTCCTGGACGTGATCAGTGATCCCCGGTCAATCCATCGCACATGCCCAATCGCTGCACCAACGGTCGGCACTCGCCGAGAATACACAAGGAGATAGATATCCAGGTGCAGTCCCCTCTCAACAAAATCAACCTCTAAGCCTCAATCTGGGTGACAAGGGGCCCACTACTCCACCCTCGCGGAAACTCGCTCCCGGTGGTCCAACAGGACGAACCCGACGCCACCAACTCTCGGCGTCCCAAACGAAAGGCGCAAGATCCCGCGCCCTGAAGCTTCTCCAGGATGAACAAATCCTTGAACAGCTTTTCCATAGCAGCGATCCAGTTCTCGGCCTCCCAAGGCCCCCAACTTAAATCCCAAAATCTGTAGGGGATGGGACTGGATGAAGTAGAATAATCGGTTGGCAAACCTCTCGCTGCTCCTGCACCATCAGTGGTGCGACCAGGGTCGAAATCGTCAAAGTCGCGGCTGGAGTACTACTGGCGATACCCCGGGAGATGCTCTCAGCTCAAACATGCGCAACACACGCTCCATGTTCTTCTCCTGGCGCCGCAACGCCTCCGACATCTGGGCCACCCGAGCTCGCAGATCCTGTACCTCACCCTGCCTAGCCTGCTCGGCAGCCCGCCGTCCGGGCTCCTCGGCTGAGGTCAAACGCCCGCTCGTCGCTGCACGACGTCTCGGCGGCATCGCAAGTAGCTGAAACAAAACAAACATCAGGACACAACAACCATACGACCCAATCCAGCGAGAGTCTACAATTTGTTATCCCTCCTAAAGTATTATGTTGTCTGCAGCCAACATAACCACTTTGAGAGAATAACATATCAAATCACTCATCCCAACCCGAGGGAGAGGTAAAAACTCAATCTGGACTCTCGCTAAAAGTCACGACTCTCACGTAGTCATCCTAATGTCCAACCACAAGCCTAGGGTTTCTAAGTCCTCAATGACCTATAACCTAGGCTCTGATACCACTCTAATCTGTCACGCCCCGGGGTCGAAACTGCGACCCGGGCTCGCTAACAGATCCGCCATCTGTACGGAAACTGCCGTACAGACGAAGCGTCTAGCCTGCAAAAGACAAAACTACAGCTACACAGATATCAGAGCGGATAAAAAGCTGTACTATAAATTTTTCTCTCAACTACAAGTTGCTACAACTCATAGCCTATCTCCCAAAATCAGATGATACAAAAAGAAGTGCACCTATACAACATCTACAAATCCAAAAAGGGAGATAGCTAACAAGAACATAACCCACTCCCACAATCCGGGATGGTACATCTACCTCTCTCTAAAGTAACAATGCTGGTAGGGAACTATCACGCGACTCCCTGTCCTCGGTCCGTCCAGTCAAGCACAGCAGGAACGGAAGAAAGCCTCAGCAACCTATCACCGACAGAGGGTGTGAGAACTACATCCTACAGTAGTTCTCAGTGGGTACCGTCTCCAAGAACCACGGTCTGCCCACTAAGTCTACCAGAGGCATAAGATAGAGAAAAGACTGATGATAAATATAATAAGCTGGAAAAGAATCTACAGCTATCATGCCTCTATCTACTATGCTCAATAAGAAGAGACTATGGATGATGGAATGCAGTCACTCACTGCTGACAATATGTCGCAAGTACTAAGCCCAAGACGCTCTACTATGACACATGCTACGCCATCACTCCCTCAGTACATCTCAAATCTCGGCGACTGCCCACCCGGGTCCAGTCGAGTCAAGCCTGCGCCCCCTGGTGTATCAACCAGGGTGTCCCAACGGACAAACTCAATATCTCACACAGTGACCCCATGGTAGCACGGCCAGGGGTATCAAGCGACCTCTAGTACATGAACTAGGCGCATCATCGAAGCCTCGTCAGGCTCGGTATCATCATCGCAGCCTCATCAGGCTCGGAATCATCAACGCACCCGGGGCGTGGTTCGAGGGGTGCGACCCCACCGAACTCAAGTATCTCGTCAGTATCACTGTCTCACAAGTGGCTCCTGCAGGCTGTGGTCCTCGATCAAACAGATCGGTATCTCGATGCTCAAAGCACAAACTCAGTCGGAGAACCCTCCACGACTCAATCTCACAACACAGACCCACTCAACGAAGGTACTACACAGCTGGGACCACCGTCTCACCCACGGCTCTCACAACCCAACTCCACTGAACTCAACACTCAACTCACGGCCGGAGCTACTCCACGGCCAGATCTACGAAGGGTCCGAAACCCAGGGAGACTAACATCTACGTCCCCAAGAGAGAAAGCAGCCCTTAGAACCCAGATCACTCGAATCCACTCGGGTGGATAAGTTTATAAGAAACCATGTCATTTATTTCAGAAAACCATTCGATCTGAGAGAAATCCATCTTTTTAATGATTTTTAGTCTCTTTTAGGAAAACCCTTTGAAATCAAGTTTTATGCCCAAACCTCGAAGAGCTGATGCCTTCGTCCCAACAGACGAGAACAGACTGAAACAACCTTGCGAGGCTTGGAAGAAACATTGGCTGACTAAAATCATGTATTTATCCAAAAAGGTTCTGGGTTCAAGGTCCTGCTAACACACGTGCACCACGACCCCAACCTGGTGGTGACGAGAAGAACAGTGGAAAGGAAAAACCCCCGGGACCACCGTTTATCTGAAACGGCTCCCCAAAATGCTAACACTGGCCTAACCCAGCCACCAGACCCCACTCGGCCCCCCGGGCCCGAGTGCAACACCCGCCCCACAACACACTGACCACTCGGCCCACTACCCGGGCGAGGAAACTCTAAGTCCCGAAGGATATGAAAAGTGCGGGATGTCTAAAGCATAAGGAACCTAGCCCAAATTAAGGTTCACAAATGGTCTGGTCAAATCATGCACATATGACGGGGGTGCTAGTTAAGTTCCAAGAAAAATACTTAAACTAGCATGCAATCCTAAAACATTAGAATTAGAAGGAAGTCCGTAGACTTGGAGAGAAAACCAACCCACCTCAGAAAGCCACCAATTGCTCGTCGACACTTGCAATTGGCACAGCGGCTTACCTGGCCTCCAAGGGGTCCGCACGCAACCCGAAGCCCGATGCCAGAAACCGCACGCAAAACGGAGCACGCGGCGACCAACCACACGACCGCGCGCTCCGCGGAAGCAAAAACCGCACCGCAAGCTGTCAGAAGCGAAGAAATCGCAAAATCAATCAAAAAGGTCAAAACCGAGCATCCGACGGCGAAAAACAGCTTCCGTCGGCGAAAACAGCCTCCGTCAGCGAAAAATCAGCGCCCGACGGCGAAAAACAGCCCGTCGGCGAAAACCAGCGCCCGACGGCGAAAACAGCTCCGTCGGCGCGAAAACTGCTCAAAAACAGCTTGCGAAAAACCTGCGAAAACTGCACAAACCGCTCGCGAAAACCCTGCGAAAACTGCGCAAAACTGCTCGCAACCTGCTCGCGAAAAACGGCGAAAACCTGCGCGAAAACAGCGAGCGAAAACAGCGAAACCGCTTGCGAAACTGCTCGCAACCTGCTCGCGAAAAACGACGAAAACCTGCGCGAAATCTGCGCGAAACGGCGCGAAAACCTGCGCAAAAACTGCGCGAAAACCTGCGCGAAACGGCGCGAAAACCTGCGCAAAAACTGCGCGAAAACCTGCGCAAAAACTGCGCGAAAACCTGCGCAAAACGGCGCGAAAACCCCCCCCCGCGAAAAACAGCGGCCGACGGTGGGAACCAACGGCGCCGGCACGCAAACCGAGGCGCCACCGCTGTCCCGGGAGCACGCCGAGCGGCGAAAAACCAGCCGCGCGACGAGGGAGGCCCGCCGCACGGCGACCAACCAAGCGGCGCCGCGCAGCGACCCGCTGCGCGGTGCCGGAGCGCACCGCGCAGCGCCCAGCGGCGCTGCGCGCGGCGCCCAGCGGCGCTGCGCGCGGCGCCCAGCGGCGCTGCGCGCGGCGCCCAGCGGCGCTGCGCGCGGCGCCCAGCGGCGCTGCGCGCGGCGCCCAGCGGCGCTGCGCGCGGCCCGCGCGCAGCCCACTGCGCTGCGCGCGGTCGCGCGCCTGCGCAGGCCCGCGCGCGGCCCGCGCGGCCCGCGCAGGCCCGCGCCCGCCCCTGCCGCGCGCCCCCGCGCGCGGCCAGGAGGGCCCGCGCGCACGCGCGCGGCCCTGCCGGGCCCCCCTGCGCGCGGCCCTGCCGCGCGCGCCTGCGCGCGGCCAGGAGGGCCCGCGCGCACGCGCGCGGCCCTGCCGCGCGCCCCTGCGCGCGGCCCTGCCGCGCGCCCCTGCGCGCGGCCAGGAGGGCCCGCGCGCACGCGCGCGGCCCTGCCGCGCCCCTGCGCGCGGCCCTGCCGCGCGCCCCTGCGCGCGGCCAGGAGGGCCCGCGCGCACGCGCGCGGCCCTGCCGCGCCCCTGCGCGCGGCCCTGCCGCGCGCCCCTGCGCGCGGCCAGGAGGGCCCGCGCGCACGCGCGCGGCCCTGCCGCGCGCCCCTGCGCGCGGCCAGGAGGGCCCGCGCGCACGCGCGCGGCCCTGCCGCGCGCGCCTGCGCGCGGCCAGGAGGTGCCGCGCGCACCTGCGCGCGGCCCTGCCGCGCGCCCCAGCGCGCGGCCAGGCAGCGCCGCGCGCACATGCGCGCGGCCCTGCCGCGCGCACCTGCGCGCGGCCAGGCAGCGCCGCGTGCAGCACTTTGCTGCACGCGGCGCCGCGCCCAGCGGCACCGCCACAGGGTGCTGCCAATAGCAGCACCCTGGCGCCGCGCGTGCGCCGTTGCGCGCGCGCGCGGCCGCCGGCGACGGCAAAAAACAGAAAAAACCCAGAAAAACCCGATAAAATCCGAAAATCCCATTTAATCCAAAAATCCATTTTTCCTCATTAAAACCAATTAAAAATAAACTCGAAGCTCAAAACTCCAAAATGCACAAACCTCCAAAAATCCCAAAAATTAGAATTTACATACCTTGACGACGCTCGCCGCACGCCCTCGAGCTCCTCGCGGCCTCCAACGGCGAGTCGAAAAATCCACGAAGCTCCAATCCCTTTTCTTCTTTTTCTTCTTCTTCCTTTTTCCTCTCTTTTCCTCTCCTTTCTTTCTCTTTTCCTTTCTTTCTCCTCTCTGCTGCAGAGGGGGGGGTGGAGGCAGCTTTATATAAAGCATAAAGCTTTAATTAATTAAATCCATTAATTAATTAACTCCAAACTCCAACTCCAACTCACTTTTTGCCTTCGGGCTCTCCGCCGCTGCCCGGAACCTCCCGAACTCCGCTGTAAATCGAAAATACACGCGCTCACAGCTTTTTCTCTCCAAAAAGCTCATCCGTTGAGGCGGGGTGCTCAAATCAATTACCGGCTCCAAAATTGCCAGTTCCAACTCACTTTTTGCCTCCGGGTCCTCCGCGTCAGTCCGGAACCTCCCGAACCTCGCTGTAAATCGAAAGTACACGTGTCCACAGCTTTTTCTCTTCAAAAAGCTCGTCCGTTGAGTCGGGGTGCTCAAATCAATTACCGGCTCCAAAATTGCCAGTTCCGACTCACTTTTTGCCTCCGGGCCCTCCGCGTCAGTCCGGAACCTCCCGAACTTCGCTGTAAATCAAAAGTACACGTGTCCACAGCTTTTTCTCTCCAAAAAGCTCGTCCGTTGAGTCGGGGTGCTCAAATCAATTACCGGCTCCAAAATTGCCAGTTCCGACTCACTTTTTGCCTCCGGGCCCTCTGCGTCAGTCCGGAACCTCCCGAACCTCGCTGTAAATCAAAAGTACACGTGTCCATAGCTTTTTCTCTCCAAAAAGCTCGTCCGTTGAGTCGGGGTGCTCAAATCAATTACCGGCTCCAAAATTGCCAGTTCCGACTCACTTTTTGCCTCCGGGCCCTCCGCGTCAGTCCGGAACCTCCCGAACTTCGCTGTAATCAGAAAGTACACCTGTTCCACGTGTTCCTGAATTTCCGGCGCTCCACGGTGAAGTCGGAAATTTCCAATCTCATCCTCAATCGGCCTACAAAGCCCGGAAAAACCCCGAATCGAGCTGGAGCTTCCGCGTTGATCCGAATCAACCCGGCATCAACTGTAACCTCAGATACAACATGCTCAAGGCATTCTCTCTGCTCCAAGCCATCTGTGTGGTCGGCGCGCTATCCAATGCCCCGGTACTCTACATGTACCCGTTGGATGCAAATGGATCTTCAAGAGAAAGATTGGTTCTGATGGAAAGGCAGAGACCTATAAAGCTAGGCTGGTAGCAAAAGGTTATAGTCAACGTGAAGGCATTGACTATCAGGATACCTTTTCACCTGTAGCCATGCTTAAATCTATCAGAACTCTGCTTGCTATTGCTGCACATTATGACTACGAGATCTGGCAAATGGATGTAAAAACTGCTTTCCTGAATGGATATCTTGAAGAAGAAATCTATATGGAGCAGCCTTTGGGTTTCACTACCAAAGATAGAAGTCATAAAGTGTGCAAGCTTCAACGATCCATTTATGGGTTGAAGCAAGCTTCTCGGAGTTGGAACACTCGTTTCAATGATGCAGTCGAATCGTTCGATTTCATCAGAAATGAAGAAGAGCCGTGTGTGTATAAAAAGGTTAGTGGGAGTGCTGTTACTTTCCTCGTATTGTACGTGGATGACATACTCCTAATTGGGAATGACATTCCTATGTTAACATCGGTGAAGTTATGGTTATCCAAAGAGTTTTCTATGAAAGATCTTGGAGAAGCATCTTATATCCTAGGGATAAAGGTCTATAGGGATAGACCTAAGAAGTTGCTTGGTTTATCACAAGCTATGTACATAGATGAAGTGTTGAAAAGGTTCAGCATGGAGAATTCCAAAAGGGGTATGGTACCTCTAAGACATGGAATTCACCTCTCTAAGACTATGTCTCCTAAGACACCTGAAGAGAGAAGTCGCATGAGCAGGATCCCTTATGCTTCCGCAATAGGGAGTTTAATGTATATGATGCTATGTACTCGACCTGATATAGCACAGGCTGTGAGCATCACTAGTCGATATCAGTCGAACCCAGGCGAAGAGCATTGGGTAGCGGTAAAGAATATCCTTAAGTACTTGAGAAGAACAAAGGATATGTTCTTGGTTCTTGGAGGTGGAGAACTCAAAGTTAATGGCTATACAGATTCAGACTTTATGTCTGATATAGACGATAGAAAGTCTTCGTCTGGGTATCTATTTATTTGCAATGGTGGGTCAATAGTTTGGAAGAGTTCTAAACAAGAGACGATTGCTGATTCTACTATGGAGGCGGAGTACATCGCTGCATCTGAAGCTGCCAAGGAAGCTGCTTGGATCAAGAAATTTATCACTGAGCTTGGGGTGGCTCCCTCTAGTAGGGATCCCCTGCCACTATTTTGTGATAATAATGGCGCCATAGCATTAGCTAAGGAGCCGAGATTTCATCAGAAATCCAAACATATCGAGCGGCGGTATCACAAGATCAGAGAGTACATCAAAGATAAACATATTGAAGTGCAGAAGGTTGCCTCCGCAGATAACGTGGCGGACCCGCTAACTAAGGCTTTGACTCAGCAAAAACTAGAGACTCATCTTGAGAAGATGGGCATTAGATATATGACTGATTGGCTTTAGTGCAAGTGGGAGATTGTTAGTTGTATGCCTCGAAAGCCTATCAGACTGACGCATTTTATTATATGGGATATATTTGTACTTGATCTTTATTATTATTTGGGCATTTTATGCCATTCATGTTTAATGTGTCCATGAATCGTCCTTTGAATTAATGAGATGATAATGTATATTCTTAACAGTTAAGAATTTGAGATACATATTATTGGTGATTAAGTCATAAATGCTCTCAATCGGAGGATCATCATGGGGACGATGATTGATCCGGTAAGATTGATGTATGTGCCGCTCTCTTTTAGGATGACGAGTCTCAAGTCATTAGTGTGGAGACACTGGAACGAACGTGCAGGTGGTTGTTATAGAACAAGGGCACTGAGCGTGACCAATTACGAATAGTTACTTGGATGTCTACTCTTTCGTCAGTAACTGATTCGATGTTGCAGTGGTACAACTGATCCTTAGACCTGCGACACCACGGCCATTCAGTATGAGGCTACTGTAGTTTGACTATGCAAACTCTGATCCTAGTCACGGGTCTTAGTAGTATATGTTGGCTGCAGTCGATTCATATTAGGAATGGGTGTTAGTTTACAGGGGATCTATCGCTCTCGGTAGAGAGATAATTAGTCCAATGCTATTTGTAAGGCAAAGCTCAGAAATCCTCGGCCGGGGTAATATGGTTCATGGAAAGGTGTTTCCAAGAGTAACCATATGAGCTTCTGTCCTATCAAATTTGTCATATAACGGGTGATGGGGTTTGACGAGTATTCCATGACCTCCACTCAGTTGGGACTATGCGATAGAAGGATTGTATTGTACGGTAACTGCACCTTGAGGTTCAGTCCAATATTCACTTCTGACTGGATTGCCACTATATGCTGCTAGGCGTCACTGGTGGATTGTGGGAACCAATAAGAATAATTATAGGCATATAATTATTATACGATGGAAGAATCAAAAGTGTTTGATCCATCAAAAGGAGTTTCGATGATGATGTCGATGGGGATCGCATCATATCTCACTACCAGACAGAATTGAACCTATTAGGTCACACACATAAGGAATCACGCATGATCGATATTAAGGAGATGATAAAAAAGTTTATAGAATGGATTAATTATAATCACAATACTAAAGTTTACTAATTTATT
Source organism: Tillandsia leiboldiana (assembly GCA_029204045.2). Lineage (NCBI taxonomy): Eukaryota > Viridiplantae > Streptophyta > Magnoliopsida > Poales > Bromeliaceae > Tillandsia > Tillandsia leiboldiana. The sequence continues at coordinate 46,862,157 of CM055065.1, forward strand.
AGTAAAAGGACTAATTTGCAATTATTGTAAATTAGAGGTATTTAAGTGCAAAAGTTGCATGGTGTATTTACTAATCGTTAGTAAATATTTTGAGGACTTATGTGTAAATGTTACACATGAATCGAATTAGGATTTGGATTCGATTCATATTGAAACTAACTTAAGGATAATGGATAATCCAATCGGATTAGGATTCGATTAGGATTAGAATTAGGGTTAGGGTTTTCTCAATATAAATATATGTCATATGTGACGTATTTTGGAACGATAGAAAAAGGAGAAAAAAAAAAAAACCCTAGCCGCCTATCCTCTTCCTCAAGTCCTCCATAATTAATCATTCTCGATCTTCGGAAGATTGCTAGCACAATTAGAAAATTGATTCATCCTCCTTACATCGACGCAAGAATTAATTCGTGATCGGATCGCGAATCAAGGCGATCGATTTTTCGATCAAGGGCGTGATTCCGTGTGGACACAAGTAGAGGCCGGGTGCGTGCGCGGCTATCAAGGACGAACAATTTTTACCAACGATCATCGGCTTCGCGGTGATCTCGACCCGCACAAGGTAAAAATTAAATCCTAATTGATAAGATCAATTAGATTACCTGTTTACGATCTAAAACAAAACATGAGGTGATCTTGGTTTAAGAAAAATTTTAATTGCGTTTTTTTTCTTCCGCTGCGCATATTTGATCACTTTCTTACACTCTCGATGACTCAACAACCAAAGCTCTCACGAATCACGAGACACTAGCGAACTCAACCAACTCGTGGCACTAAACTCACTGGCTGGAGATACTCCACAGCCGGGACCACCGTCGACCCAAACGGCTCCCAAACGAAACATCCAACTCGCCACGCAAAACACACTAGCTGGAGATATTCCACAGCCGGGATCGACCCATAACTCAGGGCTAACAAAACTGGTTGGACGACACTCAACGACCCGGGACCACCGCCAACCCAAACGATTCCCAATAACACTGACCGGAAAATACTTGACGGCCCGGGACCACCGTCTATCCGAACGGCTTCCAACAACACTAGCACTGGTCTAATCTCAGCTACCAGACTCCACTCAGCCCCTAGGCACGAGTGCAAACTACGTCCCACAATAACCTGACCACTCGGCCCACTAACCAGGCGAGGAAAATCTATGCCTAGGAAAAGATGCAAAGTGTGGGATGTCTAAAGCATAAAAGAATCTAGCCCAAGTGAAGGTTCTCTACTAGTCTGGTTAAACATGCAACATATGATGGGGTGCTAGGTCAAGTTCTAATAATAGCATTTAAATAAACTGAATCATAAGATAGGGAACATTAATAGATATGATCACGAAAATCAATCAAAATAAGACTCATCTTCCTCAACATGCTCTCAACTAGCATAGGTAAACACAATCCATTTTACAACCTGTGAGATCTCAAATCCATCAAACACGTACAATAAATCAAGTAAGCATCAATCCACATGATCTAGACCATTTCTCATGCTTACATCTCAATCCTATAGGTTGTACATTAAATCATGCATGCTATCAAACACATAGGGTAACACTTCCCTTAGGTAAACTTTCATTAACCATAACATGGAAATCTAAATCTTGCAAGTTTTCATTAGGCATAACATGAATATCATATCTTGCAATTTCTCAAACAAATACCATTTACCAAGCTTACATCTCAACCATATGTTGGTACACTAACATGCATGCATTCTATCAGATAGAATTTGAGAACCGTCCACCGGTTCTGGAGACGAAGCAACCCACCTGGATCGCTTTCCGCAGGCAAAGCCAAAGTCGGTGAAGTGCGTCGTCACTCACTATCGAAAATCTACCGAAATCGCACCCTCGGCACTCGGTTGCTCGCGCCTCTGCCACAGCCAACACCACAGTCAACACATCAAAACAGCACTTGCTGTTTACAAAACAGCACAGAAAATGGGATTTTTCACCTACGTTCAGTCCTCTGAAAAATCCAGAAAAATCACGGCTGCGATCCTCGCGACGAGTAGATGCAAATATAGTACTTATACTCCTCGTTCCGACACCTGTAGCCCAAGATACAATCAAAATACCGCAGTAAGCAAAACTCCCCACAATCACAAATCTGCGGAATTTAGTCCAGAAGAAGTTAAAACATCACCTTCAAAACGTCCTCCAAAAATTACGATAAAAATACAGTTGTGTTCCTCTCGAAGCGTAGATGTCGATCGAGTCCTCAAACTCCCAAATCCGATATCTGTAGGTCGAGGAAAAGCAAAAATACTCCACCGCTGTCCAACACCTCGTAGTAGTAAAATGGGTCAAAATATGCCTCGAAAACCCCACCAAAAACTCGAAATGGAGCGATGTTATCAACACAAAAATCGAAGGCGTACCTCTCGTGAACCCGCTGCCGTAAAAATCGGCTCAAAACTCCATCGGGGTGGTCCAGGGGACCTCACGGACTGAAATGCGACAGAAGAAGCCACAATCGAAGGAGCGTCGAAGCACGCCACGTCGCAGAAAAAGCCGATGCCGCGGCCTCCAAAAAATCTCACAATCCATGGAAGAGTAGAGAACAAGATGAAGAAGAGCTCTGCTAAATGGGGGGGGCTCCCAGAAATCTCCAAAAATCCCGCACTAGAGCACCCAATGCCTATTTATAGGCAAAATCCAAAAAAAAAACCCACGGTTTGGGGGACCTTTTCCGGGTGCCCGAAAGTTTCGGGCGCCAATAGGCACCACCGGTCCCCAGATCCAAGCAGCGACCGAAACCCTCCTGTCGCGCCACGTGGCAAGAACAGCAAACAGCGGGGATTGGCCATTAGGGCCGCGCTGCGTGGCCCGCACCGTGCACGCGGGTGGTTAGCGCCCGCCAACCACTCGCCGCCACATGGCCGCGCCAACGTGCTGCCTCCCCGCGTGTCAACGCCTCGGTCGCTGCGCCCACGTTCGCCCGCCACCCGCCGCGCCTTCCCCGTTTGCTCCCGCGCGCGCACAACGCCTGCCAATCCGGCGCCGCCACGTGGCGCCTTCACGGTCCACTGCTCCACCGAGCGGCTCCCGTGGACCGCGCGCGCTGCGCCGGCCAATCCGGCTCCGCCACGCGGAACCTCGGCGGTCCACTACTCCGCCACGCGGCACTTCGGCGGTCCACGGCTCCTCCCGTGCACCCGAATACACTGAAAACTTTCGGGTGTCCGTTTTCGAGCATTCGGACTCAGAAAAATACATCCAAATAGTCAATTTCTATCGTTTTTCCGCGCTGAATCCAAATCCGATGTCCGTTTCGTGCGGAACCACTTCTAAAATTCGATGAGGGCATCCAAAAACACTCGTGATCTATTTTACGCACTGAGTCTATTTCTTGGGCCCAATTCGCGCACAAACACCTCTGACACACAACATATGCCTCCAGAAGCCGCTGAACAAACAGTAATCCTTTCGCGGGGATTCGGGTCTTTACAGTTTATTTCATATTCTGAATATATTTTGTTTGTTATGACTTAATATGATCTCATTCAAGAATAAATTAGGACCAGTTGGAAATAGGCATGTTAAGATCACATTGCATGTAATTTTCATGCTATACATCCATACTCGATCTATATCATTGAATATATTGGTATGGTAACCATTGATAGGTCGAGTTATAAATTTGTATAACAAAGACCGCTTTGATCTCATACTAATATAGTAGATAGAGCAGATTGTAATCAAGGAGATGTTTTAGAAAAAGATAGCTATTCTGGTGCGCACATATCATAATATAATTATTTCAAGATATAATATGTAGCCCAAGTGGAAGATTGTTGGATTTAATTTTTTCTATATATGGGCTAACATATAAATTTACAATTATATTATGGACTATCTAATTTAATAGGGCCATTAAGTGATTTAATATAGGCTCTGGAAATATCTATTGGGTATGGGCTATTAATGTGTAGAAACTCTATACAAGTCTAATTAGGGTTTATGAGACCCTAATTAAATGTAGTATATAAGGAATATAAAAGGGTTATGGTCTCGAGTCGGATTCCTGCCGTCATTTGTCCTGCCCCATTCAGAACAAAATTAATTAGACGGCGAATCTAGACTTTGAAGCACTCAATCCAGGCGATTTTATTGTCGGTGTTTGAGAAACGATAAAATCTGAGAACGTGTTTCATCAGTCATGGATTCCGGTAAGCATTCATAATGTTTTCAAATAGACGAACGATTATCTAATAATTTATATGTGTTTCTTGTGTTATTTCGCATTAGTTTGCATAAGGATCTAACAAGAGAAGGTTCCTTTCTTCTTCCTAGAGCTTCCTCTTGAAGCTCCTCATTGTTCCCAAGTTTCAGATGAGATCAAACTTGAGCTTGGAAGCTCCACCAACAATCGTGGTTCTTCTTTGAAGGGAGAGAGTGAAAGAGAGAGGGAAGAGGCGGCTACTTAAATATAGTGCCATATGAGCATAGGTTGAAAACATAGTACTAGGAAGACTACTCGGATTGATAAGTTATTGAATGTAGTGTTTGTCATGCCCCGCCGTCGAAACTGCGATCCGGGCTCGCCAACAGATCCGCTGCCCATAGGGAAGCCCCGTATAGACGAAGCGACCAACCTGCAAAAGATCAACTACACTATACAGATATCAGAGCTGAAAAGTAAACTACTAAAATAAATATATACAACTCCTCAAATAGTACATGCCAGGTCCTCACAATACATAAGTCTCTCCAAAACTAAAACTCTCAGAAGTAAAATGTACATGAAATAATCCCAAAATCACTGACAGTACTAGTACATCACCAAAAGGGTACATCTACTATCACTGGAAGAAGACTGGTAGGGATCTAGCTCGCGACTCTCTTACCTCGATCAGCAGGATCAGCAACTGGAGCAGCAGGAACTGGAGTAGAGGTCCCTGGGGAAAAAATCACCACAGCAGGTGTGAGAACTACATCCCACAGTAGTTCTCAGTGGGTACCGCCAACAAGCCCGTCGGTCTGCCCACTAAGTCTACTAGAGGCATAAAGTAACAAATGCAATACTGAAAGTAAAAGGGCTGAAAAATAACTCTACAACTATTATGCCTCTATCTAAATGCTCAAGGAGTGATACAGATAGAAACATGATGCATCTACTACTCTCAAATACAATCACCCAATCTACACTGACTGCCACATAGGGTCCAGTCAAACCTGCGCCCACCTACTGCCGTTACATCCAAGGAGGACCGGACTTACGTAGGGTGTCCGTGACTGCCAAAACTGGCCCAGCCAGAGAGATTGCGTCGATAAGTCGCGATAGCAAAGTAACAGGCCTAGCTCCGGAGCGGCACTCGAGGGGCGCGACCCCACCGAGAAAAGTATCCGTGCATCTCTGTCGAGCTCAATGCGACTCATGCAGGCTATAGTCCAAATACACGATCAACAAGATCGACAGTAACCAACAATACCATCTCTCACTCACAGGCTGCAAAACCACACAGCCGGGACCCACCGTCGACTCAGAGGGCTCCCAGAATAAAATACTGATCTAAACACTGCTACCAGACTCCACTCGGCCCCTAGGCAGGAGTGTAACATGTATCCCACAACAACTCGACCACTCGGCCCACTACCCGGGCGAGGAAACTTTAAGTCCAGGTGAAAGAATAGATAAATGTGTGGGAGTGTCTAAAGCATAAATAAATTAGCCCAAGTTGGAGTTTTCTACTAGTCTGGTTGACATGCATCATATGACAGGGTGCTAGGTCAAATTCCAACAATAGCAGTTTACTAACATAATTAGGAAGCAATAATCAAATACAACCATAATAACAACATAAAGGGATCACCATCTCCTTTTCTAACATGCATCCTAACCACATCTCGCAATCATGCATGAGTATAATCAAATAGAGTTAATGAACCGTCCGCCGATTTTGAAGACGAAGCAACCCACCAGAAAGTGCAAATCGATACAAAGTCCAAAAAGGATGAAACAGCACGGGGATAATCCTCGGATTCTCACGATTCCAACGGGTCCAAAAACACCCAAAAACTCCTCCTGGTTACAAAGATATGGTCCAAACATTGCAATAAGTCAAAAACTCCCATAAACACTTGCTGCTGTACAAACAGTCCAGAAAATGCTTAAATACCACCTGCAAGATAATCTCCAAAAACTCCAGTAAAAATACAACGGCGATCCTCGCGAAGAGTAGATGTCGATCGAGTCCTCACACGTTGAAATTCGATACTCGAGCGCAGAGATAAAAATCGGACAAGGCTTTGTTATCCAGGAAAACCACCAGCAAAACAGGGGCTTGAAAATGTACCAGAAACCCTAATAAAAACTCAAATCTGGGAGAGTGAAAAATATAAAAATCGTAGATCTACCTCTCGTGAATCCGACGACGCAAAAATCGTCCAAAAAATCCGTCGGAGTAGCTCTGTGGACCTCGTGGACCGAAACGCGATGGAAATTGGCCACCGAAGAAAGAATGTCGCACTGCGCTAACTCGCCGAAGACGTCGATGCCGCGGCCTCCAAAAAATCCGAGCCTCCTTCACAAGATGAAGAACAAGATGATCAACAAGGTAGCTTAAGGGCTCAGAGGCAAAAGAGTTCGGGAAAAGGGCCTAAAGGCCCTTGAGGTTGCCCTATTTATAGGCCCACACCCAAAAGAATCCAAAGAACCATGTTATTGGGCTTTCGGGCCGAATTTTCGGGCGCCCAAAACGATTCGGGCGGCTACAGGAAGCCCAGCCCGCTCCCCGGCCCGGCCCACAACCCGCGCCCGAAACGCCCTCAGGCCGACACGTGGCCCCTCTGCGCCTCGCGTGCCCGGCGCACGCGCGCCCGTCAATCGCGGCACGCCGCGTGGTCGCGCGGTCCACGGCGGGAACCATCGGCCGCGGTTCACGGCGGGCCGCCCGGGTCACTGCGCCCGCTAATGAGCGGGCGACACGTGGCCTGGCGCGGTCCACCGTGCACCGCGCCCGACGCGGAACGCGCGCTGTCGCGCATGCGTTGACCCGCCAATCGGCGCGCGCCACGTGGCACTCTGCCGTGTTCGCTGGTCCCGGTGCACGCCAAGTGGGCCGTGGACCGGCCCACCCGAAAAATCGGCCCGTTAGGCCCGTTTCGCCCGAAAATCGTCGATTTTCAACGTTTTCGCGCGCTGAGTCCGTTTTTGGCATCCATTTGACGCATAACGGGCTCGATACACTAATAATAGGTGTTTTCTCACCGCCGACCACCCAAACAAGTCGAACGGAAAATACCGGGACACCATAGTGTTATTGATTATCGGTTGAAAAACAAGTAAACATAGAGTCATGAGAACCTAGGTTGGGTAAGCCATTGAACCTAGTGTTATTAAACATAGCTTGGAAAATAACGAAAAGTCATGAATCTAGAAAGGTTTACTTAATAATGAAAAATATGCACATTAAATAACTGAAGTAAATTTTGGTGTGTGCGACGTTTCGCCGTCAATCATAGTGTGTGTGACGTTTCGCCACTATGGGTGGTGTGTGACATTTCGCCGCTACCAGAAATGTGTGCGACGCTTCGTCGCTATCAGAATTGTGTGCGACGCTTCGCCGCTCTGTGACCATGAGCCAGGGATGTAAGTGACATTTTGCCGTCCTTAGGTAAGGTCAGAAAAAAGAATGGTTATTGAGAACCATAAGTGTGGATTGACTCAAGACCAAGTCGGGTGATATGGCTAAGGTAACGATACCTTAGGTTGAATAGAATTGGATAGTGAAATAGAAGTAGATGGTAGTTCCTACTTGTATAGATTTCATTATCACATTTGCATAAGTTATAGCATATGATCATGTTGTATATAGTTTACATTTACATTTCTACAGATTATCTATCTATATACTTTAGTTGTCTCCTTTGAACCTGGTGGATCGAACTTCTCACTTGGGTAATTGTACCCACTGAAAACTATTTTTATAGTTCTCACTCTATGTTTTACATGTCCCTTCGTGAGTGGCGTGACAACACGGGGTAAGGGTGTAGCTCAGTAGATAGTGCTATACCATTTTGGATCTCAAATAGAAATACCCTTCATCAGCGTGTAGCTAGGGTATAAAAATATAAAAGAACAAAAATGTATTAATGTTTTGGATTGTAAAAGGAAAAAGAAAAAAAAATTGTAAATGTATTGTGTGATGTGATGAATGCTTATATATAATAGCGTAGTTGTTTATGTTTTTTGTACTTTTCTTTCGCAAATTTTGTATAAATTCGGTTCCGAATAGAAACATCTTGAATTGTATTGGTTGTGATGCTTTAGGCAGATAGAAAAAATTTTGTCCGTTCGGTGGGCCTGGGCGTGTGCCCGAACCGACCAAATAGGAGGTCTCGGGGCATGACACACGCGACTCCCGAGCTCGAGCTCCACCACGACATCAAGTTTTAGAAAGAAAGAGAAGCAACAGAGGAAGAGGGAGATGACTCCAACATGTGTGGGGTTCAAAAAGAAGGTTAAAGGGAGAGGAATCCCTTTTTCTAAACGCCCTAGCCCTATGAAATTATGATTTTGCCTCTCTCACTGGGCTCCCCGCGCGCGGATAGATCTGTCCGTTTCTCACGGACCGGTCCTAAACGCCTCTCAAGGATCTGGCGCTAACAGATTGGTCGGTGACCCTAGGTCCAGTCCCTGAACCCCACCCTTCAAGGTTCGCACGGAAGGTTTGGACTTCCCCCTCAGGGTCCGGTCTTCCATGGTTAATGTCCGGTCCTTTCCACCAAGGTCCGGACCTTGAACCCCTCTCAACTCCGATTTGCTTCGTCAGAAAAGTTTCAATTTCGCTCCTTGGAATTCTAGCTTTCTTCTAATTGTTCCTACACCCTCGAAACCCAACTTGAACTTTTGTCCAAAGTCATTTTTTGACTGTTTCTTGCTCTATTGATTAGCGCGCGTCCAACATTCTCTTATTCTATTTTCGCGTCGAACCGGCGCCGAAAATATTCCAAGAAGTTTGAAACTTTAGCAGGATCTCAGGAATAATCCACAAAATTAATTTTCAACAGAACTCTGTCATTTACAGAAATTCAGGTCACTACTATAGGGAGGTATCTCAATAACAAGACAAAATAATTTCCCTTCAAATGATACATTATAGCTAGCAGGTGTCAATCATTTAGTGGATAATAAGACCATGTGATTAGTATAAAAGATGACGAGGATCACGTACCTTCCAATAATACCACCAATTGGTTTTTTTTTTTTTTTTTTTTTTTTTTTTTTTTTTTCCATCATTTTGCGGAAATAATTCCGAATGAATTTATTTTAGCATTTTTTTTAGAGAGAGAATTTATGAGTAGGAAAAGATCTATATATATATATATATATATATATATATATATATATATATATATATATATAGTTCGACTATTATATTTTTATGAGTAGAGATCTCTTCGTATTCATAAGTTTTTGGTCCTTGAATGAAGGAATGTGCGGTTAGGATTATAGTGATCTTCTAGAGTTTATACTATTTCACCAACAACCCACTAAATCCTAGGAGGACCACTATAATTCTAACCACACATCCTTTCAGTCAAAGGCGAAAAAATTATGAGTATAATGGGGTCTATACTCATAACAGTATAGTAGTCCTACGCCATATATGAGTTCAACTACTATACTTTTATGAGTATAGATCCCTCCATACTCATAAATTTTCGGCTCTTAAATAAAGGAATGTGTGGTTAGGATTATAGTGGTCCCCTAAGGGGTTTATACTATTTCATCAACAACCTAATAAATCTTAGGGAGATTACTATCATCTTAACCGCACATCTTTTTATCTAAGAGCGAAAAAATTATGAGTAGAAAGACATCTATACTTATAAAAGTATAATAGCTTACGCTATATCGGAAACAAAGATACTAACTTGCGATTTTTTTTTTTTTTTTAAATAAACAAGTTTTTTTCTGAACCAAATAGACAAAATAATTTTAAAAAATATTTCATATTTTTTTGAAAAAACCAAACAGCCTCTAAGAGCTCTAGAGAAAGAGAGAGAGAGAGAGAGAGGAATTTGGTTATGATGTTTCCTATTCATAGTTGTTTCTCAAAACATATAAACAAATATAGAGTTGGAAATATAAGTACAACTAATCAAAGACTCAAGCTATTGACTCTGCCTTAATTTCCAACTAAGTGTTCTTATTAATTATTATTCCATCCTAGTTGTTGATCAATGAGACCTATAGCAAGAGTGAAATTGGAGTATTTCTAAAAGTAAGTGAGCATTTATTTTCATATTATTTCTGACTACAGAGGATCCGAGACACTATTACTATTTGTAATTTTATGAAAAATAAATTTTACTAAGTTACAACATCATTTCCCTTTTAATCAATTAATTTCAAAGTCACTTTATATTATCCATTAAAAATTGAGTTAATTTTATACAGCTTCATTTAAACATATCGAATAACAAATATATTTCTACAAAATTTAATTTTTTATATTTTATCTTCATATATATATCTTTGGTTTATTACCATTAATTCATTATTTATTTTTTAACCGAATATATGTGAAATGTCAATTTTACCCTTTCAAATATGTCCCTCCAAAAATTTCAACTATTAAAATAATACAAAAAAATAAAAAAATAAATTTATCTCACTAGCTAACTAAAATTAAGTATTTAATCTATGATTAACTATAATTTTCTAAGGGAGATTGACGGTAGCTAGGAATATATATAAATAATTTTAGATTTTTAAAGGAATAAATATGAAAAATTAAACTTTATAGAAATATATTTGTTATTCAATATGTTTACAAAGAGTCGTATGAAATCAACCCTTAAAAATAATAAGTTTTGAAATTTTTTAAATATTATGCAACTGATATTAAAAATATTTTATTGCTGAAATGATGTAGAAATAAATAGTCTGTTTAGTTGTAGAAGTATTTAAGCAACAATATTTTTACTAAAATACCACAACTTTAGTAGAGATACAAATCTTATAGCTACAAAAAAATTGTTTGAAAACAAATCTAACACACCATTCACCAACTTAGTATCATAAAATTTTTCTTTACAACAGTTATTTTATGTATATTTATGTATAATTTTTTTTTTTTTTCTACGAGCAATATGAGATGATAAAGATTTAATAAAATTTAATATGACAATTTCAGATTAAAATAATGTCAATTAAAAAAACAAACTATTGATCTCTTGCAATTTTGCAAAATCAAAATATTTGAATGGAAGTTGTTAGAAAAAATTATTTTGAAGTTACTAGCCCACATTTTAATTCGTTTGATTTGAGTTACTCAATAAGACTTTATTTTTAAAATTTGAATGGATCGCTTATCTTTACAGATTTAATTAGTATATTTTATATAATTTTTATAACTATAAATTTATTAAAATAATTAATTTAAATTTTGAAGTCAAAATACAGTTGATTGATTTAAATTAAATAAATTTAAAAATTAAACAGTAAAATAAAATTTTTGAAAAGTTGGTTAACTTGTTCAAAATGGTTTATGATTTAAATAAATTATGTACGTTTTTACCTAAATTATATTGAAGAAAAGTTTACCGTTGGAGAAAAAATCATTAAAACATATGAACTATTTAAAGTTAATTAAATGTTTATTTGCTCATATATATATATATATATATATATATATATATATATATATATATATATATATATATATATATATATATTTCGCAACACTTTTTGTGTGAGAGTAAACAAATGATTTTAAAACTATAATTTCCCTTTTTTTTAATTTACTTTAATAGAAAAGTTTCACATTGGCACATAAAAGAATGAAAAAAAATATATAATAATAATTTATTATTATTATTTTTTAATCTCTTTTTCTTTCGTGATTAACTTCGACATCATTCGGGCAAAGTTAATTATAGTGTTTTGAAAAAGTAAAATTATAGATAAATTTAAATCAAAAAATTGAAAAACAAAAATAAAAAATTTACGATAAAAAATAACTTTACCATTTTAGATTTTCGTGGGATGATTGCTCTTTGCTCTCAACATTTTCCTAATATTTCATTTTGGTCACCAACCCCTCCTTTGTTTTTTCTTTTCTTTCTTTCTAATTAGGTCTCTAACCTTTAGTTCGTGTTTCAATTAAGTTTTTGCAGATAAAAAATACTATTAATTCTAATAAAAAAATTGCTATGTGGCAAAATTTGACGCTAATAAATACTGCAAAATATAATTAAAATAAAAATAAAGGTCTTTTTTTTGAATGTCAGAATAAATAATCTCATATGAAAAAAAAATTTATGATTGCAAGTTAGAATTTTAATATTTTTTCTCATTACATAATATTTTAATATTTATATTTTTAAAAAATAATATAATTTATCTACGAAATAGTTTATCTTATTATAAAAAATAATTTGTAGACTAAATATCGTATTCATTCTAAATATTTGAATTACAAATTTTTTTGAATAAACTAAAATAAATATTAAATAAAATATTTATGTATTCAAATAGGCCTAAAGGATAGGGACTTGAGTGATAAAGAGAAAAAAAATAAAAAGGTTTGAGACGGAAATAAGGAAAAGGTTAAGTAATATTTTGTGGATAACCTCGAAACGAACAAAATTCGCTGCATTATTAGAATTTTCCAGCGCACTAATAATAGCCGCAGGATTTCTGGTGACCTGGATCTCATTATTCGACCGTTGCGGCGCGCGAGAATCCTAAGCGATTTTCCCGCGCATGCCAAATGTTGGAACGTCCTCATTACGACACGTGTCAATTTCTGGGACAAGGACCATGTTGTTGCCTGTGTGGATGCGGAGAGCAACATCGTTCCATGGTTAAGTGATGAACATAGTTAGTTAATTCGTGAATTATTCGTTAATTTTTAAGAATCAGAATTAAACCAATCCTTTTCGAAATATTTTAAAATTTAAAAAAATTCGTAATTTTTTTAGTCAACACCATTATTCATGAATCCGAATTTTTCAAAAGAAAAATTCGGCTTACCTCTTTCAAAGAAAACAAAAAAAAAAAAAAAAAAAAAATCCCTCGGCTCACAGCACCTCTACCTTCCCTTCTCTGTTCTCACGCCCTCTCACACACGCCTCCTCCCACCTCGCCTCCTCCCACCCCGCCCATGAGGCCCCGCATGATTGGAAGTCGGAACCCCTATACCGTGTGCACTCGCCGCTCGCCGCTCGCCGCTCGCCATCGGATCAAACCGCTCGCCGCTCGCCATCGCAACCCCTCCCAGGACGCCGGCCGCTTGCCATCGGAACCTTCCCAGGCTGCTCGCCGCTCGCCGCTCGCCATCGGATCAAACCGCTCGCCGCTCGCCGCTCGCCATCGGAACCCCTCCCAGGACGCCGGCCGCTCGCCATCGGAACCTTCCCAGGCTGCTCGCCGCTCGCCGCTCGCCGCTCGCCGCTGGCCATCGGAATCCCTCCCAAGGCGCTCGCTACTCTCCATCGGAACCCTCCGGGTCGCGTGCCGCTCGTCATCTTTTTTGCCACCACCCGTTTGTGGGTTGTGATTTTGTAAATTTGTGTATTAAATCAATTTTTAATAACTTGTGAGTGAAGTTAATATTTATTTTGATTAATCTAATTTTTTTATCTATAAATTTATTTTTTTCTAATTTTTTAATTATTTGTGATTTTTTTTTTAATTTTCTGTGAGTGTTTTAGCATTATGTTTTCATTATTTTATTTATTTATTTATTTATTTAAATGAGTATTTTTTTATTTATATAGTAGGTTGATTAAATTAATTTTAAAAATTATAATTATTTATGTTAATAGTATAAATTTTGAAAAATATTTAATTTAATAACCCAATTTTTGATTCCGAATTTTTAATTGATGAATGTATAATTCTCGTATAAATCGCGTATTCGAATAATTAACAAATCCATTTTTTAGCTGAATTTTTCAACGAATTTAAAATTTATGATACGAATTTTATTCGAATTATATCCGTACCGAATTTTTACCGAATCCGAATTAACTACCTATGGTGGTGAGTATACATTGAATGATCTAAAGGTTGAAATTAGTTAAAAGGACAGATTTAATGGTAGAAAATTTATAAATACTAATTGTTTGGTGCTTGTACAAGTATAGTAGCTGAACTCTATATAAAGAATTAAGCTCCTATATATTTTTTTTTTTTGTGAGAACAACTTCTATACTTTTAAAAGTATAAAGTCATTGGTGGTTGTAAGTTTTAGTGCTTGGATAAAAATATATGCGGTTAGAATGATAGTGGGTCCCTTAGGTTAAGTCAGTGCGCCACAACAAAATTAGGTTATAGGGACACATATTTGTGACACTTTTGTGTAAGTGCCTTGTCTATATTTCATCTATATCCAAAATTAGATATAGGGACACATTTTTGAGACACATTATAATAATGTGTCGTTATACATCTTAGCGACTGCACATATAGCGACACTATTTATAAGTGTCGGTATTTTTGCTGGTGACACTTTTTTCAAATTTTAGAAACTCTTAAAAGTGTCGCTATAGCACAGTTTTGTTGTAATGGTGGTTGGTGGAATAGAATGATCTAAGGAATGAAATTAGTCAAAGGGGCAGATCTAACGGTAGAAAACTTACAAGCACCAATTGCTTGGTGCTTGTACAAGTATGGAAAACTTGCTAGCACCCAAATGCTTGGTGCTATTGATAGCATAGTAGCCGGACGTAGCCGAACTCGGATTGAGAATATGGCATGTGTAGGGTTTGCGGCCTGATATCATTTCGGCTGCGCATACATCGACCTCGTTGGCCGAAGACTCGCCCTCGCTTGCCTCGCTCGGCTTTCTACGATCCGAGGTTTGTTCGACGAAGGAGACATTGTGTTCCTTCACATTCTTCCAATTTTGTCAGCGGTTCCATTTTGGCCACTCCTCCTTGTTGTTCCTTCGGAATTACTGATATTGAGCAACTCGAACCCCCAAATAAAAACGATTAGGAAAGTATCGACCCTCGAAGTGATCTTGGGTTTTGATGTGTAGGTCGTTGAAAGCGATTTCTGTAAACTCGGCCTTGGGCATCATAACAAAACAATGATTCCTCGCCGCCTTGAAACAGTTGAGGAATTTTTCAGCTGATTCGTCGGTATTTTGCTGAAGTGATGCTAAATCGACAATCGAAGACTCGGACACAACCCGATAAAACTACTCGTGGAATTTCGCCTCGAGCTCATCCCAATCATGGATGGAGTTATAAGGCAGGTTGGTAAACCACGAGAATGTCGTCTTTGTCAACGACGTACTGAACAACCTTATCTTTAGGAATGGGCTGGCGGCCGCCTCTCGGCAGTGGGCCGTAAATCGAGCAATATGCTCAATAGTGTTTTCGTTCTACTTGCCTGAGAACTTGTCGAACTTTGGCATCCTCCAGTTGGCTGGGTACAGGTGATCCGTATCGATATAAGCAGGATACGGTGACATGAACACTGGCCGAATCGCCGGCCTGGCCTCTATGCCGAAGGTATTGCGGATAGTTTCCTCCACTTAGGCGAGAATGTCGACGAATCCTACTGGAGGTACTAAGACCACCATTTGCGCCGGTGGAGGTGGCAGCCTGTGTTGGTCAGCCTGGTTCCGAGACGGTCCTTGCGGAAGGACCTGCCTGTCATTCCTGCCCTCAGCCATCTTGGCGAGCTCGGCCTGAGGTACCGGAGCCACCAGCTGCATTAGAGGATGTTGCGGCCCGTAATGGCTAGCCTGTTGTTGAGGAGGTCCCTGCGGAGGGACCTGTCCGTTGTTCCTACCCCCAGCCTTTTCGGCAAGCCCGGCCTGAGGTACAGGAGCCGTCAGTTGCATTGGAGGAGGTGGCGGCCCGTAATGGCCGGCCTGATCCTGAGCTGGTCCCTGCGAAGGGACCTGCCCGTCGTTCCTACCCCCAGCCTGTAGCTAGACGAACAGCGGTAGGGAAAGCAGAGTAATCTCTCAAGATGCGTCCGATTGCTGGCCGATGTTCTGCCGTATCGGCCACATTCCCTTATAGTACGGGGTTATCTGCGGCTGTACTGCCCCAGCAGCTACGCCACTTGATAAGTAGCTGCAGGCGGTGCAACTCCCTGGGGTTGCACTGTCGGCATTGCCGGCGCCATCGTGATCAATTTCATTGGCAATTGCTGGGGTGTTGTGAAGGCAAACCTTCCATTGTAGGGCTTATTTTGGGCCAACGTCTGTCCGATCCGAGCCACTTTCTCGTTCGAGGCTGTTACGGCAGCCAACATTAACTCCTGGCGAGCCTCTTGCGCCTGATTGTTCTTCTCGAGGGACGCTTGGGTCCGCTCGGCATTTTCCATCATTCGGGCTATTTGCTCAAATAACTGATGTAGGGTCGGCTCCTGTGGTGTCGACCTCCCGCTGGTCTCAGGGGCCTCAGGTGGCATCGGGGGCGGATGGTCCCCTTGCCCGGCACTGCTGGCCTGGTCGTTCCACACTTGTTTGGGGATGACTCTACTCCTGAGAGTCAGGCTGTTGTTCTCTGACATGGTAATGGTAGGAGATAGGTACGAGTTACGTGAGTGTCTTACCGGGCATGCCACAAAAGTTGTTGGGGTCTAAAATAGCAGTTCGCGATTGACCCTTGGGGGTGACCCTCCGAGTGTGATGCGCCGCGTGCCAAATGGATCAAGCGATCGGGCCGAGAAGGGATCTGCTCGTGTGACGCCCCCAATTGTCCCACATTGGATGTGGATGGAATTGTGATTGGGTTTATATAAGACATGGACACTAGTAATAATAACTGGGCTTAAGCATTTTGGGCTGTGGTTTGGGCCCAACAAATTATTATTGCTAGTCGGCCGGGTCGTTATTTTTTGGTATTAGAGCCAATAACCAGACGGAAATGTGTGATGAGTCTCGGCTGAGCCTGGGTCTAAATGACAGGGCTAGCGAGACAAATCTTATATCGCCTGGTGATCTTGGGCTGTACGTGTGTTTGGGCTGACGAGGACGTCAGGCCTAAACGGAGGGAGTCTGTGACGCCCCCAATTGTCCCACATCGGATGTGGATGGAATTGTGATTGGGTTTATATAAGACATGGACACTAGTAATAATAACTAGGCTTAAGCATTTTGAGCTGTGGTTTGGGCCCAACGAGTTATTATTGCTAGTCGGCCGGGTTGTTACAGCTCGGCCGGAATATTCTCAATCAACTCTCGCGAATGTCTGGCTTAGATTAGCCGAATCGGGATATGGAGATAGAGAGAGTTCGGCTTAGAGTAGCCGAACCGTGATATGGAGGCAAAGATGTGGCAAAAACAAACGTCTAAGGAGCCAACTGTAGAGATTGTATTGAGTAGAAAGGGGGTTACAAAAGTAACAAGTAGCCAATTACAATTAATCTACTCCTAAAAAATATGATAAATCTATCTAGAAAAGTAGTAAAAGATACGAAAAGTAGGGGGTGGTCCTGTCTTACGAGGTTGCAGGACCTATTTTTCTTCAATGGTTTGGATATTTATTCACTTCCCAAATCATGCTTACAGGCGTCGATTTGAATTATCGGCATGATTTGGAAAAAAATCATCGTGAAATCCTCGACTACTTTATTTTGAGTCGAAACTTCCTTAAATAGGATAATAGTCGTTCTTCCGTCTAGGTTCATCCCCTTATTAACACGCCGAAGCGTAATTTTTAGTGCTTTTCAATGCTGGGCACCGCTTGCCGTTTCAGAGTCTGTTATGGGATTCGCGTCCCGAATCTCGTACTCTTTCTTTTCAGAATCTTTTATTTTTCGGCTCTAGTAGCCGAGATTTGACTCTGACTTTGCCTTTTTGGCCGCTCGACTGGAGCGGCATGGTGATCATCTTCAGTCGAAGTCGATCTTGGATGAGGCGGGAATCTTCTTCGGTTGCTTCTCCTATCGGCTGATACCTTTAATCGATGGCATACGTTGCGTGCTGCACTCTCACGCGACTGAGATCAGTCTTGATTAAGACGCGGATCCTTCTTTGGTTGACCCATTCCTCCATCAGCATGATGTTTTTAGCCAACGATATACGCCACGTGTCGCTTTCTTAAGTGGCAAAATTTTTGGTCTCAACAACTATCAATAGTACCAAGCACTTGGTACTATTGACTTTTTAACCCTTGGATTAAGGGATGTGCGGTTTGGATTATAGTGGTCCCATAGGTTGCGTTTGGTTCAGATATAAACTAAAACTACTTATTCCAGAGATAGGTATAAGTTCATGAACAAGTAGGAATAAGATCAATTTTGCATTTGGATGAAAATTGGGTTGTTTCTAGAAATAAGAAAAATAGTGTTTGGATAGTTAGATTGGAATAGTAATGTCACGCCCCGGGTGTAAACCAGAACCCGGGCTCGTCCACAGATCCGCCGTGCACACGGAATTTCCCGTGTACACGAAGCACTGGTAACCTGCTCAGATATGAAGATATAATAAAGGAGCATAAAACAGAGCTAAACTAAAACTAGTACATCTCAGAAGAATACTGGAAAGTAAAGTACAACATAATTCTCAAAAATATACATGTGTCTCTCCCAGCTCACAAAAAAAAACATCCAGCTGGCCGAAGCCAGACCC
Organism: Tillandsia leiboldiana; assembly: GCA_029204045.2. Taxonomy (NCBI): domain Eukaryota; kingdom Viridiplantae; phylum Streptophyta; class Magnoliopsida; order Poales; family Bromeliaceae; genus Tillandsia; species Tillandsia leiboldiana. The sequence goes on from CM055065.1 coordinate 46,880,712, forward strand.
AAAATAAAAGGAAGTACAACAGTCTGAGTGTACCGGGGATACATCCAAATCTATCAAACTCAGGATCCGGGGAAAACAGCTAGCTAGTCAACGATCCTCTTACCTTGGTCTAGGGAAGAGGGTCCCGCAACTCCCGCAGAGGACTCTGCAAAACAAAGGGGAAAAGAAGAGGGAAAAAGAGTGGGGGTGAGAACTACTATAAAGACAGTAGCCTCCCCTAGTGGGTAAACCTCAACTCGAACCTGCCCACTAGGACTACCAGAGGCGAAAAGAATAAAAGTGGTAAACTGAAAATAAAACTACTGATAAAAGCTACCACTAGTATGCCTCTACATGCCCAGCTAAAAGATAGCTACATATATACATCAGAATAACAAAGCCTGCCTGACCAAACCAATCTATACCCCAGTAAACCCTGGTACTGCCTGCGATGCCTGCCAAATCGGGTATGCCAGCCTACGCATAACACCGATAGGGGATAGGAGTCTCAAGGACTCAAGTCTGCATAACGCGCACTCCGGAGTGGCACTCGAGGGGAGCGACCCACACGAGTAAAATGCCTGAGTAAAAAGTCCGCAGGACTGGATCATGACACTGATCTAAATGGAAATAACCATCCACTAAAAGAAACCCAAATCCTCTCCCCGATCTGATGCAATAACAACTGTCCGGTCAACCGCCCAAAATCCGCGGTTGCCGCAACACCCTGCCATCACAGCCTGTCCGTCCTGAATCCCAAGTATCTGACTACACTATCCCAGCCCCTGCTCTAACCTGAGCATGACATCCCCTATGTCAAGATAACTGGAGAAAATGAAATCATGGTTTCTCCTAAGTCAATTCCAGCATGATAGTTCAGCAGAAAAAGGTGGCCTAACTAGATGACCATTCAAGCATGCAAAAGTCCTTTACTAAGCAAGATAATTTTAATATTCCAATTCTTACATTATGCCTTGGGTAAAAATATCCAAAATATTAACCTGCCATAAGCTGATTTAGACACATGCCTAAGTCCTTCAATAAACATTAAGTATGAAACAGATTTAGCCGGTTATTACCATTTATTAGTGTCTAGTCCTCTAAAGATGCAAGTATCAATCGTGAGTCCTTTTCCTTTCATTAAGCATACTATGTTCATTTTTACTAGTATGTTGGCCATATTACAAAATACAAGCTCCAATATGCCTAGTGGGTTGTCCAAAATAAGAGGTTAACAACGGTACCCACCTCGAGCGCTAAAATCCTGTCCCAAATGCGAAAACCCGCGCTCGCACCAAAACTCACCGCAATGCTGTGCCAAACCTCCAAGAAGAACATACATAGTTTTAGTCCTTCAAACATCACAAAATCTGTCCCAAAATTACCGATCTAAAGATCTCAGATTTTCACCAGCAAAGGGTGCTCAGAAAATTCTAATAAAAATACCGTCGCGTTCCTTGCGACGAACCCGTCGAAACGAGTACCTGCACGTTCAAAACCGAGCTTCCTTCGTTGAGATACAAATTCGGCAAGGGGAACACCCCAAACAAAACTGTGCAGAATTTCTGTACCAAAAAGTTACAGAGAAAGGAGATTTCCACCTTCGAAAAGTATTCAGAAAAATCTGAGAAAATTCCAGGAGATTCCTCGCGAGATGTAGATGAGAAATGCCTTTTGAATCGCCTCGATCCGTCGCCTGAGCGCGAAGTTATAGCCAAATCAAGCAGGTGCTATCCAAAACTCCGCGAGGAAAAAATGGGTCACAAAGAAGCTCGGGAAAACTCAAAATCCACAAGAAAACCAGGGGCAACTCAAAATATCAAAAATGAAGCCCTACCTGTCGAGAGTCCAACGGCGCAAAAATCACCTGAATCGGAGGTCGGGGTGAGCCGGGGGAGCCTAAACACTGCGAAGGGACGAAACAGGTCGCCGAAGAACGAGTGTTGCGCCGCGCCGGAAAATGACCAACCTCGAAAAACGTGCTCCTAAAAATCTCAGGAGTGAGCAACAAGAAGGGTTTCAGGTAGAGGAAAATTTTTCATTAAGGGTTCACTGTGGAAATCCTCACAGAAAGTGAGCAAAAGGGCCCCCCAAAAGGCCTTTATATAGGCTGCCAACACCCCCCCCTTTTTGTCGGATTCGGGCGCCACTTTCGGGCGCCCGAATCCTCAAAGCAGGTCGGACGGGGGGCCGTCCGACCGCCCGAAAGTCCCTGGAGCAGCCACGTGTCCCCCGCACAGCCAACAGCCGTGCGGGGCGACTGGCCGCCCACCACGTGGCCCGGGTGCGCTGGAGGCGGTGCATGCACCCCTCCGCTGGCCGGCCGACACGTGGCCCGCACTCGAGTGCGGGCCATGTGCGGCCGACCAGCCGCACTGTGGCCCTGCACCGGCCCGCGCCCCGAGGCGTCGCCTCGGGCACGCGTGGACCGAGTCCAGGTGGACCACCCAACCAGCCGGCGACGCGTGTCGTGCGCCCGGTCCACGAGCCCCGCGCCAACCTCCCTGGATCGCGCCCCACACGCCCGCCACTCCGCGCCTGCCACGTGGCCCGCCGCGCGGTCCATGCACCGCCGCGCCCTTTCCCGTGGACCGAGCGACGTGGGCCGCCCAATGGTGAGCTGCCACGTGGCATAGGCCGGTCCACGAAGCACCCCCATGCACCAAAAATCCCCCGAAACTTCCGGAAACCCGTTTTTGGTCATCCGGACTCCAAATTCGACAAATAAATAGTCGTTTTCAAGCGTTTTTCCGCGCTGAATCCAAATCCGAACTCCGCTTGGCCCAATTCCTTTTCTAAAATTCGGCAAACACCGCCGAAGACCAAATCAGCTAAAATACCACACAGGGTCCATCTGTGGCATCCCTTTGATGCACCATGGGCCAGACACACCAACACTAGGTGTTCTACACAGTGGATTCAACGAAAAACTGAACGGGGAAAAACCAGAACACTACATCCTCCCCCACTAAAAAGAGTTTCGTCCCAGAAACAAAAGCCATACCTCAAGCCGGGGCCTCGAACAAATAGGGGTAAGCATCCATCATCGCTGACTCTAGCTCCCAGGTAGCCTCGTGCTCATCACGACCGCTCCAGAGGATCTTCACATAAGGGATGGCCCGGCTGCGCAGCTCTCTAACCTCGTGGTCCAAGATTCTCAATGGCCGCTCAACAAAGCTCAGATCCTCAGCAACCTCCAGTGGGGTAAGCATCCATAATGTGACACCCCCGGAATTTGGATTAGTCCTATATATAAATGATATAATAGGACTAAATCTCTAACCCGGCTATAGCATTTTGGATGGTAGCAAGATCCAAGAGGAACATGAGAGTTAAGCGTGCTAGAGCTAGAGTAGTTCTAGGATGGGTGACCCCCTGGGAAGTGGGGCGTCACAGTTGGTATCAGAGCCATTTACCAGCCGAAAATGTGAGATGAGTCTCGGCTGAGCCAGGGTTATATAGCGGGTAGAGTGTGGCTCCCCGGCTAATGACCGTTGTAGGTGGAGTGCAGCTCCCTACAAGGTCGGCTAAGGCTAGCGAGACGAGTCTCACATCGCCTGGTGCTTGTGAGTGTGCTTGAGCCTGACGTGGTCGTCAGGGCTTAAAGGAGGGAAGAATGTGACACCCCCGAAATTTGGATTAGTCCTATATATAAATGATATAATAGGACTAAATCTCTAACCCGGCTATAGCATTTTGGATGGTAGCAAGATCCAAGAGGAACATGAGAGTTAAGCGTGCTAGAGCTAGAGTAGTTCTAGGATGGGTGACCCCCTGGGAAGTGGGGCGTCACAAGTAAGAATAAGAGTAATTATAATTTTAAAATAATAATATTTTATCTAATTAATTAATATAAAAATATTAATTAAATACTAATTTAGTTTATTTAATTAACTATTGCTAAATAACCCTAAATATTAATTGATAAAATAATTAACAAGTATTATTAATAAATAATTTAATTAACTACAAATAATTTAATAAATTAATAAATTAATTAGTTAATTATCTAATATTTTAATAATTAGTTAATAAAATAATTAGATTAGTCAAAATAATAAATTAAAGAGTTAACACAATAATTAAAATTATATTTACTTTAATTAAGCTTATTCTCGATAGGAAAAAGCTTGTTTCAGGAAAAAGGTTGGAACAGTAATTTCAGCCTTATGCCAGCTTATTGTAGAAAGACGAGAGCTACTGTTTCCATCCAAACCAAACGTGTTTGGAGAACAAGGCTGAAACAAGACCTTATTCCAAGCCTTGTTCTCGAAACAAATACTGCCCTAGAGTTTACTGGGTTGTTGGTTAAATAGTATAAACCCTAGAGGACCACTATCATCCTAACCGCACATCTCTTCATCCAAGAGCTAAAAACTTAATAGTACCAAATAAATGCTTGGTACTATTGATAGTATAGTAGCTAGATTATATATATATATATATATATATATATATATATAGAGGCTGGAATGCTATTAATAGCACCAAGTCATTGGTACTATTAAGTTTTTGGCCTTTGGATTAAGAGATATGTTGTTGGGATGATAGTGGGCCCCTAGGGTTTACCCCATTGATCATTTTCATCTCTTAAATCATATTATTTTTTTAACCACCTACTAAATCCTATGGGCCCACTATCATTCTAACTACATATTTCTTAATCTAATGGCTAAAAATCTAATAGCACCAATACCTTGGTGCGTAGTAGCCTATATATATATATTATTGAGTTTTTATGTCTTTAAAAGTATCAAGTCATTGATGCTTGTAGATTTTTAGCCATTAAATTATGAAATATGTGATTAGGATAATAGTGGGGCCCTAGAGTTTAGTAGGTGATTGGGCTTGTGTTAAGACCCGGACCCTAGTGGCTATCTTGTTGTTGAGTTTGGCATTCGGATGATGCCAAAAATGAGTATTGAGTTTATTTGTGAGAGAAGCCGACGTGAAAAATGGATCCAGCGTGAAATTTTGTTGAAAATAGGCTGTTTGGGTGAATTTTCGGGTGACGGGGAGCAAAATCGGGCCATGAACAATGGTTGGCTAACGTAGTTGACTTGGTCAACTCGGCGCGCCACGTGGCGGCCTCTGAATAGGCCGAAGCAGGTGGGGTGGCGCGTCTGGTGTAGAGAAAAGCTGCGCCGCCATATGGCAGTCCCTCATTGGACCGCGTGGCGGCTGCGGGCTCGGCCATAGCACGCGGGCACGCTGCGCACGCGCACGCAAACGCGGGCACAACGCCAGCGCACCCGCGCGGCCACGTGGCACGCGCGGGTAGGGCTGGCGCAGCGCCATGCGGCGCGCGCAGCTTGCGCGGGCGGCCGCCGCCTTTGACCCGGCCGTTGATTGGGCCACGTGGCAGCGCGGGGGCGATTCGGGCGCTCGACCGAGCGGGCCGGTTTTCGGGCGTGCATAGTGTGCCCGATCCGGGCGCCCGAATCCGCTCGGCCCAGCTCACTATAAATCCAGGGCCATTTCTCTGCGATCCGAACTTTGATTTCGCCGATTTTTGATGCTCCACGAAACTTGAGAGATTCTCCACCCTCTCCACTCATTAGTTTCTGATTTTGAGGCCTCCTTGAGTGTTGTATCAGTATCTTTTCCCTCTCTGTCACTCGAGGCGTAGTTTTGACCGCACCGTCGAGGATTTTTCCAGAATTTCCCACGAGCTCTAGGAAAGAGCTTTTGATCTAAATTTTTGGACAGAATTTTCCTCTCTGATGGGATGGAACTACCTTTTTCATGTTTTAGCCCCGACTTCGAATTCAGCTCTAGAACAGGTAAAGTGGAGTTTTTCTGGGATTCTTGCTGCTGTTATTGGATCTTTTGCGCGAGGGACTCTAATCATGTGTTTTCTTTGCTATTTCTTTGAGTTTTGAGAATTTGAAGACATGGGGATGATCCTGACTCTCTAAAGATCATAATTGGACCTTGTTTTGGGAATTTTGAAGATAAATTAATGGTATAAACTTCTCCCTTTTTGACAGTTATAGCGACCACTTTGGCATATCTACTTTTGAGGATGGGAAGAAGATTTTTGGACTTCCTAGGTAACTAAGATTATGTTTTGATACTCTTTTCAAGGTCTTCACGATAGCGGGAGCCCGGGACTGCTGAAGTTGTTCTCCATTAGTCTAGTTTAGCAGTTGTCCCCTTTTGACGGTGCGATGGCCGCGGGAGCTGCGGATCGATTTCTTGGACATTTAGCGATCCAGGTGGGTTGCACGTTCCCCAAGCTCATTGGACTCCCTTCTATGTTTATTGTTTTACATATAGCAGCGTGCTAGATTTAGTAATTTGTCTAGTACATCTGTTAAACTGATATGGAACATTGACTAGCGCCCCTGCCATATATATATATATATATATATATATATATATATATATATATATATATATATATATATATATATATATATATATATATATATATATATATATCATTATTACAGACCGGTGACCTTAATTAGAAGCCCTCCACTCTAATATTTTTATCTGATATAGCATTTGCTACACTACATATATCCTTTATTTAGCTATGATTGATGCTATGAGGCAGATGATGAGTCTGGTTGATCAGGGTAGTGTAGACGACATTGTATTCGTATTGAGACAGAGTGGATCTGGTTGGTAGTGGCTAGTCATTTTTTATATCGGGAGTCTGTCAGGTTTGCTGTGATTCTAGAGTCATTAACCCTCTTGGGGGAGTCAGTCTTGCAATATGAGTATCCTGATCTGAGTGATCATAGAGTGGGTCACATTGGTTATATTTTATCGATCGAGTCTATTATCTTTACCTTGGGCTCTTATGAGCATTCGGGACTCGAGTCACTGTGTTGATTCCGACATCTGAGTGAGTTACTCTTGCATAGTGAGTTATTCGGTCTAAGGGACCGTAGACTTGAGTATTGAGAATATCATTCCTCCTTTGAGAGTACTCTGACTTCTGTTTGAGTCATGTGAGCATAGTGAGTTATCTGATTTGTGAGATCATGAGTTTGATCATTCCGAGTACATATATCGATCCAGTTTATCACTCTCTTTTGGTCTTTTGAGCATTTGAGATGTGAGTCGTTGAGCATACTCCGACCTTTGTGAGAGTTGATTTAGTGAGAGCTGATTCGACTATGCCTGCATGTGCTATTGATGTGCTACATGATGCCGCGCTGATTTCTCGGTGGGGTCGCCCCCCATGAGATGCCGCTCCGGATGCGATGGTTTGGGCCTGTTGAGGCAAATTTGCGAGATGATTGAGATTGAGATTGTCCGTTGGGACACCCTACGTGGTATAGTAGGGAGCACAGGCTTGACTGGACCCTTTGTGGCAGTCATTGAGATTGGGTCGATCTGAGAGATTCATGAGTGAGTGATTGCACTCTGTTATTTCTTTCCCTCTGATTAGGGTGAGTGAGTACATTATATTCTTTCTGAGACAGCGGAGGACTGCACGTTGTTATACTCTTTGGTTATCTTGAGTCTATGATGCCTATACTATCATCCTACAGTACTACTCTGAGTCAGTGAGCATTATTTATCCTTACACCTTGCGGTTATCCTTTTGAGCATATTAGTCAGAGACATAGTAGCCGTGTATCTTTATTCTTCAGTTGTTTTTCCCTTTTTAGTTTATTTGCTACTTGTGCCTCCAGTGGACTTAGTGGGTAGACCGTTGGTTTTGGAGATGGTACCCACTGAGAACTACTGTTGGATATAATTCTCACACCCGCTGTGGTGATTGTTTTTCAGATACTCAGATTTTTCTTCAGCTTGGTCGGTGTTCCTATTCGAGGTAAGGGAGTCACGAGATAAAGCCCTACCAGAGCTTCTGAGACAGATAGAGATACCCCTATGGACTTGCTTTTATAGTTAGACAGGTATGATAGTAGATTTATTTACTTTCCAGCTCTGATACATTTACTGTTAGAGATGTTTAGGATAGACGCTTCACCTATGTGGGGGCTCCCATATAGGTGGCGGATCTGTTGGTGAGCCCGGGTCGCAGTCCCGACTCCGGGGTGTGACAACTTGTGCTTATATACTTTTAAAAGTATAAGCCCAACTACACTTGTGAATTTTTTACTATTGGATTTGTATTGAGATTTGTGATATTATAAAATCAACTAAAGAGAGAGAAAAAGATAGTATAATATCACGAATCTCAATACAAATCCAATGGTAAAAAATTTATAAGCATAGTTGAGTTTATACTTTTAAAAGTATATAAGCTCTACTATATATATATATATATATATATATATATATATATATATATATATATATATATATATATATATATATATATATATATATATATATATATAGAGAGAGAGAGAGAGAGAGAGAGAGAGAGAGAGAGAGAGAGTAAGGCTACTATGCATGTATAAGCACTAAGCAATTGATACTTATAAGTTTTCTACCGTTAAATCTATCTCATTGACTAATTTTATCTCTTAAATCATTTTATTTCACCAACCACGTACTCACTTAATTCAAGGGGCTCACTATCATGCTAACCATATATCTTTTTATCCAAGGGCTAAAACCTACAAGTATCAATGATTTGATATTTTTAAATGCATAGGAGCTCAATTATATATATATATATATATATATATATATATATATATATATATATATATATATATATATATATATATATATATATATATATATATATATACTATGATTTTTTGATATTATTTATCTAGTAATAGAAAGGATTAAAACTCAACGGTGAAAAATAAAGGTTTTACGAAAAGTGATGATATGACATAAAAATTTTAGATCAAAAATATTAATTTTATTTTATATAGTATAAAAAAATTTCTATCAAAATTTTATACGATTTGAATATTTCTATATTATTAGGCTTACAAACAGCTCACCACAACTATTAAAATTATTGATTTTGAGTCATTTCGATCACTAGATAAATGATATAAAAAAATCACAATATTTATTTTCTAGAATTTTCAAATACTATATATCAAATCTAATAAAACCGATCACCGATTCGAAAATCTCAATATCGAAAACGACTTAATGGCACGAAAATCACCGTGCTTCGAAAAGCACTTAAACCTAGCTCATATATACACACACCAAGGATTTAAGAGCCCATTGGTACGGGGCGTATTTACTGTGCCTTATCGTACCAACAAGATATCGGTACGATATATACAGCTTTCGCACCGATGATACAGTGTAAAACTCTTTTTTTTAAAGTTATTAAATAATTAATTTTCTCATTTTAGTTCAAAGGGTTTAATAAATATACATAATAAATAAATAAAATACATTATTATTAAAAAAATAAATATTTTATGTCATTATATGTCGGCACATATATATTTTTTATAATCGACACGATACGATTTTACAAAGCCCGACATATATCGTGCCGTATCATATAAATAAATTTTCGGCACAATTTCATATCATGTCGCTTAAATGGATAAATCGCATCCAATACTAAACTTTGTTTGCAATTTACATTGGCCATAACTTGGTGGCCATGCATAGAGCCTTTTTCCTGTACGGGCGCCTGTACGGCCATTCAATTTATCAAATACTAGCAGGAAGATAAAGAGAAAGCGAATTTGAAGATATTAAGAGAAGCATAAACTTTATTTATTTTCAGCAAATAAAGAGAAAGATAGAATCCCATAAATAATAAAGCTATACCTTGCTCTACATAAAATCAATACCTTAATTAGAACTCGAATAAAGTGAAAAGAGAACTAATATATATACATCGTAAATTTTGTGAATTTTTAAAATATAAGGAAACAAATTTTGTGTGGATTAATTTTAAATTTGAGATAAAATTTGACCGATCCAAAAAATATTATTCACTCTTTTATATATATATATATATATATATATATATATATATATATATATATATATATATATATATATATATATATATATATATATATATATATATATATATATATATATATATATATTTAGGGCCGAAATGTGATGCTGATTGTTGATCGGGTGCGGTCCACGATCGGCCTCGGAGTTGACCCTCGAAGTGTGATGTGCCACGTGCTAAAGGAACCAAGCGATCGGGGCGAGGAAGGATATGCTCGGCCGGATTCTTCTCAATCAAATTCTAACAGAGTTCGATCTAGATCAGCCGAACTGGAATTCGGAGGCAAAGAATTTGACACTGCCGACTGGCCGATTAATGAATTGTATTGCTTGAAGGGGGGTTACAAGGGACCAATTACAATTACGACTACTCTTAGGAAGTGCTATATATACTGGTATGAAAGCTATCTAGGAAAGCGGTAAATCTATCTAGAAAAGCGTAAATGTAGGTATAAAAGGTATTGAAAAGCAAGAGGGGGTCACTGGCTTACGAGGTTATAGGATTCCTTTTTCTTCGATGGTTCAATTATTTATACTCGTTCGAACCAGGTGTGTGATCGCCGTTTTGGATAATCGGTGTAACTTAAGGGGAATCATCGCGTATTTCTCAACTACTTTTTTTTGAGTTGATTTTTCTCGGTTGTATAGTAGCTCTTTTCCATCTACGTTCATCCCCACAATTGGCGCGCTGAGGCGCGATCCTCGGCGCTTTCCTATACTGGGCGCCACTTGCTATTTCTGCGTTAATTGCGCTATTCGCAGCCCAAATCTCGTACCTTTCTTGTTTAGGATCTTTCCTTTTGTGGCTTGAGCTGCCGACTCTTGATCCTGGATTCGCAGCCTAAATCTCGTACCTTTCTTGTTTAGTATCTCTCATTGGCTTTTTCTTCCATTGGCTTATATTTTCAACCGATAGTTTGTGCCATGTGTCGTCTTCTAACTTCACCGCAGCGTATTCCATGTAGTGATAATTTTGACCTTAACAGTACGTAAAAAGTAATATTTGTTTAAGAGTAAAAATTTATGATTTACCATATAATTTTTTTTATCTAATTTAAATTATTTTGTATAACTTATGTAAAAATGTATGGAGACACTTCAATTATAGGTTGTTTTCAAATGGTCCCACTACTCATCTTTTGCTTTGGATCGAGAACCCTACAACTTCTAATTTTCTTGTTTTTTTATTTAAGTTTTCATATTTAGTTTACTAAAAAAAAAGTATTTACATTTACAACCCCCAAGAATTCATATTTCCAACTTACACCCCCTAAACCTGGACTTTTTTTTTTTGAAATAACCCTCCAAACTTTTAAAATTTGCAAAATGACCCTGTGAAAAAAAGAAATTGTAAAACTAACCATGCTTTTGCCATGTGGGCGCCAGGTGGGATTTTTGGTCTGAAGGCGGTGAATGGTTCACCGCCTTCAGCGTAATGCTGAAAATGGTGAATCATTCACCGTCTTCACAAAAGCCCTGTGAAGGCAGTGAATGGTTCACTGCCTTCTGTATATATGCTGAAGGCGGTAAACTATTCACCGCATTCAGCGTGTGCACTGACAACTTAGCCAATTTTGGCGAAAATTGGCTAAGTTCTTAGGGCCTGCGGTATATTGTATAAGTCGTTGAATCATTCATCACCTTTTGCATTATATTAAAGACGCTGAAAGATTCAGCCTCTTTAGTATTTTACAAAAGGCGCTGAACAATTCAGCGCCTTTAGCATAAACCCTAAAGGCGCTGAACAATTCAGCGCCTTTAGTATTATACTAAAGGCGCTGAGCGATTCGGCGCCTTTAGCATAAACGCTAAAGGTGCTAAATCGTTTAGCGCCTTCGTCTCCACTAACACCCCCCGCACGGCACAGTGCCCGCACATTTCCTCTCTTCAAAATCCGACGAGAGCACAGTGCTGAAGCCCGCCGGTGCCGAAGCCCATTGTCGCCGTTGCCATCGCCGTCGACGAAGCTCACTGTCGCCGTCGCCGAAGCCCGCGGTTGCCGTCGCCATTGTCGTTGCCGTCGCCGTCGCCGTCGCTCTCTCTCACTCTCTAGATCTCTCACTGTGAGCCTCTCCACTCCCTCTTTCTCTCTCTCTCTCTCTCTCTCTCTCTCTCTCTCTCTCTCTCTCTCTAACTGAGAGAACTCTCACAATGAGAGATCTCTCACTGTGAGAGAACCTCTCTCACAGTGAGAGAGACATATCTCTCACTGTCCATGTCTTTCTTTTACAATATGAGATCTCACAGTGAGAGGTCTCACTGTCGCTCTCTCTCACTGTGAAGTTCAAATTAGTATTTTGAAGTGCTGAATTCATTAGCACTTCAAGCTCTCACTGTCCCTCTCACAATTGTAGTATTAATATTTTTTTTGTAGTTAAAATGGTTAATCGTCGTATGTCACTAAGTATTCATTGGGATGGACAGTTAGTTATCGATGAGAATAGTCCAAAATATGTCGGCGGTCGAAAAAAATTAATTGTGATACGTTTCGATTCTACATATACTAGTTTCGAGACTAGAATGTATCGTTTAACAAATTGTACAAGAGAAAAATTTCGTTTAAAATTTACTATTCGTTGCCCCATTGTCGGTAATGAATATTTAGCTCACGAAATAGTAGATGATGAATCATTGGAGGGAATGATTGGATTGTTTGAAAACTTTGGTTGTGTGGCGGGGTCGGTATACATTGAGAAAGAGCTACATCCGTCGGAGAATTTTGAACCGCAAAGTTATTACACGAGAATGCTCCACAATTATATTGATGTGGGTCCTTCCGCCAATGTAATGGATGATCAAAATATTCCAAGCGAAGGTGGTGTAAGAATAACAAGGTTAGTAAAATAACATAATAAATTAGTAATTTGTAATTTTCTTTAAATGGACTTAATCATTATATATACTGCAGAGAAAGTGAGTATTCTCCTATTGAGAGTGTTGTACCTTGCTTGGTTAGTAGTGTGCCACCAACGACCACATGTGTGCCACCTACGACCACACACACGCAAGGCACGACCTCACGTGGACAATGCACGACCTCACGCGGACAATGCACGACCTCCCGTCTAGAACCAAGGATATCTTATTTACAACTAGAACCTTATAATTTGGGGTAAGTACAAATCAAATTAAATTTTAAATTAATGGGATGTGGAGGTGGTAATGTTAGAATTTTATTTTTACCAAATGTGCAGGTTATCTACTTCCTATGAATATTGGAATAATCCTGCTATTAATGATTTTGGTATAATGTTGACAAAGAAGGTGATAATATTGACGAAGGAGATACTAATGTTAACGGGGGTGGTGATAGTGATATTAATCATGAGGATTCACCAATCAATGATGATCAGAATAGTAGTGAGGATGACGATTTGAATGATCCATCTCCAGATATAGATGATGATCATGATGGAGGGTTAAATTATCTTGCAAATGCAGTTTTCAATGAAATGGACAACCCACAAATAAGCAACGAATATGCAGACAATCCTGACGAGAAAATTGAATTTGTTGATCATCCAGAATGTTTTCAATATTGGTCTCCCTAACATTGACGGGACTTGGGTGTTGGACGTGTCTTTCATGATAAGGTATCTTTATTGGATACTCTAGACCAGTGGCATATTGACCATAATGTACAAATGAAAGTATTGAAATCTACTAGAACGACTTACACTGTCAAATGCTTGGTAGAGGGATGTGCATGGAGATTACATGCTTTAGTACCTAAAGATACGACGTACTTTAGGGTAAAAACATATGCTGGTCCACACACATGTGTAATTTCAATGTTGAACGCGGCGCACCATAATTGTAATTTGGGCCTTATATGTTAATTGATTCTCCCGACATTAAAGGTTAGACTTAATATGACGCCAAAAGAAATTCAAGACACGGTGCGATCAACTTTCCATGTTGGCATAACATATTGGAAGGCGTGGCAATCAAGGAGTAAAGTGTTACAAGTTATTTACGGGAGCTGGGAGCAGTCATACACAGACTTGCCTCGTTACCTTACTATGTTGAAGGAATCTAATCCTGGTACTTTATGGCGTCTAGATCTTAGGTGGCATGCTGATGGGATTTGTCGCTTTGGTTGTGTTTTTTGGTCATTTGGACCTCCGATTCGTGGATTCGTACATTGTCGGCCGGTAGTGAGTATTGATGCCACACATATGTACGGCAAATACGAAGGTCATGCTTTGATAGCAACGGCTGCAGATGCAAATAATGAACTATATCCTTTGGCATTTACAATTTGTGAGGGGGAGAATGCCAGGAGTTGGCGATGGTTTATGCAAAACATGCATCATTATGTTACCCGCGATAGAGCCATTTGTTTTATATCTGATCGATTTCCTGGATCGAGGGAAATAGTGGCTACTATCTATCCTCCAGGACATGGTCACTCGCATCGTTAGTGTCTTCGACACATGAAAGCAAATATGAATACGCGCTTCAAAATTGATACTTTGTTAGATAAATTTTGGAAGATCGGAAGTGCTTCAACATCGACGGAATATTATCAGCTGAAGGAAGAATTAGATGTGTTGGATCACGATGCTTGGCAGTGGGTCCATGATCTTGAGAGATATAAAGAGTACTGGGCAAGGGCATTTGATGGAGGCCGCCGGTTTGGATTGATGACTACGGATCTTTCTGAATCGTTAAATGGGGTACTTAAGGGCAGTCGTGGTTTGCCTATCACGGCTTTTGTTGCGGCTACTTTTTATAAGCTTAATACATATTTTTTAAAGCATCGTGATGATGGTGAAAGTATGACGGGCGCGCTAACCCCTACTATAAAAAGAATAATTACCGAAAATATGGATACGGCGCGGGGACATTTTGTCGAACGATTTGGACTAACGGAATTTGAAGTCAATATTGGAGATTTTGCCTTTAAAGTGATCGTGAATGGAACAAATGCAGAATGTTCATGTGGTGAATTTCATCTAACGAGAATATCTTGCTCGCATATTTTAGCAGTTTGTAGTACATCACAAATAAGATTAGACTATCATATTTTTGTTCAGCCTGGTATAGTACGGACTGCTATCGTGCGACGTACGCACCACATTTTCATCTTGTTTCTGATAGACGGCACTGGCCACGACCCAAAGGCCCCCCGATTGTACCGCCTCCTATACGAAGGAAGAAAGGTCGTCCACGATCTACACGTATTCGTAATATAATGGACGAGGGGGGTGGCCGATGAGGAAAATGCTCCATTTGTAAACAAGCAGCCATTATATGAGCACTTGTCCACAAAATGTAGAAAAAGTGCAACAAGGACGTTGGCGTATGACTTCCACAATTTTATTTATTTTGTTTTAATATTTTGTTTTGTTTAGCTATTATGTTACTAATATGTAAATTATATATTGCAGATGGCATATCACGAGGACGCGGGACCAGCTGATCCATCGGTCCTATCACAGCAGCATCTCCATAGGTCAGCATTTATCAGGACTGAGGTAAGAGCTATAAAATTTCATTTGATATTTATCGTAATACAAATAAGCTGAATTGATGTAAGAGCTAACTATATTTTTTTGCATTACAGGGGTATCGTGCTGTGCAGTTCTTAGAGCATGGGCGCAAGCTCAACCAGTGGGAGCTTGACCATCCAGCTGTACTATATCTACTCCGACAGTCTGAATTTTACGGGGTAGCACGCCTGAGACGCGTGCAGCTGGATCAGGCTTTACTAGCCACCCTTGCCGAGAGGTGGAGACCGGAGACCCAGACGTTCTACTTTCGCCATGGTGAGATGACCGTCACACTTCAGGATGTGGCGGTTATTTCAAGTCTCCGTGTCGACGGTCCACCAGTGACGGGAACTGCACTGCAAGACTGGGAGCCTCTATGCGAGGCATTGTTGGGAGCTGTGCCTGACGAAATCAAGGGGTCGCAGATACGCCTAGCGTGGTTATATGAGCAATATGGCCATATACATCTAGATGCCCCTGCAGGAGTAGTGGTAGCTACAGCCCGTGCATATATAGTATATCAAATCGGGTGTAGTTTGTTTCCCAACCCCACTGGACACAGAGTTCACCTAAAATGGCTATCACTTTTGGCTGATTTTGATATCTGCGGGGCTTATGCATGGGGTGCAGTTGCCTTGGTATATTTGTATCGAGCGCTAGGACCTGCCTTTCTGAACGGGAAAGCCGAGTGTTGTTGTTTTGGGACCCTATTACAGGTATAATATTTAATATTTTGATTTCAGTATTATGTTAATATATTAGTATTTAATATTTTATTTATTATATTAAGCCGTTAGTGTTAATATATAGATTTGGGCTTGGGACCACATTCATATCGGCCGACCTACAGGCGTCCTAGCGCTACCTGATATAGTAGATCTCCCTCTGGGTTGCCGATAAGATATTTATTTGATATAGTAGATTTTTGTATTTCAAATATAATTACAACTAATATATGTATTTTATAATCTAGATGGGCCAACGCTGGAGGACTACGCTTTGGAGCCAATATCAGGACCACTGACATTGGGTTTTATAGAGACGAGTTGGATCAGCATAAAGAGACGCAGGTATGTAGATGTTTTATTCAATACTTTAAATATATATTTTTTAAATATTTTTATACTAACTGATCATTTTGTGTCATTAACAGGTTATATGGATGTCGTACACAGATGAGATTTTAGCCGCATTACCAGCCTTCTGTGTACAGGGCTCGCAGGTCTGGCGTTCAAGAACAGTCATCATCGGCTTTCACATTATAGAGATGCATGTAGCAGACAGAGTCCTGCGACAATTCGGTCTTCTCCAGCATATACCTCTCAATGTGGAGTCTATCCGACGCGTGACATCACGTGAGCGTCCGGATGAGGATTGGATTGCATTTCACGCTGCACACATTGAGAAGTGCCTGAGATGCTAGATCACATTGTTGATTAGCTCTCGGCTGCTAGTGAGGATCCACTGCAGGCGGCATCCATATACATGCAATGGTACTGGATGATTACGAGAAGATGGATATCTCGTCCAGTACAACGTCCTCCGACGACTTTTCATCCTCGTGGGCATATAGATAGAGCACTGGTATAATACTTTATATATCTAAATTTAATATATTTTGTATATTTAATATAAATTTAATTTGTAAATTAAAATGCAAGCCGACACACTACGACAAATGGATGATACTATAGGGCAGTTATTGCATGATCGACCGTCGTGTGAGATCACATTCGAAACTCTGGTAAATATGTGTGGGAATATTCAAATGGTACTGCAAAATATACCAATATTACATACTGTCAGAGTTTTAGGGAGATGAAGAGATTATACTCATGCATCGTCCTCGAGTCATCAGGTTCCTTCATATCACCAAAAAATTCAAATTAAGTCTTCAAATTCAAATTAACTAATTATTTACATCCTTTCAGGTGCCACGATCTCCATCTCCTTCTATTCATGCCCCTACGACATTTCCCTCGACTTCAGAGTCGCTTCCGCTACCCGTATCAAGGACATCTTTTACTTCGACATATTCACGTCGTCGCCTATCGTCATCATCGCCACAGGAGATCCAGCATATTTCTGAGCATGATGAGGGTGGTATTATCGAGGAGCTCGATCAGTTGGCAGTCGTCGAGCAACTTGATGATATACCGATTATCGAGCTTGCTGTTCCTTGTGGGCGTGGGCGTGGGGGAGGGCGTTGACACGGGCGTGGCCGAGGACGTCGAGGGAGAGGACGAGCTTAAAATTGAGTTTTAGCTCAATTTTGAGTTTGAGGATGTATTATTGATTTTTTTGTGATTATGTTTTTTAGTTGTTACTCAACTGTTATTTTTGAATGTTGTGAAATTGTTCTACATAATTTCTGAATGTTTAAACTCAATATCTGGATGTTATGAAACATGTTGTACTTTTAGCTGAAATTTTCATCTTGTTATGAAACTTATTGTACAAAATTTGATTTTTTTGAGTTGAAATAAAATATTGTTTGCTACTGTGGCTAAAGGCGCTGAACCATTCAGCGCATTTAATATAAATGCTAAATGCGCTGAATCGTTCAGCCTCTTTAATGTAACGCTAAAGGCACTGAACGGTTTAGCGCCTTTAGCATTTATGTTAAAGGCGCTGAATGGTTCAGCGCCTTTAACATTTACACCAGCCCCTGAGGACTTAGCCGATTTTCACGAAATCGGCTAAGTTGGTAGTGCACACTGAAGGCGGTGAATCAATGATTCACCGTCTTCAGCATAAATGCTGAAGGCAGTGAACGATTCACCGTCTTCAGCCCAAAAATCCCACCTGGCGCCCATGTGGCAAAAGTAAGGTTAGTTTTATAAAAAAAATTTTCACAGGGTCATTTTTTTTTCACAGGGGAATCATCGCGTATTTCTCAACTACTTTTTTTTTAGTTGATTTTTTCGGTTGTATAGTAGCTCTTTTCCATCTACGTTTATTCCCACAATTGGCGCGCTGAGGCGCGATCCTCGGCGCTTTCCTATATTGGGCGCCACTTGCCATTTCTGCGTTAGTTGCGCTATTCGCGGCCCAAATCTCGTACCTTCCAATGTTTAGGATCTTTCCTTTTGTGGCTTGCGCTGCCGACTCTTGATCCTGGATTCGCCTTTTGTTATCATTCGACCGAAACTATTCGATAGTTTACATTCAGCAAGGATCGGTCTCGGTTGAGATACGAGTATCTCTTATTGGCTTTTTCTTCCATTGGCTTATATTTCCGACCGATGATTTGCGCCACGTGTCTCCTTCTAACTTCACCGCAGCGTATTCCACGTGACGACAATTTTGACCTTAACTGCATGTAAAAAGTAACATTTGTTTAAAAGTAAAAATTTATGATTTACCATATAATTTTTTTTTATCTAATTTAAATTATTTTGTATAACTTATGTAAAAATGTATGAAGGCACTTCAATTATAGGTTATTTTCAAATGGTCCCGCTACTAATCTTTTGATTTGGATTGAGAACCCCACAACTTCTAAATTTCTTTTTTTTTTTATTTGAGTTTTCATATTTAGTTTACTAAAAAAATTTATTTACATTTACACCCCCCATGAATTCATATTTCCAACTTACAACCCCCAAACCTCTTATATAAACCCCTCCCCTCCCCTCCACTGCCCTCCCATGCAACAACAACATAAGCCCACTACACCAATTAGCATGTCGACTAAGGAGGAGAAGAAGGCGCCGTATGCCGACCCGCCGCCTGTGGCGCTGCTGGTCGACCCTGGCGAGCTACGGCGGTGGTCGCTGTACCGCGCGGCGATCGCGGAGTTCGTCGCCACCCTCCTCTTCGTCTACGTCGCCATCGCCACCGTCATCGGTTACAAGTCGCAGTCGCAGTCAATCGCCTGCATCGGCGTCGGCTTCCTCGGCATCGCCTGGGCCTTCGGCGGCATGATCTTCGTTCTCGTCTACTCCACCGCTGGCATCTCCGGTAACTCCTTCAATAAAATCTTAGTTCTGGTATTTTTTAAAAATACACAATGACAAGATAAAAGTACGCTAAGGCATGTAAGAATAACTTAAGTTCAGTTTTATTATTATTATTTCTAACTTTGTGAACTGCTGCTGCTGCTGCTGCTGCTGCAGGCGGGCACATAAACCCGGCGGTGACATTCGGGCTGCTGGTGGCGCGGAAGCTATCGCTGGCGCGGGCAGTGCTGTACATAGCAGCGCAGTGCCTGGGAGCCATCAGCGGCGCCGGAATTGTGAAGGGGATCATGAAGCATCCCTACAACTCTCTCGGCGGCGGCGCCAATGGGGTCGCCCCCGGATACTCCACAGGCGCCGCCCTCGGCGCCGAGATCATGGGCACCTTCGTCCTCGTCTATACCGTCTTCGCCGCCACCGACCCCAAGCGCACCGCCCGCGACTCCTTCGTCCCCGTATGACGTCCCTCACCGCCGCCCTAGCTATCTTTCATATTCCATTAGTGTAGCTGGCTAAAAATTTTATGATTGGTATCTAATATTTTAAATTCAAAATTTAGTTGCTGCGTGTTTTTTTTAACTCGATCTTGTACTGAGTAGGAATAAGCACCAAAGTAATTAAGAAACCATTTTAAGATTTTTGGATGTTAAACATAAATCCAACTTAAAAATTTTAAGATGCAAAAAAGAGTTTCTTTTTCTTTCATCATATTCATTTTTGATTGAACAAATTTGTACTCAAACAATATTTAAGTGTGGTTTGATTTGGAGAGTAATCATGTAACGTAGGTTTTGGTGCCGCTGCCGATCGGGTTCGCGGTGTTCGTGGTGCACCTCGCGACGATTCCGATCACCGGGACGGGGATCAATCCGGCGAGGAGCCTCGGGCCGGCCGTCATCTACAACCAGCACAAGGCCTGGCATGATCTTGTGAGTTACAGTTACTATTGCTTTCTCTTCTGCTCTTTATTCTATATATAATCACAGAAATAAAAAAAATTCAGAATTAATTTTAATACTATATTATCAGAAAAATCGATCTAATAGTAAATGATAAACTTAGAAACATGTATTAATTAACACTCCTATTTATTCAAAGTCGAAGATTGAATCCACAACCTCACAGAACGAAAGAATTTAGAGTTAATTATGATGTTTTATTATCAAAATAATCGATTTAGTAGAAAATAAACTTATAAATCTTAAATTCAAATATCGATGAAAGATTGATTTAGTAGAAAATGCGCCAGAAATATATATTAGCGCTCTTTATGTCCTTGTATGAGAATTAAGATTAGTAGAAAATGCGCCAGAAATATATATTAGCGCTCTTTATGTCTTTGTATGAGAATTAAAAAAACATAAAAAAATAATTAATCTTATAAATCTTAAATTCAAATATGGAATCAAACTTCCGCATTTCTTTTATAAAGAAGTTAACTGTTGCCATGTGGTGTGTCCACAGTGACCGGTTCTATTTTGACTCAATCCATATAAGATATGGATTAAGATTTATCCTTTTGTGTTAAGAATAAGATCGAATTTTATCCTTATTTGTTAAGAATAAGAATAGGTTCCTTATTGGTTAAGAAACCTATCTTAACCCATATCCTAACTAATGTCCTGTTTATCTCTACGACAGAAAGAGAATATCTTAAAGGTTCCTAATAGTCTGTAAATAGAACCTCTTCACTTATACGGTGGATAATACAACATACGATACACAAGAAAAAAAAGAAATTTTCTTCTTCCTCATTTTTTCTCTACGTTCTCTTTGGGTTTCCACCTTCGTTTGAGTGTGGACATAAAAGAGAACTCTGGTAGCCCTCTTCGCATCCGATCCAATCTGCAACCAGAAAATTTAAGATAAGAACGATCCAAGAAGGCTAGTAAAACAAGCTACCCGATCCGGCTTTTGGTTCCTATATACGTACGTTTGCTATCCAGTTTGTAAGTTTCCGAAAGAAGTTATCAAATGGTTTTGTTTTGAACTTGACTAAAACTGCCTAACTTTTGTTAGGAAGCTGACATGATCAGTTTCTAATTCCAAATCAATACCAGAATAACTAGTTTGAAGCATAATTTTGCTTTTTGATATACTCTCCAAGTTATTGTAGAAATATTAATTAGAAAAATATTAGTGTTTTTTCAAACAGCTTTTTTTTTACTTGAATAATATTTTGTCCATGTAGGTCAAGCCAAGCCCAAAAGAAAAATAGGATAAAAATTAAGAAAATATCATTAATATATGCTTTTATCCAAAATGAAATATTTACTATATATTATTAGATTCTTTTAATAATTGTTTTAAAAAGCACTTATGCTTAAAAGCTTAAGTCATTAGAGATTAGTATTTTAGTCTTTTTATACTGATTTGCACTAACATTTGGATTTAGACTCGAAACTTATTAATAAGCTCGATATATATATATATATATATATATATATATATATATATATATATATATATATATATATATATATATGCTGGCTAATTTGAATTAATTAAATAAGAAAAAATTAAGAAAAGACTAAAAACTTGGGAAAGCCTGAACTAGAGATCAGTATATGCTATGAACATATTATTTATCACATTTCTTTCACTGGCTCAAAAATCTTCTAATATTTAGTGGATGAAAAATACGGACAAATTAACGTCCACAAAAATATAATATATTCTTTCTTTACGCCATCAACTTTTTTGAAATAATATAAATGGGAAAGATATTATTCAACCAAAATATGAATAAGAATCAAACTCATAACTAGTAATCACACAAAAAGCCTCCTTCCGTAAAAGTTAATTTCAGATAACTTGTTCTGTGATTTTGACAGTGTAATATTTCTTGTGTGCTTGCATGCATGCAGTGGATCTTTTGGGTGGGGCCACTGTTGGGGGCAGCAATGGCAGCAATTTACCACAAATACATTCTCGGAGGGGTAGCTCTGAAGGCTCTGGGCTCCTTCAGAAGCCTCCCCACCACCACCTCCTAATCAATTCATAATTGGTCCCCTCTCTCTCTCTCTCTCTCTCTCTCTCTCTCTCTCTCTCTCTCTCTCTCTCTCTCTCTCTCTCATTATTATTTATTACTTGGGAGTGCATGTTGCATGGTGTGGTGTGTGGAGTTGGTAGTCAACTAGTGTATGAATTTTTACTTGTTTCTTTACTTCCATATATTGGAGATCAAGACAATAAGGTTGTGATTTAGTTATTTGATTTGTGTGTCATGGGGAGATTGTATGGAGAAAGTTGTTGTAACATGTTAATTTGGTGATATTAACTGTCCCTTTAATTGGCGAGCTTGATCAGCCGAACTCTAGCTCTCTCTCTCTCTCTCTCTCTCTCTCTCTCTCTCTCTCTCTCTCTCTCTCTCTCTCTCTCTATATATATATATATATATATATATATATATATATATATATATATATAGAGTTGGGCTGGAATGCTATTGATAGCACCAGCCCAACTTTGCCACCCATTTTATACCCTTTGGATTGCGTTGAGATTTGTGAAAGCTATTTAATGAAAAAAAGGAAAAAGAAAAAGTAAAAAGAAAAAGTAAAAATTAAATAGCTTTCACAAATCTCAACGCAATCCAAAGGGTATAAAATGGGTGGCAAAGTTGGGCTGGTGCTATCAATAGCATTCCAGCCCAACTCTATATATATATATATATAAAATTAGACTTGGTGCTATCAAGTTTTTAGCCTTTAGATTAAAGGATGTGTGGATAAAATGATAGTGATCCCCTAGAGTTTACTAGGTGGCTGGTTGAATAGTAAAAATCTTAGGAGATCACTATAATCCCAACCGCATATTTTTTCATCTAAAGGCTGAAAACTTGATAGCACCAATTGCTTGGTGCTATCGATAGTATTCTAGCCGGACACTCTCTCTCTCTCTCTCTCTCTCTATCTCTCTCTCTCTCTCTCTCTCTATATATATATATATATATATATATATATATATATATATATATATATATATATATATATATATATATATATATATATATATATATATAGTCCGGCTACTATACTCTTATAAGTAAAAAAATTTCGTACTCATAAGTTTTTATTCCTTGGATGAAGAAATGTGCGGTCAGGATTATAGTAGTTTATAAGATTTATATTATTTCACCAACAACCTAGCAAACCCTAAGGGGACCACTATTATCCTAACCGCACATTTTTTTCATCCAATGGCTAAAAAGTTATGAGTATAAATGGGTTTATACTCATAAGAGTACAGTAGCCCTATGCTATATATATATATATATATATATATATATATATATATATATATATATATATATATATATATATATATGCTTAAAAGTTTAAGATCACATTATTTATGTATCTAAAAAAAAAAATTACTAAGCTGACAATATTGCTGTTAGACAAAATAAATACCGATTTTAAAGTTTTTTTTTTAAAAAAAGAACATAAGCTTAACATAAAAGAGATTGCGCTTAATTGTGGAGATATTAAGACAATTTCGTTTGATATTATGAACTCCGCGGACATATAGATAAATACATAAAAATGTGCTTAATTTTATGGACTTTGCGGACTTATATATACATGAATCAGTCAAATTTTTAATTTTCATGATATAATAATATTCATTCAATATTATTATAATCATTATTATAAAAATAAAAATAAAATAAAATAATAAAAAAAATATATATTTGGAGTATGGTATTTTGATCACAATCGGAGGTGACCGGAATGTAACAAGGACGGTGTAATTAATCGGGTACCAGCGGATACCCGGGAAGCATGAACCCTTCTAATTTCTAGTTCTTTTAAGTTTCTTTGCACTACATCCTCACGTTTCCTCCTCCTTTCGGGAAAACAATATAGTGATGCCAAATGGATTTCTGATTATTTGGATATCAAATCCACTTCTAGCTATGTTTTTATTTTTGGTGGTGGTACAGTTTCTTGACAATCCACCAAACAAACTATAATAGCCGGAAGCACTATAGGGCCTGAGTTGGTTGCCATTGACACTACCTGTCTTGAAGTCGAATGGCTCAAGAACCTATTATCATCTATTCCTTTGATTTTCACTCCTATTCCACATATTTTTATTCGGTGCAATTCTCGAGCTGCAATTAATATTTGTAAAAAAAAATTGGTGAATTCCAAAGCTAATAGATATATTAAATTAAGACAAAAATCTGTTAGATGACATACTACCTTCTCATGATGTTATTTCTTTGAGTTTTATCAAATCTGAGCAGAATCTTGCACATTTCTTGATGAAAGGCTTGAATAGGACTAAAGTCCTGAAGTCATCGAGGGGGATAGAGCTTTGCCCATAAAGGGCCTTCCTGCAGTGGGAACCCAAATTAACCTTTGTGATAATAGATCCTTTGAAGAAGGTTCAATGTGGTAAAAATAAGCTGTCATGTTAGCCAAAGAGCACATTTTATAGTTTTATAGAGGACCTTTAGCTCCAATCCTATTCCTATAATAAGTAGTGCTCTATCTAGTAGGTGAGGTTGAGTTTATAACTCCTAATGGGATCCGAGGCGATAATTTTCGCGAGATGTGATTCTACACACATCTTTGGAGTAGACCACCTATATGAGAGTATCTGTATATGGCCCCGCCTATGAGGCTATGAGATGTTGGGCTATCAATAGAAATTTTTATGAAAAATCAAGGTACTGTGCATGGCCATTAATATACAAACTCGCGACGAAAAATTCTGTACTGTGTATGTGGTAGCTGAAGTCAGGGTCAAAGGAACGTAGTTCAAGAGCTGGTTCACTCCGATTCCTTCTGATAAAAATTGCTTACACTAAGTGGGGTTACATTTTTTAAAGACACATCTCCCATTGCATAGTATAAACACCCAATATTTTTTTTATTTTTTATTTTTGATTTTAATTCTTATTTTTTGAAAATTTTGAGTTTTGTGGAGGATTGTTGTAGAAAACTCATAATTTATTTATTTATTCATATTATTTATTTTATTTATTTATTTTTTCTTTCTTATTGCGAAAGAAAACCGAATGGAGAGAATTAATGTGGGTTTCTGCTTCTTGCGCCCAGCGGAAAGAGACATGGGTCAAATGTTGCACAACGTTCGCCTTCCTCTTTATATATATTTGTTAGAGATAATACTAATTAGTTAGAATTAGATTATCTAGTTAATATATTTGTGTAATATTCAAGAAATTTGAGTTTGAAATTCAATTAAAGTCTTAATTCCTATATATATATATATATATATATATATATATATATATATATATATATATATATATATATATATATGAATAGTGACATGACTTAAGTTGTGAATAGTAATTTGTAGAATTTTCAGACTTTTTCAAAAAAGTTGGCTAACTTGACCTATCGGAATCCAAACTCGATGATATAGACACTCGATTTGAACAGTCTCATCGATCTGAGCATAATGGCGTAGTTCAAATTTATGTTTGATGAGCCTAGATCATCGAAAAGCGTGCCAAATAGTAAAATTTATTGTATTAATGGATTAACTGACCTAACGAAGCTCAAACTCAATGAACCAAAATCACTACTTAATTGGTTTCGTCGAGCCGAACGTTGTGGTGTCGTCGGTTTTTACATTTGACGACCCTACAGCCTCGAAGCATGAAAAACAGCAAAATTCGGTGTAAAATCCCTAGAATGCCAATATTTTATGTATCAAATCTTTTGAAACTTATTGGGGAGGGACCTTGGTGCATTTTTCATCTACAGCAAAGGACTCGTCTGAAAATAATGTGATTTGGAAGATTGTTATGCATCTTGTTGCAAGGTGTATATGAAGCAACATAGGGTTGCTTCTTGCTAACCGTAGCCGCCCTCTCTTGAAACTGCAGCAACCCATGCCCCCTCATATCCTCTACACCTCCTTCCCGAGCGTTACACCGCCGGCCGCCGCCTCCTCTCGCCGGAAAAGCAAGATAGCCCTTATTCTCGGTTTGTGAAGGTGAGGGGTGTCCCAAGCTACAACCAAATGCCTATAGAGGTTGGTGGGGTGTTCCTCGTCGCCAGAGAGACCCAACCTTGAAGTCCTGCCGCCTGCCTTGGCCGCCCAACACCGGAGAAGAGACCTCAGCCTTCTTTTCTTCCTCGGATCTGGCAAGGTGAGGTGTCTCTCTTTACTGGTTTTCTTGCTACCTAGACTTCCCCACTTCCTCTAGCACTTCCTTGGGACTCTTCTTGCAGAGCCCCAACCCCAAGGATGCATTGGGTTGTCGGCGGGAGCATTGCACCCACCGGAACCCTAGGTTGCGCCGCCTCAGTCGTGCGCTTTATCCGACGGCTCAGTCGAACGCTGGTCTGGCTTGTGGTCGTGGTGAGGTCCGCCTTCGCCGAGGTCTGGAAAGGCGAACCATTTCTTTACTTCCTCGGGCATGTCGAGGATGAGTGCATCCCGGTCTTCACTGGTCATTTCGGCTTTGCAACGGATGCAAAGTCGAAGTATCTTTCGCGCCGACATCTCTTTATTAGGGAGCCCGGGCTCCTGCGTTGGCTTCTTCCCCTTCGCATCAACCATGTTCACCTGCGGGGAAAAGGGATTAGTATCAATTTTCATATTATTTTTATTTTCTTAGTCGGCAAAAGTGATCTGACCCTCATCAATTTTTTTATGTATCTGTTTCTTAAGGGCGATGCATTCGCCTGTTCGGTGGCTCCACGAATGGTGTCACTTACAGTACTTCCACCTCTGGAGTTCTTCATACGGAAGGATCGATTGACCCTCCTGGAGTTTAATCCGATCATCCTTATACAACTGATAAAAAATTTGATCGATCTTGTACGTGTCGAAGGTGAAGGTGTTAACCGATGCCCGAGCCTTGAACTCTCGGGTCTTTCTAGGCTTAAGCATATGACACGCGCGTGTAGGGTTGGCGGCCCGAAACCATCTCGGCCGCGTATACTTCAGCTTTTTCAGTCGAGGACTCATTTTCGTTGGACTCGCTAGGTTCCCCTCGATCGGAGCTCTGTTCGACGAAGGAAACATTATGCTCCTTCGACCTCGTCAAGTCTTTGCCGGGGCCCTATTTCAGCTTCTTTTCTTTATTGTTATTTCGGAACTGCTCGTATTGAGCAACCCAGACCCCCAAATCAAAGAGATTGAAAAATGACGACCTTCGAAATGATCGCGAGTGTTGAAGTGGAGCCTGTTGAAAGTGATTTTCGTGAACTTGGCCTTCGACATCCTAACGAAGCATCGGTTCCTCACCGTTTTGAAATGGTTGAGGTACTCCTTAACAGTCTCTCCGGTATTTTGCTGATATGATGCAATATTGGCAACCGACAACTCTGGGATCACCCGATTGAACTGCTCGTGGAACTTAGCCTCCAGCTCATCCTGGTCACGGATCGAGTTGTTTGCAGGCTTGTGTACCACGAGAACGCCGTCTTCGTCAACGACGTGTTGAACAGTCTCAATTTAAAAAATGGGTCCACGACCACCTCTTGACATTGGGCCGTGAACCGAGCAATATGCTCGACTGTGTTCTCGGTTTCCTCCCCCGAGAACTTGTCAAACTTCGACATTTTCCAGTTGGCCGGGTACAGGTGATTTGTATCGATATGGGTAGGATACGGTGACCTGAATACTGACCGAATTGCCTACCTGGCCTCTGTACCGAAAGAATTCCGGATGATGTCCTTTACCTGGGCATGTATTTCGGTGAGCCCCACCT
The DNA here is from genome assembly GCA_029204045.2 of Tillandsia leiboldiana. NCBI lineage: Eukaryota > Viridiplantae > Streptophyta > Magnoliopsida > Poales > Bromeliaceae > Tillandsia > Tillandsia leiboldiana. The sequence continues at coordinate 46,908,734 of CM055065.1, forward strand.
GAAGTAACGGGGTCGCCGGTTGTGCGGTGGAGGTGGCGGCCCACATTGGCCAGCTTGGTTCTGAGGAGGTCCCCACATCGGGACCTGTCCATTGTTACTGTTGCCCCCAACCCAGGGTTGGAAAATCGACAGTAGGGGCGGCAGATGGGTCCCCCAATAGTTCTTTTATTGATGGCCGATGTTCTATCCCATCCGCCTTACTCCTGTCTGGTACGGGACTGCTTGCGACTGCGCCGCTTGAAAAGTAGCTGCCGACGGTACAACTCCCTGTGGTTGCACTGTCGACATTGCTGGCGCCATCGGAATCAATTGCATCGGCAACGGCTGGGGTAGTGTGGAGGCGAATCCTCCATTATATGGTTCGTTTCGGGCCAAATATTACCCGATTCGAGCCACATTGTCATTTGATGCTGAGACCGCTGCCAAAACTGAATCCAGGCGAGCGCTTTGCGCTTGATTGCTTTTTCCGAGAGATAATTGTGTCCTCTCGAAAGATTCTAACGCTCGGGCGATTTGCCCGAATATTTCTGACAGGGTCGGCTCCTATGGTGCCGACCTCCCGCTGGTCTCCGGAATCTCTGGTAGCGTCGGTGGCGGGTTATCCGTGTGTCGGACGCTACTAGACTGGTCGTTCCCTGAAGGTCTAGAAATGACTCTATTCCTGAGATTTAGGCTATTGTCTTCTGACATTTTTTCGGTAGGATTAGGATAAGAGTTTACCTAAAGGTCCCACCGAGCGTGCCAAAAAATTATTGGGGCCAAAATGCACCACTGACCGTTGACCTGATCCGGTCCGCGATCAGCCTCCGAATTGACCCTCTGAATGTGATGCGCCGCGTGCCAAACGATTAGGCCGAGGAGGTATCCGCTCGGCCGGTTTCTTCTTAATCGAACTCTTAATAAAGTTCGGCCTGGAGGAGCCGAACTAAAACGACAGAGTATTGATCAATACAGTTGAATCATCAATACAGTTGAATCAGCCGGTTTCCTTTGTATTGCTCGAAAGAAGGGTTACAAGGGAACGATTACAGGTAAGACTACTTCTAGGAAAGCTGTAAAGAAAAGCAGTAAATGCTGGTATGAAAATCTATATAGGAAAGCTGTAGATGCAGGTATGAAAGGTATTGAAATGCAGGGGGGTCTGGCTTACGAGATTGCAGGACCCCTTTCTTTCTGATGATTCACTTATTTATACTTTTCTGAACTACTTAGACAGTTGTGTATATCGTAATTTAAGGGGAATCATCGCATATCTCTCAACTACTTCCTTCTGAGTTGATTTTTCTCGGTTGGATAGTAGCTCTTTTCCGTTCTTATTCATCTCCAAGATTAGCGCGCCGAGCGTGATCCTCGGCGCTCATTATTGCAGGGCGCTGCTTGCCAATCTCGCGTCAGTTACGTGATCCTCGCCCAAAATCTTGTACCTATCTTATTAAGGATCTTTCCTTTTATATTCGCATACGCTCCTTATTGGCTCGAGCAGTCGATTCTCGATCCCGATTTCGCCTCTTGTAGTAGTTCGACCGAGATAGCTGATGATTTCCAATCGACTGGAGTCGGTCTTGGTCAAGACGCGAGCACCTTTCGTTGGCTGCTTCTTCTGTCGATTGATATTCTCGACCGATGATTTGCACCACGTGTCATCTCCCGACTTGATCTTGGTGCATTCCCGGTGACAATAAATTTAACGTCAACAACATCCAATTATTTTAATTGGGGAATATAATATATATAATATATAAAAAATATTATGATACAGGTAATATATATATATATATATATATATATATATATATATATATATATATATATATATATATATATATATATATATATATATATATATATTGTCTGGTTAGCTACTATGCTTGTAGAAGAGGATCAAACTAAACAACGCGCTCCAACGGATTAAGTACGAGATCATACGATGAAAATTGCGCTAATTTTCACAACTCAAATATCAAATTCATCAAGAATAGTTAGTGCACATTGAAAATTTTCTTTCTCCGTCCAGCAATGCTACCTCTACACTTATTTTTGGGTATAGATTTTACACTTCATTCATCTAAGGGTGAAGGCTTTTTCACTCATCATTTTAAAGTGATGAATAAAATTTATTCCATTCTAGAATGAATGAGATGTCAAATGTACACCCATCTTGAAGTGTACAATTAGCATTTTCCTTGTTATTCTATCAAAGTACCAATACCACTCATGCCAATTGATGAATGGGTAATGGATAGAAAATTTAATTCGGATCCTATTCATATTCATATGATGACATCAATTGCTAAAGGGGTAATGGATGGAGAATTTAGAATATGTTTAGTTTTAAGGATTTGAGACTATGAAATAAAAATTGAAATGCTGATCTATTTTTATTGCTGGTGATTGGTACGTGGGATTGACATTCCCAAAACGATTCTCACCATTGAGTTGGAAATCAATTTAAACTCTCTTTTTTTTTTCACTATATATTAATTATTTTAATTCAAATATTAATCTATATTTAATTTTAAAATAAATTATAATTTTAAAGTTAAAATTTGAGTCTAAAATAAAAATCGTATTTTAAAAAGCAGATTTTACCTGCATTTGATTTTGAACCTTTATTTGATTTTGAACATGACTTGAAATTTGGCCCAACTAAAAGCCCAAGACCTTTTCAAATTAACAAGAATTTAACCAACTTTTTATGTTTATAATTTATAATTTATGCTGGTTTGGTCTAATTGTTGGAGAAGTGATTTTACCTAATTGATTCTGATTTGAAATTTTGATTTTGGTTAAAAGTTGTAGAATGTTCGACTGAGTCTAAATGAAAAGTAATTTTTCTATTCTGAAATTTAAAATTTGAGTCCCAAATCAAAATTAGAATTTAAAAAGTTAATTTTAATTGCTTCTGATTTTGAACCTCAAAAATTAGAACTAGATTTCACAAAGAAAGTTATCAAATCTTTTATAGAAGGAAAAATAACTTTTGAATCTAAAATTATTTTTCAGAATCTAGATCGAACACTCACATAGTCTTGTTTAAGCCCAAAGAGCTTATATTTTAGGACCCATCCATGTAGACAACCACTCACACTAGGGATTGTTTTTTTTTACTAGTGGTTGAACCATGTAATTTGTGCGGCTTAATTATATACGATTTTATATTATAAGTTATATTAAAGTTAATATTTATATTATATTGAATAAATAATAATAATTTTTTTTATCTAACCATATAATAATAAATATATATATAATTCTATTTTATATATTCAAGAGATTTCCAATAACTTTGTAAATTCAAATCTTGATCCCAACTTAGCCTGAGAATGAAATTAATTCTATTGATGGAGTGACATGTATAAATAATAGAGAAACTTTAAGGTCCTCCTTAGTTCGAGAATAAAGTTGGGATAATAAAAATTATTTTTACTGTTTTACCAAACGTATTATTTTTTAGGCAGGATAAAATATTTTTGTCAAATTTTGCTATTTTTAGTTATCTCAGAATAGTTTGGAATAAGCTATTTCACTCTTTTCATTTTTTTTTCCTTTTTTTTTGAGAGAGAGAGAGAGAGAGAGAGAGAGAGAGAGAAAGTTTATGAAATAGTACTATTCCAAAATTTATTATTATTATTATTTTTAGTTTATGGAAGAGTACTATTCCAAAGTTTAAATTTTTTTTATTTTTTTGAGAGAGAAAAATTGCATGTTATCTGCTTCATATTTTTTTAAAAAAATAACTTAGTTGAAAATATGAAGTAACTAGATTTCGAACTTGGAATTTCAGATATCAACCATCAAGCTCTAGGAACAATTAATTCAAATTTTTTATTAAATTGTAAATTAAAATAAAGTAAATTATATTGACATAATATATTACATAGTGCCAAAGCAAACTACCCTAAGAGAAAAAAATTTGAATTTCAAAGATCTTGGATAAATCATCCTAAAAGGTTTCATCACAGAATATTTCTAGATTCCAACAAACTTATAATAAATCATTTTTTTAATAAAAATAATTAATTATACTATATTAATACACTACAACAAAATTAGGTTATAGGGACATATGTTTATGACATTTTTATATAAATGTCCTATTTATATTCCATCTATATCCAAAATTAGATTATAGGGACACATTTTTGGGACACATTATAAAAATGTGTCGCTATACACCCTAGCGACGGCACATATAGCAACACTTACAATAAGTGTCGGTATTTTTGTCAGCGATACTTTTTTTAGATTTTAGAAATACTTAAAAATGTCGCTATAACCTAATTTTATTGTAGTGATACGTATTATTTGTACTTAAATATTATAATAATTTTTGTTTAAATCTAAGTTTAAGTAAACTTGAAAAAATAGTAGTATATTTTATATTAAATTCGGTAATCACTTTTTTTTTTTTTTTTCTCCATTCCACTATTCCAAAAAAATAAACCAACTGCAAATTAAGTTGGTTCTGGAAATATCAGCATTACAAACTAAATACAATTTTACTTTTATTCATAATTATTCTGAACTAATACATATTTCAAAAATAAAAATATTTATCTCAAAATTCATTATTACTGAACCAAACAAGGCATAAATTTCATTACAAACTTTTTATAGTTAAATATAAAAAATGAGGAATAATATATAATAAGCCTTTTATAACTTCAAAAATATTTTATTTATTCTGGAGGGATCAAAATATTCTTATTGATTTTTTTTTAAAAAAAAGTTCAAACATTTTCCATTTCTTCTAGGGCTTATTAATGCTATTGGATTTTAGAAGGATCTTTTAGTAATTTTAAGATAAATTTGAAATTTGAATACTAATAACGAATAAATAAGGTTTTTGATTATTTACCCTGACTATTCTTCAAAATTTTTAAATTTATTCTAAAATTATCAAAATATCTTTGTAAAATTCAATCCTATTAGTAAACCTTAGAAAAAATAAGAATATTTGAAGGAATTTTTTAGAATATATCACGGTATTTTGATCATTCAAAAATAAATAAAATAATTTTGAAATTATTCCTAAAAAATTAAATATTTTGGAGAGTCATGTAAGTAATTACTCCTTGTGACATCTCAATAATTTCACATCGGATCGAATGAAATTATAATTGAGTACATAAGAGATCATAAACTCTAATAATAATATTTGGATTTAAAAATTTTGAGTTGATAGTTTGAATCCAACATACTATTATTATTAAGAATCTTATATTTAATATCAGAGTCGATTTATCAGCCGACATATCGTCTGGTGATCTTGAGCTGACATCGGCCCAACAAGTTATTTGTTGTTACACCCACTATAAAAATATTTCAATATAAAAACGCTTCTTACAAGATGCTTGGAGAAGCGTCCTTAAATATTCTTATAATATAGTAAATACTAACGCTTCAAAAAATATCGTCATATAAATTTTTTATTATATTAAACTAATTTATTAAATGATAAATTCTACTATTATTTTTAATTTTTGAATGCTTTAAAACGTCAGGATTTCACTACAATAAATCCTGACGTTTTAAAATATTAGAATATATTTTATCGTCGCTTTACACAAGTATCATTATATACGTAGTAATTTTTTATTTATCAATATTTTAACTGACGTTTTCAAATATAATACTAGACTATATTGAAATCCTTTTAAATATGGTTTAGTATAAAAAAAAAAAAAAACATAAAATTTCTTGTAGTGACCCCTATCCTAAACATCCACCTCAATTCTCCTTTAATATCTTACTAACTCTCTCTCTCTCTCTCACTTTCATCCTATCTTCATATCCTCTATGCACCTTAAACATTCCCATCTTTTGGGTTCTCTTCAGATCTCTTTCCTTCACATGGACCAAACTCTCTCTCTCTCTCTCTCACACACACACACACACTATCTCATAAACATGTCCTGCATCTCTTTGTGTTTGTGATCCTTTAATTCTGTTTTTTTTTTTTGTTCGTTTTGAAAAAAATCTTGGTACAGAAATGACCAACTTTGCAAGAAGGATTGCGAAAGATTTGAAGTCTCATATGAAGATGGCAGCGGGACGTGGACGGGGACGGGGAATCCTGCGGAACTTTAGAGATTGTTATTTTTGCACACTACAACAGAATTAGATTATAGTGACACATTTTTGTGATATTTTTGTACAAGTGTTTTATCTATATTTCATTTATATCTAAAATTAAATTATAAAGACACATTTTTGGGACACATTATAATAATATGCCGATATATATCCTAGCGACTGTACATACAGCGACACTAATTATAAGTGTCAGCATTTTTGTTAGCGGCACTTTTTTCAGATTTTAGAAACACTTAAAAGTTTCGCTATAGTATAGTTTTGTTGTAGTGACAAATACTAAGTTCACTACAAAAAAATAATAATTAATATTTAAAAATATATATTTTTTATATTTAATGATGCTTAAAATTTATTCTAATATAGTTTAGTGTTATATTTGAAAACGTTGGTTAAAACAAGTCCTCACGTATATACCGAAGTTTATACCAAGTGTTATAATTTTTTTAAAATCTTGACATTTTAAAGTATCAAAAAATTAAAAATAATAGTAAATTTTATTATTTAATAAATTAATTTTATATTCATATAACAACACTTTTTGAATTGTCGGTATTTGTTATATTGTAGGGACGCTTAAGAATGCTTTTTCCAAACGCCTCTAAAAATCCTCCTTATATTAAGATTTTTTTAATAGTGGTTGATTTTTTAAAAAATTATAGTAAATTATTATTTTGTTTGAAATTTAATTTAATTTTAATTTTAATTAGATGCAAATTTATCGAATTGTTAAGTTTATTTTCTATTTATTATGAAATTATCAAGTATGATATATTAAATTACAAAAAATATATATTAATTAATATTATTTAAGTAGTATATATTATAAAAAATTTAAATATATTTGTCATATTTGATTAAATTAGAAAATATATTAAAAACATTAATATTCCCATCTTAATTTTATTCATAAACATACTAAAAATTACATAACAATTGCCATTCTTAATATCATGTTAAATATAAATATTAAAAATATTATTATCTGATAGTTTAAGTTTTTCAAAAACTAAAATTATTTTATATAATTTAACATAATATCATAGCGCTAGGTCCAAGACGTATATATATTTAGTTTCTCATCAATTTTCTTTATTTATACTTTAATTGAGAGGTTTTGGTTTTGTTTATGGATGCCCTTGTAGAGCTTGCATTTTTTTTTTTTAAATCTATTACTTTATTATGGATTTTGCATTTGAATTTGGACCTCATAGTAAACAAAAAAAATTGCCAAAAAAGGTTTTTTGCATTTGAATTTGGACCTCATAGTAAACAAAAAATTTGCCAAAAAAGGTTTCTATATAAATTGATATTGTTTTTTCTTTTCTACTTGAAAACTCATATAATTTTTGTAATTTAGTGAAAAAAAATTAAAGTAACCACACATTTGCTCACAATATTTGTTTTGTCTCCTATGTCACTATAGATGCAACCATTTGCCTAAAATATGATTTTTGTCTTTTTTTTTTTATTTACTTTTTTTTTTCTCATTTTGTCTTCTTTTGGAGCTTTAATTTCTTAATAGAGTTGATTATGTTTTTATTTTTTGTTAATACAAAAAAATATTAATCACACATAAAAGTTCATTAATATATACTTATTTCGTTTTCTGAACGGAGAACTCGTAGTGGCCATAGCCCCTTTAACCTTTTAAAAAAATTACATATACATTTCTATTTATGTTACAGTAAAATTTAAAATAGTGTAAATTTTAGAAGCCTGTGTGAATTTTTTTGTAAAAAGTTTGTGGCTTATATTTGAAACTTTTGTTATTATATGCTTTATATATTTTTTTAAAAATAAATATATTATGTATTTTTGACTCTCGAATTTAAATTTTGACTTCTCTCTAAATAAAAGTCCAAACAGAAATAATTATGATGGTTTAAAAATTGTGCTATGAAAATATAAATTTTAGGGAAAAAATATTGTTGCCATTTGGAAATTTTTTCATTAGGGTTTCCTATAAAATTGAGAAAACAATGCTACAAAGGGCTACTCCCAATTATCTAAGCTATTCAAATTACTTCTAAAAAGCAAGATTTAAGAGTATTTAAATCTTTTCACTTATTATATTTTTCTAAATTTTTTTCTTAAGTCTCTCTTGCATATCTTAAATTTTAACTATTTGTGACGCTCCAATAATCCTACAGTGAATAAGAAAGAAATTGTAAGAAATTGCGAATGAAAAATATAAGGGCTAAATATTTTAACAATAATAATCGAGATTAAATATTTTGGACTAATTGTTCGGACTAACCAGCTAATAGTGTTAGTGAGTTAGGTCGTATATTTAATATTAGAGCCAGTTTGTCTGTTGAAAGTATGAGATGGATCGCACATCATATCGTTTGATGATCTTGAACTGTCATACTATAGGACTTGAGCTGGTTGTCATAATGAGATTGCACGTGCGGAGGTGGTCTGTCATATCCTGAGTTTTGAAAATCGGTCTAATTTATTTATTTTTTTTATATAAATCAAAGTTTAAATTTAAAAATCAGGGCATGAACAAATCGCCACACGCATAAAAAATTTTCTGTCCACTTGGACAGTCTTCCCTATACATGCACGGTTAGGTAAGTACAATATATACAATCAGAGTACTAAATGACATAAACTGAAACATATCAAATCATAACCATAATCCACAATACTAGAATCTCAAACACCAAAATATCATAAGTCTACCATAACTATACACAACCTATCTGTAAAACAAAAGCTCGGTCAGTCGAAGCTGGCAACAGAGGACGACTCTATCGGATATGTTCTCAACAACGTCCCGACATCCCACCATCCGATCGACCTGAAATGGTAGTCACCCAAAGGGTGTGAGATACAACATAAATGTACCCCAGTGGGCACGACGAGACGAGAAATAACAAATCATACCTACTGGCATACTATAATCAGCGTATAGTAAAAGATCAGTAGGTAAAGGCTGATATAACAAGGAGATCGCTGAATGAATCATAATCACAGTACTGAGCATATAAGGGTACAGAAATATAAATGCTAGAGCATGCTGAAATACGATAGAATAAACTATGCATCAATAAAAGAAACCAAGTACTCAATCAGCGAAATAAAACAAGGGTACTGATAGCTAATGCTAATCAAGCTGTAACTGGCAAGTTTAATAATCATGTAAATCTCAGTGAACAAGAGATACTGATAAGGGCAAACATGATAATCCACAAGTATTGGTGCTGTAAAGGAAGAGTACTACGTACTAATCACGTGCCCGTCATACTAAATGAATGCTGGAGCAAATAATAACCACAGAGTCATTGTCACGCCCCGGGGTCGAAACTGCGACCCGGGCTCGCCAACAGATCCGCCACCTATGCCAATACTCCGCATAGGCGAAGCGTCCTACCTGCAAGAAAAGTACTACAGCTAACAGATATCAGAGCTAAAAATGAAAATCTGCTGTAAAACTAAAATCAACCACTGTACAACTAGAAACAATACAACAATGTCCATCTCCCAAAAATGATAGTCATACAATATCCTCATATACAAACCCAGAACTCGACAGGGAGGTATCTCCAATAATACATCAGTGTACAGGCTCTCAATACATAACATATCCTCACTACGTCAGTCTCTCAAAAGAGGAAAATAAAATAACTAATCTACTGAAGATCTCCTCTGCAGGGGTACCGCTACTCTCCAATGACGGGTAGGGATCTAACACGCGACTCCCTCGCCTCGCACAGCAACCGCAGAATCAGCAACACCCGCTAAGACTCTGCAAAACAAAGGAGAGAAAGAAAGGGGAGGGGGAAAACCCCCAATGGGTGTGAGAACTACACCAAAAAGGGAGTTCTCAGTGGGTACCACCGCCAGGCCCGACGATCTGCCCACTAAGTCCACTAGAGGCATAAGGATAACCAATGCAGTAAAAACTGAACAAAAAAGCTGAGACACTCAACAGCTATCATGCCTCTATCTAAATGCTCAAATGGGGAAACTCTGATAAAGATATGCAACACTCGCACATGAGGTGCTCAATCGACCCAATCGAGATGACTGCCACATCGGGTCCAGTCAAACCTGCGCCCACCTACAACCACCTCCCGCTGACTGGCAGGAATTACGTAGGGTGTCCAAATGGACTAACTCGCTATCGAATAGTGGCTCATGCAGGCTATAGTCGAAATCCACGCTCTCTCAGAACGGATAGACTCAAGATGCTCAACCTCTCACACAACGGTCAAAGTACTCACAACGACACGGGACCACCGTCAACCCAAACGGCTCCCAACAACACTAGCACTGGTCTAAACACAGCTACTAGACTCCACTCAGCCCTCAGGCTCGAGTGCAACAATAAAGTATCTGACCGAACAAACCCAATCGAATGAACCGGTATAAAACCCGGTACTGCTTGCTCCGTCATCAATCTCACGAACTTAGTATCTCCACTGTCCAAATGACCGGAACCCAACACAGTCTGACCGGAACCCAACACGGTCTAAAGCCTACTCCGGAGTGGCACTCGAGGGGAGCGACCCCCACGAGTAAAGTATCACTGTAACAAGTATCACTGTAACAAATATCACCGTAACAAGTATCACCATATAGCAGGACTGGATCACGACTCTGATCAAGTGGGAAAACCCATCCACTAAAGGGAAACCCGATCCCTAATCTGATGCAACAGTAAACAATAAGTGGGAAACTCCATCCACTAAAGAAACATGATACCCAGTCTAATGCATAAGCACCCTCCGGTCAACCGCCCAATGTCCGCGGTTGCCGCAATACCCCACAAACCACAACCTGGTGCAACAACCCACACCCAGCCAACCGCCCAATATCCGCGGTCGCCGGAAACCCTGCCTACCATAATCTGGTACAACCTGTCCCCGACACCAAAATCCCAGCTACACTATCCCAAATCCCTGCTCGAACCCGAGCAACATGAATCATACGACTGACAAAAGGAGAAAAGAAGCAAAGATGGTTTCTCCTAAGTCAAGTCCCAATAAGAAAGTGTAGCAGTAAAAGATGGCCTATCTAGATGTCCATACAAGCATGCATTTATCCTCAAGCAAGATAAAAGGAAGTATAATCGATAGTAGCTTCAGATAAATATAAACTCATGCCAATATCATCAATGGACTACACCTGCCCAAAATCCATGATCCATAATCCATAATAACTCCTCAGAGTAAAACCCGCACATAGATATACTATCATGTCCCCTCGAATGATTAATCCTCGTGAAATACTATGTGCTAATATGGCATGCTAAAAACCCGCTACTACAAAATGTCAAACCCACATGAATAGGCCAATGATTAAATAACATGTACAATAATTAGGTAAGCATTAATCCACAAGATCTAGGCCACATTCCATGCTTACATCTCAAATTTATTAATTGTACATTTAATCATGCATGCTTTCTAACATACAGAATTAGAGAACCGTCCACCGGTTCTGGGGATGAAGCAACCCACCTGAAACGCTTTCCGCAGGCAAAGCCGAAGTCGGTGAAGTGCATAGTCACACGCTATCCAAAATCTACCAAAACCACACCCTCGGTAATCAGCCGCACAAGCCTCTGTTCCAACCAACAACATCACCAACAATCAATAACCAACACCACATATCCCTAAAACAGCACACGTTGTTTTTACCAACCAGCAGAGAGGAGGGGGACTTTCACCTACATACAGTCCTCTAAAAATCCCAGAAAAATTACGGTTGCGATCCTCGAGACGAGTAGCCCCAAAACGAGTATTTATACGCCCCGTTCCGACACCTGTAGGCCAAGAAACAATTAGAACAATATTGGAAGCCACTTCCTCAAGAACACAATCCTGCTGGAAAAACAGCAGCAAAGAAGCATAATTTTCACCCTCGAAATGACCTCATAAAAATCCAATAAAAATACGGGTGCGTTCCTCTAGAAGAGTAGATATCAATCGAGTCTTTAATTGCCTCATTCCAATGCACAAGCGCAGAGATAAAAATCCGACAAGCCTCCACTGTCCAAAAATCCACCAGCAAAACAGTGGCTCAGAGATGCCTCGTAAACCATGCCAAACACTCAAATTGAGACGAAGTGATCAACACGAGAATCGAAGGCATACCTCTCATGAAAGCGCTGCCGCAAAAATCAGCTCAAAATACCATCGGGGTGATCCAGGGTGCCTCTTGGACCGAAAAGTGATGGTGGAAGCCAAAATCCAAGAAATGTCGCAGTGCGCCGCGTCGCAGAAAATGCGCATATCGAGGCCTCCAAAAAATCTGAGAATCCATCACGAAATGCTCCACAAGATGAAGAACATTTCCTCTTCAAGCCTCAGCTGAAGATGGGCTCGGTAAAGGGCTCAAATTCGCGGCCCAAGAGGAGCTATATATAGCCCAAACCAAACAATTGCCAAAATACCATCTGTGTCCCCACATTTGGGCGCCCGAAAGATTCGGGCTGCTACAGGGACCCCAAAATGCACCCCAAACCGTCAAGCTCGAATCAATCCTGGAGCGCCACGTGTCCCAAAACAGCAAACACCAATTCGGGCCAATCCCTGAGCGCCACGAGGCACACCGCACAGCGAACAGCGGCGCCAGCCGCTGCGGTCGTGCCACGTGGCCCGCTCCCGTGCTGACGCGTGGCGTGCCCGTTCGTCAACGCCCACCACGCCATACGGTCACCTGCCCGCCGTACGGCCACCTGCCCCGGTCACCTGCTCCGCTGCGCTGTGTGCACCCGGCGTACGAAGACCAGCCAACCACAAGATGCCACGTGTCCTCCTCTTCCCCCTGCGCCGCGCGCGCCGGCCCGCTGCACCGCGCGCCTGCCCGTGCCTGCTCCGCCGCCTGCCCGTGCCTGCTCTGCCGCTGCCCGCCGCCGCCGGTGATGCCCGGCCAGCCGGAACAATACCCAACTGCCTCGAAAATCATGCCAAGTCATCCGGGCTCCGAAAAATACAAGTAAATAGCCCATTTTCACCGTTTTCGCGCGCTGAATCCAAATCCGCTGTCCGTTTTGCCAAATTCCAATTCCAAAAATTGCCGAAGGCATCCAGACAAGTGTTCTTAACCCAAATTTCACGCTGAGTCCAATTCTGATGCCCGATTCGCACGAAACCACTTCTAAACAATCGACGGGGTCCTCCGATTACCCACGTGATCCATTTAACACCCGAAGTCCCTCACTTGTGTCCAAATTGGTGCAGAAACACCGCCGCCACGCCACATAGGCCTCCAGAAGTTGCTGGTCACACTGTAGAAGCCCTGCAGAGATCCGGGTCACCACAGTCATGCATCAATAATAGAAACTCAAGTACCCAATCGAGGCCACTGTTGGTCACTGGGACCTCAGGCTAAAACCACTTTTGGTCACTGGGGCCTCAGGCTAATACCACATTTGGCTACCCAGTAGGCTGACATACCCTACACCCGCAGCTGCCCAGGGGGCTCACGGGCCTCTCAACAGACCACTTTACCGGCAAAGAACACAAGATTGGGGATCAATCCCATAGCGTGCGTGATGTACAATTGTCACGCCCCGGCGTCGAAACAGCAACCCGGGCTCGCCGACAGATCCGCCGCCCATACGGGAAGCCCCGTATAGACAAAGCGACTAACCTGCAAAAGATCAACTACACTATGCAGATATCAGAGCTGAAAGGTAAACTGCTGAAATAAATATATACAACTCCTCAAATAGTACATGCCAGGACCTCACAAAATATAAGTCACACCAAAAGTAAAACTCTCAAAAGTAAAAAGTACATGATACATCCCAAAATCACTGACAGTACTAGTACATCACCAAAAGGGTACATCTACTCTCACTGGAAGAAGACTGGTAGGGATCTAGCTCGCGACTCCCTTACCTCGATCAGCAGGATCAGCAACTGAAGCAGCAGGAACTGGAGTAGAGGTCCCTGGGAAAAAATCAGCACGGCGGGTGTGAGAACTACATCCCACAGTAGTTCTCAGTGGGTACCGCCAACAAGCCCGACGGTCTGCCTACTAAGTCTATTAGAGGCATAAAGTAACAAATGCAGTACTGAAAGTAAAGGCTAGAAAATAACTCTGCAGCTGCTATGCCTCTATCTAAATGCTCAATGAGTGGAACAGATGGAAACATGATGCATCTACTATCTCTCACATATAATCACCCAATCTACACTGACTGCCACATAGGGTCCAGTCAAACCTGCGCCTACCTACGGCCGTTACATTCAAGGAGGACCGGACTTACGTAATGCGTCCATAACTGCCAAAACTGGCCCAACCAGAGGGACTGCGTCGACAAGTCGCGATAGCAAGTAATAAGCCCAACTCCGGAGTGGCACTCAAGGGGCGCGACCCCACCGAGGAAAGTATCCGTGCATCTCTGTCGAGCTCAAATGTGGCTCATGCAAGCTATAGTCCAAATCCACGATCAACAAGATCGACAGTAACCAACAATACCAACTCTCACTCACAGGTTGAAAAACCACACAGCCAGGACCCACCGTCGACTCAGACGGCTCCCAAAATAAAACACTGATCTAAACACTACTACCAGACTCCACTCGGCCCCCAGGTGTGAGTGTAACGTGCATCCCACAACAACCCGACCACTCAGCCTACTACCCGGGCGAGGAAACTCTAAGTCCAGGTAAAATAATAGATAACAGTGTGGGAATGTCTAAAGCATAAATAACCTAGCCCAAGTTGGAGTTTTCTACTAGTCTGGTTAAACATGTAGCATATGACGGGGTGCTAGGTCAAGTTCCAAAAATAGCATTTAATTTAACATATTTAGAGAGCAATAAATCAACACTAATCATCATAGCAACACAAGGAGTATCAATTTTCTCTTTCTAGCATGCTTTCTAGTACATCTCAAAATCATGCATGTTCCCTACTCAATAGAGTTAATGAATTGTCCATTGGTTTTGAAAACAAAGCAACCCGCCTGGAAGTGCAAATTGATCCAAAGTCCAAAAAGGCTGAAACTGCACGGGGTCAATCATCGGATTTCCACAATGCCAACGGGTCCAAAAACACCCAAAAACACCTCCTGGGTACAAAGATATAGTCCAACATTACAATCAACACAAAATTTCCAAGTGTACAATCTGCTGAAAATTCAGTCCCAAAGAAGCTTAATTATCACCTGCGAGATAAATTCCAAAAATTCCGACAAAAATACGATGGAGATCCTCGCGAAGCTTAGATATCAATCAAGTCCTCACACGTTGAAATCCAATGCTTGAGTGTAGAGATAAAAATCCAACAATGCGCTGCTGTCTAGAAAAACCACCAGCAAAACAAGGGCTTAAAGATGTACCAGAAACCCCTAAATAAACTCAAATCTGGGAGAAGTGGATTACGAAAATCGTAAATTTACCTCTCGTGAATCCAACAACAGAAAAATTGTCCAAAAATTCCTTCGGAGTAGCTATGTGGATCTCGTGGACCGAAACGTGACGGAAATGGGCCACCAACGAAATAACGTCGCACCGCGCTAACTCGGAGAAGATATAGATGCCGCGGCCCCCAAAAAATCTGAGCCTCCTTCACAAGATACAGCACAAGAAGATCAACAAAGTTGCTTGAGGGCTCAAGGGGGTTAGAGCTCGGGAAAAGGCCCAAAACTGCAAGAGAAGAGGCCTATTTATAGGCCGTCTCACAAAACCCCCCCCCAAAAAATCCCAAGTATTGGCCTTTCGGGCCCAATTTCCTGGCGCACAGGGCTTTCGGGCGCCAACAGTAGCCCGAAAAGGCCCGCGGCCCGGCCCACACGTAGCGCCTGAATTCCTTTGGCTCCGACGCGTGCCCCGAACAGCGGACAGCGCGTGCGGAGCCAGTGGGTTGGCGCCGCGTGGCCCCGACCGCCGAACGTGGGGTGGTGGCGCCCGCCAATCGCAGGGTGCCATGTGGCGTCCCCACGTCAGCGGTCACCTGCCCCACCTGCCTCGCCTGCTCCCCTTGGCGCGTTGACCGCGTGCGCATGAGCCGGCCTCTCACAGGCCGCCACGTGGCCCGCCCCGGTCCATGCGCCAGCCGGTGCGTCTTCGTGGACCGCGTCGCGTGAACCCGCCAATCGCAAGGTGCCACGTGTCCCCCGCGCCCGGTCCATGCACCAGCACGCAATTTTTGTGGACCGCGCCGTGTGCGCCGGCCAATCCGAGGCTGCCACGTGGCACAAGGCCGGTCCACGGCTTCCCCCATGCACCAAAATGCGCAGAAAACTTCCGGGAGTCCGTTTTTGGCCATCCGGACTCCGAAAAAGGCAAGTAAATAGCCGTTTTTTGATATTTTTCCACGCTAAATACAAATATGACATCGGATTAGCCTATATCTCTTTCTAAATTTCGACAAAAACAGCCAGAATGCAGGCTCAATCCAGAAGCCTCACAGGATCCGTCCAACGCGTCCATTTGACGCGTTGCGGGTCCGACATTCCAATAATAGGTGTTCTACATCGGGGGTCATGGGGAAAGCTACACGGGGATCGGGGCTACTACATCCTCCCCCACTAAAAGAAAGTTTCGTCCTGGAAACTAAGAAAAACAAAACAGACATACCTCAGCCGGAAGCCTCGAACAAGAAGGGATAGTTATCTCTCATCACCGTCTCTAGCTCCCAAGTAGCCTCACGCTCCTCGTGATTGCTCCACACGATCTTCACATATGGAATAGCCCGATTGCGCAATTCCCTCACCTCACGAGCCAGAATTCGCAACGGACGCTCTTCATATCCAAGGTCCTCGCCGATCTCCAAGGAAGTGAAGTCAATCACGTGCGAAGGATCGAAAATGTATCTCCTCAGAACCGAGACGTGGAAAACATCATGAACTCCGGCCAGGCGTGGAGGAAGAGCAACTCGATATGCCATAGGGCCTACCCTCTCGAGTACCTCAAAGGGTCCAATAAAATAGGGACTGAGCTTCCCACTAACTCCAAATCTTCGGACCCCCTTCGAAGGCGAGACCTTCAAAAAGACATGATCACTAACCTGAAACTCTAGGTCTCGCCGCCGAGTATCAGCGTAGCTCCTCTGCTGACTCTGGGCTGTCTCAAGATGTCGCCGAACTAATCTAACCTTTTCTTCAGCCTCCAGCAGTAGATTAGGTCCCAAAGTCCTCCTCTCACCCACGTCACTCCAATATAAAAGTGACCGACACTTGCATCCATACAATGCTTCAAACGGAGCCATCTGAATGCTCACTTGACAGCTGTTGTCGTACGCAAACTCAACCAATGCTAAGTGCCGGTACCACCCTCCTCCAAAATCCAAGATGCATGCTCTCAACATGTCCTTGAGGGTCTGTATAGTGACCTGAGACTGTCCGTCGGTCTGTGGGTGGAATGCTGTGCTAAACCGGAGCTGTGTCCCCAAGGCTGTCTGTAGACTCCCCCGGAAATGCGATACAAACCTCGGGTCCCTATCAGATACGATCGAGGCGGGTACACCATGAAGCCTCACCACCTCAACCAAGTACAACTGCGTAAGTCGCTCCAATGGCCAAGTCACCTGTACGGGTAGAAAGTGAGCGGACTTGGTGAGTCAATCCACGATAACCCAGATCGCGTCCGCTCCACTCTGCGCCCTCGGTAGTCCCGTGACGAAATCCATGGTGATGTGATCCCACTTCCACTCGGGAATTGGAAGACTCTCCAACTTGCCAGCAGGAACTTGGTGCTCTGCCTTCACTTGCTGACAAGATAAACAGTGAGCCACGAATCTCCCAATGTCCCGCTTCATTCCAGTCCACCAAAAGTGTGCCTTGAGGTCCTTATACATGTTAGTCCCACCAGAATGAATGGTATAAGGTGTATAATAGGCCTCTCTCAAAATCTGGTCTTTGATCTCATAATCCATAGGCACACACACTCGGTCCTTGTACCAAAGTACTCCCGAGGCATCTACTGAAAAATCCTCTATCTGCTTTGTCTGAATCTGCCCTATGATCCTCGTCAAGTGGGGGTCCTCACTCTGTGCCTCTCTAATCCTGTCCAACAGAGTGGGCTGCACGACCATAGACATAAGTCTAGCAGAAACCCCAGGGGATACAACCTCGATCTGTAAGCACCTCATCTGCTCGACTAGCGGTGCTTGCGGTGTAATCATCATACTCAAGCTCTGTACTGTTATCCTGCTCAAAGCATCTGCTACTACATTGGCCTTGCCGGGATGATATAGGATGCTCACATCATAATCCTTCAGTAGCTCTAGCCACCGGCGTTGCCTCAAGTTCAGCTCCTTCTGAGTAAACAAATACTTCAAGTTCTTATGATTAGTGTAGATCTCACAGTGCTCTCCATAGAGGTAATGCCGCCACAACTTCAAACCAAACACAACGGCTGCAAGCTCCAAATCATGCGTAGGGTAATTCTTCTCATAATCCTTTAACTGCCGTGAAGCACAAGCAATTACCCTACCATGCTGCATCAATACACAACCCAATCTGCTATGAGAGGCATCGCTGTAGATCACAAATCCATCACCCATCACTGCCTAAATCGGCGCTGATATCAATCTCCTCTTCAGCTCCTCGAAGCTCTGCTGGCACTGCTCAGTCCAAATAAACTTTGTCCCCTTCCTAGTCAAACTGGTCAGAGGGGTAGAGAGCTTCGCAAAGCCCTCTACAAACCGACGGTAATAACCTGCTAAGCCTAAGAAGCTCCAAACCTCAGTAACCGTCGTCGGTCTAGGCCAATCCCGAACAGCATCAATCTTCGTCGGGTCCACTGCCACTCCTGCGGCTGAAACGATATGGCCTAAAAATGTAACCTCCCGAAGCCAGAACTCGCACTTCTTATACTTGGCATATAGCTTCTTCTCCCGCAGAAGCTGCATCACTATTCTCAAGTGCTCCTCATGCTCCGTATCACTCCGGGAGTAGATCAAGATGTCATCGATGAATACCACCACAAACTGGTCCAAGTACGGCTGAAATACCCAGTTCATCAAATCCATAAATACGGCAGGGGCATTAGACAATCCAAATGGCATTACTGTGAACTCATAATGCCCATACCAGGATCTAAAAGCCGCTTGGGGATGTCCTCGGCCCTCACCCTCAACTGGTGGTAACCGAACTAGAGATCAATCTTCGAGAACACTGAAACTCCCTGCAGTTGATCAAATAAATCATCAATCCGTGGTAAAGGATACTTGTTCTGGATGGTTACTTTATTCAGCTCTCTGTAATCCACACATAATCTAAGCGACCCATCATTCTTCTTCACAAACAACAGCGGCGCTCCCCACGGAGATTCACTGGGTTTAATAAAATCCTTGTCCATCAGATCCTGCAACGGTGCCTTCAGCTCCCTCAACTCAGCAGGTGCCATCCTTGTAAGGTGCCTTTGAGATTAGCGCGGTTCATGGAACCACGTCAATCACAAACTCTATCTCCCTCTCCGGCGGCATAGTCGTCAACTCAGGGGGAAACACATCTGGAAACTCGCGGACAATGGGGATATCCTCGAGTCCCAGTGCCACCGTAGGCACCTCGACAATAGTCGCCAAGAAAACTGTACAACCTCTGCTCATCATCCGCCTAGCCCTCGCCGAAGAAACAGTCACTGCGAACAGTGTGCTCTGGCATCCTCTGTAGACGAACTCCTCCTGCCCAGGCTCGCGGAGGGTCACAGTCCTCTCTCTGCAGTCGATGGTTGCAAAATACCACGACAACCAATCCATACCAAGTACAACATCAAAATCCTGGAGCTACCGCGAGACAAGCAAGTCTGCTGGCAAGATCTAAGATCCCAACTGCACGGGGCAAGCCCTACAACACTCCTCGACATGCAAAATATGATCTGGAATTTGAACCTCTAAAGCATGCGATAAAGAAACTATCTCTATACCATGTAGGGATGCAAATGCTCTACTGATGAATGAGTGTGAAGTACCGGTATCAAAAAGAGCTCGAGCATGAACTGCAGAAATCAAAATAATACCTGCGACGACATGGTCGGCCGCTAAAGCATCCTCAATCTGAGCGGCATAAACTCGCCCGCTCGGTGCTAGGGGTCATCGCTCTGGCTATCGCAAAGAAGAAGCATGATCAGGCCTACCATAGGCCGCAGAAGGTCCAGCCGTCTGTAGAGGAATAGAGGGTGCTAAGGCCGTCGAATGTACTGGAAAGCCTGCTCTAGGGCACGCTGCCTGAAAGTGACCAGTCTGTCCGCAACAAAAACAACGACCCTGCCTCTGAGTACACTGGATCGATGGGTGCGGTCCTCCATAGATAACATATCTGTCCTGGCGCGACTGCCGCTGAGACTGCTGCTGCTGCTGAGACTACTGCTGCCAAGGCGGTCGACGCTGCTGCTGCTGCTGCTGCTGAGAGTGACGGGGTGTACCTGACCTCTGGCGCCCCTGAAACCCACGACCCTGAGGATGGAATCGTGGAGGTCTCGGGGGTCCCTGACGACTCGTCTGTCCCTCGTCCACTTGTGGTGGGCGCTTCGCCCCTGAATCACTGCCGGAGCTGGAGCCACCTCGTCCATCACTGCCTCCCCGCGCTCTACATAAAGCGCCTGCTCCATCGAGTCATCCAACGTCTGCAGTCTGCGCGAACGGACGAACTGATAAATGTCTCGGCGTAACCCTCGCTCGAACATGTAGATCCGATGCGCCTCGTCCCTGGCCGCGTGCGGTACACTGGCCAACAGCCGGTTGAAGTCTGTGATGTACGCGTGCACGGGACGATCTCCCTATCGGAGATTCTTCAACTCCTCTTCCAACCTCTGCCTAACAGTCTCCAGGAAGAAGGCTCCAAGAAGTAAACTACGGAACTCCGCCCAGGTAAGAAGCTGAGTCCCAGGTTGACCAATAGGTCGAACATGCTGCCACCAGGCCTCGGCGTTGTGCTCCAAGAAGTTCGTCGCCAGCAAAACCTGAAACCGCTCCTCGATAAACATACTCTCGAAATGTCGCTCCATCGCCGTGATCCACGACTCCGCCTCCCACAGCTCCGAACTCTGCCTCGAGAAACGAGGCGGGTCAAACTGGCAGAATCTCATCAAACAATCTACCACCTCCCGCTGCTCTGCAGGGGCCAATGGTCCCGCCGACCCAGACAGCGGTGTGCTAGTAACTGACGCAACAGGGGCCGCCGATGCCGTCGGTACAACATGGGGTGCCACAACAGGCGAAGAAGGTACGGGGGAACTCTCTGGGGGTGCTACAACTGGCTGCTCCCTTCGCTCCAACATGTGCATCATTCGGTCCATGACCTC
Organism: Tillandsia leiboldiana; assembly: GCA_029204045.2. Classification (NCBI taxonomy): domain Eukaryota; kingdom Viridiplantae; phylum Streptophyta; class Magnoliopsida; order Poales; family Bromeliaceae; genus Tillandsia; species Tillandsia leiboldiana. The sequence continues at coordinate 46,930,045 of CM055065.1, forward strand.
CTCCTAGCGTCGGGAAGCCTCCTCCTGACGTCGAACAGCCTCCGACATCTGGGCCATCTGGGCACGAAGCTCCTGTACCTCACTCTGCTATCCCTGTCCTGACTCCTCCTGCTCGGGCTCAGAGGAAGAAGGCTGCGAACGCGTCATGATCCTGCCCCGCGGAGGCATCGCTCACACCTGAGACAAACAAAAATCGGTCAGAACCAAAACAACACTCGACCCAATCCAGCGAAAGTCAAAGGCATGCCCCTCTTCCTGTAGCACTATGTTGTCTGCAGCCAACATAGTCGCCACCGAGAGAAGACATGTCAATCACTCATCCCATCTCTTGGGCGAGTTAAGAACTCAATCAGGACTCTCGCTAAAAATCACGGCTCTCACGTGAGTCATCCTAGGGTACAACCACAAGCCTAAGGTTTCTAAGTCCACAATGACCTACATCCTAGGCTCTGATACCACTTTAATCTGTCACGCCTCGGCGTTGAAACTGCGACCCGGGCTCGCCGACAGATCCGCCGCCCATACGGGAAGCCCCGTATAGACGAAGCGACTAACCTGCAAAAGATCAACTACACTATACAGATATCAGAGCTGAAAGGTAAACTGCTGAAATAAATATATACAACTCCTCAAATAGTACATGTCAGGACCTCACAAAACATAAGTCACTCCCAAAAGTAAAACTCTCGAAAGTAAAAAAGTATATGATACAACCCAAAATCACTGACAGTACTAGTACATCACCAAAAGGAGACATCTACTCTCACTGGAAGAAGACTGGTAGGGATCTAGCTCACGACTCCCTTACCTCGATCAGCAGGATCAACAACTGAAGCAGCAGGAACTAGAGTAGAGGTCCCTGGGAAAAAATCAGCACGGCGGGTGTGAGAATTACATCCCACAGTAGTTCTCAGTGGGTACCACCAACAAGCCCGACGGTCTGCCCATTAAGTCTACTAGAGGCATAAAGTAACAAATGCAGTACTGAAAGTAAAGGCTGGAAAATAACTCTACAGCTACTATGCTTCTATCTAAATGCTCAAGGAGTGGAACAGATGGAAACATGATGCATCTACTATCTCTCACATATAATCACCCAATCTACACTGACTGCCACATAGGGTCCAGTCAAACATGCGTCTACCTACTGCTGTTACATTCAAGGAGGACCGGACTTACGTAGGGAGTCCGTGACTGCCAAAACTGGCCCAGCCAGAGGGACTGCGTCGACAAGTCGCGATAGCAAGTAACAAGCCCAACTTCGGAGTGGCACTCGAGGGGCGCGACCCCACCGAGGAAAGTATCCGTGCATCTCTATCGAGCTCAAATGTGGCTCATGCAGGCTATAGTCCAAATCCACGATCAACAAGATCGACAGTAACCAATAATACCAACTCTCACTCACAGGTTGGAAAACCACACAGCCGAGACCCACCGTCGACTCAGACGGCTCCCAAAATAAAACACTGATCTAAACACTGCTACCAGACTCCACTCGGCCCCCAAGCGTGAGTGTAACGTGCATCCCACAACAACCCGACCACTTGGCCCACTACCCAGACGAGGAAACTCTAAGTCCAGGTAAAATAATAGATAACAGTGTGGGAATGTCTAAAGCATAAATAACCTAGCCCAAGTTGGAGTTTTCTACTAGTCTGGTTAAACATGTAGCATATGACGGGGTGCTAGGTCAAGTTCCAAAGATAGCATTTAATTTAACATATTTAAGGAGCAATATGTGATGACCTGGATCTCTGTAGAGCTGTGGTGGAGTCATTGGTGGCTTCTGGGAGCCTGTTTTATGTGTCGGAGGTTTTTGTGCACAATTTGGACACGAGTGTTGGACTTTGGACTTAAATGGATCACGTGGGTGATCAGTGGGCTTCGTCGGATCTTCGGAAGTGGTTTCGCGCAAAATGGATATTAAAATTGGGCTCGGCGCGAAGTTTGGACAAAAGAATACCTTTCCGGGTGCCTTCGGCAAATTTTGGAGTTAGAATTTGGCAAATCGGACAGCAAATTCGGATTCAGCGCGCGAAAACGGTTAAAATGGACTACCTGCTTGACGTTTTGCACAACTGGTTACTGTTCACGCCGGAACAGTAACTCCGGCAGCCGGCGGGCAGCGGCGGCGGGTAGCGGCGGAGCACGGCGGACGGGCTCGGGCAGGCGGCGGAGCGGCCGCGGGCAGCGCGCGGGCGCGTGCAGCGCGCGGGCAGGCGCGCGGTGCACGGGAGCGCGCTGGACACGTGGCAGCTGGCGATAGGGTCGGTTCAGTGGGCGCGGTCCACAGCTTTCGTGCGGCGGTGCAGGGTTTTGAACGGGGTGCAGGGTTTCGGGCGGGAGACACGTGTCGACCCCCGGTTAGCTGGCGCTGGGTGCGCGGTCCACGGAGTTCCCCGCGCGGGTGTATGAACCCAGTGCAGGGACACGTGGCAGCTTCCTGTTGGCGGGCTCAGGAGGCGGGGTTCACCGAGGCGCGAGAGGTGGCCTCGGGAACCGTGCCTGGCAGGGTCGCCAGGCGGCGTGCCAGGCGGCGCGCCAGGGTTGGTCGGGGGAGATTGTGAGGGCCACGTGGCGTCCGCTGATTCGCGGGCGCCACCCACCCGTGTTGACCGGGGGTGGCCGCGTGGCGCCTCGCGTGCGGCGGGAAAGGTTGTTGCCTGTTCGGGGCGACGTGGCGGCCTCCGGGCGTTCCGGGCGCTCGTCGCGGGCCGGCCCGTGGGGCTTCCGGGCGCCCGAAAGTGGGCCTGCGCCCGGAAGTTGGGACAAATCCGGGATTTTTGGATTTGTTTTTGTGGGCCTATATATAGAGCCCGAACTTCACCCTGGAACTCTTTTTCTGCTCCTCATCTCTCTGTGCAACCTTCACAAGATCTCTTCCTCTCCCTGTGGCGATTCCAACTGCAGATTCCAGGATTTTTCTGCGGCACGCATCCTGAGGTTTTCATTTTTACGGCGCGGCGCAACGCTCGTTCGTTTGTGATCTTCTTTGTCGCGTTTTGGTGCGAGGACTCCCCCGGCTTGCTCCGACCTCCGATTGAGGCAATTTTTGCGCCGTTGGACTCACGACAGGTAGGGCTTCGATCTTCGTGTTTTGAGCTCCCCCTTATTTCGAGTTTATCTTGGAGTTCCCCAAGCTTCCATTTGACCCTTTTTCTTGGGCGGAGTTTTGGACAGCGCTGTGGTATTTCGGCCATATCTTCGCGTATAGACATCGGATTGGGGCGTTTCAAAAGGAGTTTTGCATCTACACATCACGAGGAATATCCCCAAATTTTCTTGGAATTTTCTGAGTTTTTTCCCGAAGTTGAAAGTCCCTGTTTGCAGAACCTTGTGATTCAGATTTTGCGATTTGTTTATTTCGGGGTGGTTCCCTTGTCGGATTTGTTTCTCAGTGTAGGAAACTCGGATTTGAGCGTGCAGGTACTCGTTTCAACGGGTTCGTCGCAAGGATCATGACAGTATTTTTCTTGGAATTTTCCGGGCACTTCTCGCAGGTAAAAATAGGGCATCTTTGGACTGTTAGCTTTGGGACAGCATGTGTTGAGTTTAATTGTATGTTTTTGGGTAATTCTTGTTCAGTGTTCGCGGCGGTTAAGCTTTTGGGCAGGAGCACTATTTGGACTTGGAATTAGCGATCGAGGTGGGTGGTTGTTATACTCCTCATTTTCTGACATACCACTAGGAATATTGCAGAGATGTTATTGGAACATTATGATCGTTAATTGCTAATCTTACGAGCCTATCATGTGAGACATATTATGTCGGGAATGCTTTTAGGAAACTGCTATGTTGGAATCATGATTGTATTTGGAACTTAAACAGGTTGGCATGGATTTAATAGTAGTACTTAATCTTACATGTGGTAGTTAGTGGCATGTTTGGACAATATGTATTATCCTGTTGGTAGGTACTACTTGGGGCCTTTTTGACATGTATAGGCGGATGATTTTTGTGAGGGCAGTCAGTGGATTTCTTTTTAGACAAGTGCAAATATTTAATGACTTTAGCATGATGGTTATATCTATGCGGAATTATTACTTAGTACACAGGTGGGACTATTAGTTGTTATACTCCTTTCTATTTGCATGAGGACAATTGCATGCCTGTGTGGAATCATGTATTGCTATGTTAGCACTTAACCTTGCATGTGGAATTGTTTATTATATATCTGGTCAAGATGATTTATCCTTTTAGTGGTATTACTTGAGGATAGGTGACATGCATAGGTGGATACTGTTAATGGCCAATGACTTGATTTATGTTTCCTTGAGAACACTTGCATGCTTGTATGGACATCTAGGTAGGCCATCTTTTATCGCTACACTTTCATGCTGGAACTTGACTTAGGAGAAACCTTGTTTGTTTCTTTTCTCCTTTCGTTAGTCAGGTGGTATTTGTTGCTCGGGTTTGAGCAGGGGTTCGGGATAGTATAGCCGGGGCCTGGATTATGGATTATGGGTTTGGCGGCGACCGCGGATATTGGGCGGTTGACCGGATGTCAGTTATAGGACATCGGTGATAGGGCATGATTATGGACTAGAGGATTTTGTGGCAACCGCGGATAGTAGGCGGTTGACCAGAGGTCGGTTGTGAGACCTGGTCGTGGATTTTGGGGTATTGCGGCAATTGCGGATATTGGGCGATTGACCGGATGGTTACTTTTGCATCTGATTGGGAATCAGTTTTCTTTTAGTGGAGGGTTGTGTTCCACTCGGGCTTTATGGTTGTGATCCAGTCCTGCTTTTGATACTTATCACACCGGCGCGGTTATTGCCCGGTGATGCTTTACTCGTGTAGGTCGCTCCCCTCGAGATCCCCTCCGGAGGCCGGGGCCAGACAGTTATTGACAGTTTTGCTATCACATCGGCGCGGCGTATTTGCCCGATGATGAGGGCGGCAGCAGGAGTTTTGCTATCACATCGACGCGGCTTACTTGCCCGATGATGAGGGCGGTACAGATTGGGTTCATCTGGGACGGTTGGTTACTGTTGCATACGGTTGTTCCAGTCTAAGACTGCATTTTTAGAGGCATAGTAGTGGTAGTTTTTCCTTTGCAGTAGTCTTTTTACTTACCACTCTTCTTCCCCTTTTTTTGCCTCTGGTAGACCTAGTGGGTGTGTTCAGGGCGTGAGGCTTTACCCACTAGGGGAGGCTACTGGTTCACTAGTAGTTCTCACCCACATTCTTCTTTTTCTTTTCTTCTCCTTTGTTTTGCAGAGCCTTCTGCGGGTGCTGCTGGACATACAGCGGCGGGTCGAGGAGAGAGGGCGGCTGAGTAGCTAGACAGTGGGCCCGACAGTGAGTAGCTAGACTGGTACCTCTTATGTATCCTATCTCAGACGGTTGTACTTTTACTTTTGGGGTCTGGCTTTAGCCAGCTGATTGTATATTTGTGGTGAGCTGGGAGTGAGACTTGTACTTTATTTTACAGTCATTTTGTATTTTTACTTCCAGTTCAGTCTGAGATGTAGTATTTTCAGTTCAGCTCTGTTTTATTGCTCTATTATTGTATCTGTTTTATTTGAGCAGGTTACCGGCGTTTCGTGTATGCGGAAAATTCCGTGTGCACGGCGGATCTGTGGACGAGCCCGAGTTCTGGTTTACACTCGGGGCGTGACACAATAAATCAACACTAATCATCATGGCAACACAAGGAGTATCAATTTTCTCTTTCTAGCATGCTTCCTAATACATCTCAAAATCATGCATGTTCCCTACTCAATAGAGTTAATGAACTGTCTATTGGTTTTGAAGACGAAGCAACACACCTGGAAGTGCAAATTGATCCAAAGTCCAAAAAGGTTGAAACTGCACGGGGACAATTATCGGATTTCCATAATGCCAACGGGTCCAAAAACACCCAAAAACACTTCCTGGGTACAAAGATATAGTCCAACATTACAATCAACACAAAATTTTAAAGTGTACAATCTGCTGAAAATTCAGTCCCAAAGAAGCTTAATTATCACATGCAAAGTAAATTCCAAAAATTCCAATAAAAATACGACTGCGATTTTTGCGAAGCGTAGATGTCAATCGAGTCCTCACACGTTGAAATCCAATGCTCGAGTGCAGAGATAAAAATCCAACAATGCGCTGCTGTCTAGAAAAACCACCAGCAAAATAGGGGTTTAAAGATGTACCAGAAACCCCTAAATAAACTCAAATCTGGGTGAAGTGGAAAATAGAAAAATCGTAGATTTACCTCTCATAAATCCAACGACGGAAAAATCGTTCAAAATTTCCTTCGGAGTAGCTCTGTGGATCTCGTGGACCGAAACGCGACGGAAATGGGCCACCAACGAAAGAACGTCGCAGTGCGCTAACTCGGCGAAGACCTCGATGCTGCGGCCTCCAAAAAATCCGAGCCTCCTTCACAAGACGCAGCACAAGAAGATAAACAAAGTTGCTTGAGGGCTCAAGCGGGTTAGAGCTTGAGAAAAAGCCCAAAACTGCAAGAGAAGAGGCCTATTTGTAGGCCCTCTCACAAAAACCCAAAAAAATCACAAGTATTGGGCATTCGGGCCCAATTTCCGGGCGCCCGGGGCTTTCGGGCACCAATAGTAGCCCGAAAAGGCCCGCGGCCCGGCCCACGCGCAGCGCGCGAATACCCCTGGCTCCGACGCGTGTCCCGAACAGCGGACAACGCGTGCGGAGCCAGTGGGTTGGTGTGATGACCCAGATCTCCACTGAGCTTTTGCGGTGTGGTTAGCGGCTTCTGGAGACCGATGCTGTGTGTTGGAGGTATTTGTGCGCGAATCGGACTCAAGAATTGGACTCAGCGCGGAAATTGGATTAAGATTACCAATCCGGTTGCCTTCGACAAATTTTAGAAGCTGAATTGGGCAAAACAGATGCCGTATTTGGATTCATTGCGGAAAAACGATGGAGAACGGCTATTTACTTGTATTTTTCTGAGTCCGGACGCCCAAAAATAGATACCCGAAAGTTTCTAGTGCATTTTGGTGCATGGGGGCCGTGGACCGGCCGGAGGGACACGTGGCAGGCACGGATTGGCGGGCGCAGCGCACTCGGTTCACGGGAGAGCGCGCGGGGTGTATGGTGGACCGGCGGGGACACGTGGCAGCTCTGCATTGGTTCGGTGCAGTGGGCACGGCGCACTGGAGGGTGCGCGGGCAGGCCGGGCAGGTGCGCGGGCAGGTGCGGGGTGTGCGGGCTGGTGATGTGCCACGTGGCGGCTTCCCATTGGTGGTGCTTGGGACACTTGGTGGCTTCTTATTCGGCGGGTGCACGGGGTGTGTGCACCGGGCGCAGCGGACCCGAGGGCTGACACGTGGCGCGCGGGGATTGGGCGCGCCACTGTGCGCGTGCGGGCGGGCAGCTGGCGTGGCAGGCGGCGGTTGGCAGGCGGCAGGTGGTGTGGCAGCGCGGCAGGCGGGGGCAGGCATGCACGTGGCCTCGTGGTGCGCGATGGTTGGCTGGCGCCAACCACCCGGGCATGCGGGTAGGGCCATGTGGCGCGGCTCGGTTGGCCGCGCCTTGCTGCGACATGGAACGGGACATGTGGCGCGCTCGGGTGAATCCGGGCGCTACCATTGGTGTTCCCTGTTTGCGCCCGAAACATTTCGGGCGCCCGAAAATGTACCCCGAAGTGTTTTTTTGAGGAGACTATAAAAGGGCTTCTTCTTACGTTTTCTCACTCTTTTTGAGGGATTTCTGAGCTGGGGTTTTCACAGAGGCTTCTTCCACTTGTGCTCCACAACTTCCACGGATTTTGTGATTTTTGGAGACCGCGACATTGGCGATATCTGCGATTCGGCGCACTGCGACGTTCCTCTTTCCGTTGGTTTTTCCGTCGCTTTTCAGTCCGAGAGACCCCCTGGACTACTCCGATGGACTTTTGAGCTGATTTTTGCGGCAGCGCGTTCATGAGAGGTACGTCTTCGATTTCTGTGTTGATCACTTCACCTGATTTTGGGTTTTTGGCATGGTTCCCGAGGCTTTTCTGTGACCCTTTGTACTGTTGCGAGGTACGGGACAGCGGTGGAGTATTGTTGGATTTTCTCGGTCTACGAGCATCGGAATGAGGCGTTCAAGGACTCGATTGATATCTACGCTTCGAGAGGAACACACCCGTTTCTTTATTGGAATTATTGGAGGATTCTTCGAAGGTGATAATTATGCTTCTTTCGGACTGGTTTCCTACAGATTTTTGTTTGTGGATACTTCGGCTTACCGCGTTGTTATATTTATATCTTGGCCTACAGGTATCGGAACGGGGTGTATAAATACTCGTTTTGGATCTACTCGTCGCGAGGATCGCAACCATAATTTTTCTGAGATTTTTTGGAGGACTGTACGCAAGTGAAAATCCCCCTCTTCTCTGCTGGTTTGTAAAAACAGCATGTGCTGTTTGGGTGTTGTGGGGTATTGATTATTGTGTTGTGATTGCGATGTTGGTTGGAGCAGAGGCTTGTGCAACTGAGTACCGAGAGTGCAGTTTCAGCAGATTTTGGATAGCGTGTGACTACGCACTTCACCGACTTCGGCTTTGCCTGCGGAAAGCATTTCAGGTGGGTTGCTTCATCTCCAGAACCGGTGGACGGTTCTCTAATTCTATATATTAGAATGCATGCATGTTTAGGGTACATTGTATGTTATTGAGAGGTAAGCTAGTAAGGATGATTGTATAAGGAAATTGCAAGATTAATATTCATGTTAAATATTATTGAGGACTTACAATATTTGGATATCCATGATAATGAATAGTAAAAGCTTACCTAAGGGAATTTATCCTATGTGATTGTTAGCATGCATGTTTAATTGTACAATATCTAGCATTGAGATGGAAGCTTGAGGAATGGCCTAGATCATGTAGATTGACATACTATAGTAGTGATCTTTTAGCATGCCATGTTGCACATCGTCTTTTATGATATGATTACTCGTTGGGGTAGGATGCTATATCTATGTGCCAGTATCATTCTGATGCTTTTTGATGGACGATTATGGACGGGTATAACGGATTAGTGAATTTGGCAGGTGGTGCTATTAGTTGTTTTATTACCTTTTATCTTCCTTGAGGACATTTGCATGCTTGTATGGACATCTAGATAGGCCATCATTTATTGCTACACTATCATGTTGGAATCTGACTTAGGAGAAACCATGTTTGTTCTTCCTCCTTTCTTTCTAGATTCTAGATTCTTGTTGCTCGAGTTTGGGCAGGAGCTTGGGATAGTGTAGTCGAGACTTCGAGTCTGGGGAAGGTTGTGTTTGTTTGTGGATTGTGGGTATTGCGGCGACCGCGGATATTGGGCGGTTGGCCGAGTGGCGGTTGTACTTGATTGTAGATGGCAGGATAGTGCGACAACCGTGGTTATTGGGCGGTTGACCGGAGGTCGGTTATGGGTTTATGGTTTGTGGGGCAGTACGGCAACCGCGGATACTGGGCTGTTGACCAGATATTTACTTATGCATCAGATTGGGTATCAGGTTCCTCTAGTGGACGGAGTTTCCCACTTTATGAGTACTATTGCATCTGATTGAGGACCGGGGTTTTCTTTAGTGGATGGGCTTTCCTACTTTGATCAGAGTCGTGATCCAGTCCTGCTGTTTTATGATACTTATGTTACTGGTTACTGAGATACTTTACTCGTGTGGGTCGCTCCCCTCGAGTGCCACTCTGGAGTGTGCGACAGGCAGGCTTTGAGTCCTTGAGACTCCTTTTTCCATCGGTGTTATGCGTTGGCCAGCATACCCGATACGGCAGGCACAACAGGCAGTACCAGTGTTTACTGGTGATTAAATTGGGTTTATTCAGGCAGGTACTTTCATTGTTGCACTCGTGTCAGGGGGGCTGAGTGGAGTCTAGTAGCTGTGTTTAGACCAGTGCTAACATTGTTGGGAACCGTTTGGGGTTAACAGTGGTCCCGAGGTCGTTGTGAGTTTTCCGACCGTTGTGCTAGAGGTTGAGGATCTTGAGTCTATCCGTTCTGAGAGAGAGCGTGGATTTCGATTATAGCCTGCATGTGCCACTACTCGATAGCGAGTTAGTTCGTAGGGACACTCTACGTAATTCCTGCCCGGCAGTGGGAGGTGGTTGTAGGTGGGCGCAGGCTTGACTGGACCAGATGTGGCAGTCAGCTCGATTGGGTCGATTGTGCACTTCATGTGCGAGTGGTTGCATACCTTTCATTGGTTTTCTCCTTTTGATCATTTAGATAGAGACATGGTAGCTGTTGAGTACCTCCAGCTTTCTTGTTCAGTTTTTACTGCATGGTTATCTTATGCCTCTAGTAGACTTAGTGGGCATATCGTCGGGCCTGGCGGTGGTACCCACTGAGAACTCCCTTTTTGGTGTAGTTCTCACACCCGTTGGGGGTTTTCCCCCTCATTTTTCTTTTCTCTTCTTTATTTTGCAGAGTCTTAGCAGGGGTTGCTGTTTCTGCGGTTGCTGTACGTGGCGAGGGAGTCGCGAGCTAGATCCCTACCCGTCTATGGAGAGTAGCGGTACCCTTCATTGGAGATCCTGAGTACAATCAGTAGATTATTCTTTTATTTCCACTTTTGAGAGATCATTGTTTTGTGAGGATCTGACTTGTATTGAGAGCCTGTACACTGATGTATTATTTCAGGTTACCTCCCTGTTGAGTTATGGTTTATTGTATTTGAGAATATTGTATGATTATCACTTATGGGAGATGAATATTGTATCATTATTTCCAGTTGTACAGATGGTTGGTTTTAGTTTTATAGCAGTTTTATTTTATAGCTCTGATATCTGTGTAGCTGTAGTCCATTTTCTTGCAGGTAGGACGCTTTGCCTATGCGGGGTTTTGTATAGGCGGCGGATCTGTTGGCGAGCCCGGGTCGCAGTTTCGACCTCGGGGCCGCACAGTTGGCGCCGCGTGGCCCCGATCGCCGAACGTAGGGCGGTGGCGCCCGCCAATCGCAGGGCTCCACGTGGCGCCCCCACGTCGGTGGTCACCTGCCCCACCTGCCCCGCCTGCCCTACAGGCCGCCACGTGGCCCACCCCGGTCCATGCGCCAACCGGCACGTCTTCGTGGACCGCATCGCGTGAACCCGCCAATCGCAAGGTGCCACGTGTCCCCCGCGCCCGATCTATGCACGAGCGCGCAATTTCTGGGGACCGCGCCGTGTGCGCCGGCCAATCCGAGGCTGCCACGTGGCACAAGGCCGGTCCACGGTTTCCCCCATGCACCAAAATGCGCAGAAAATTTTCAGGGGTCTGTTTTTGGGCATCCGGACTCCGAAAAAGGCAAGTAAATAGCCGATTTTCGACGTTTTTCCTCGCTGAATCCAAATATGACCTCGGATTAGCCTATAGCCCTTTCTAAATTCCGACAAAAATAGTCGGAAGGCAGGCTCAATCCAGAAGCCTTACAGGATCCGTCCAACGCGTCCATTTGACGCGTTGCGGGTCCGACACACCAATTATAGGTGTTCTACATCGTGGGTCATGGGGAAGGCTACACGGGGATCGGGGCTACTACAATAATAGTGCATGGTGAATCATAATGCTGATGCTCAAGCTCACGGTCTAAGGATCTGATAATCGGCAATAAGCCGGAATCCCAACAGGGATGCAGATATCTGTATATCAATCATAGATCATCTCATACAATATCGAATATAAGGATCATGCATATCTGAGTAAAAGTAAATCTAAGTAATAACCAAGCAGGCATGATATATGTCCAAGTATAAGCTAAGGTACTGCTATCCAGCTAATGACCAATCAAGCATGAGATATGTCCAAGTATAAGCTAATGTACTTATATCTAGCTAATGACCAATCAAGCAGGATATGAGTCCAAGAATAAGCGAGTAATAAGCAATCAATGGAAGTATAGCTCAAGATAGGATCAGGACTCGCATGAAACACAGGGGTCTAACCAAATACGGTACCCCAGAGGGCCGAGATGATAAAGTCTGGGCCGAAGATAAACCTACCTCAGTGTAGGTGATCCTGAAGCCTGCCTGACTACTCGTGTGTTGGCTCCTGACTGCTGGGGCCTGGACAACAAACTCTGATCAGTAACAGACTCACTCATACCCATCCCAACAACACTACATAACCAGAGCAACTAAACATTGGACTTTCCTCAAGCCCCGGGATTTACCGAAATTTCTGAAAATCTGCCGAACGACCGACTACGGCCTGAATAGTATCTTCGTGTATCCAAATGCGACGAAACTTCACACGCTACCCCGGAATGATCCATTTAAAGTATCCGGGCCGCCAAGGACCATTTTGTAAACCTCTATGCTCAATCGGGTCCATGAATACCAACGTGGCTCCCGAAAAAGTGGATTTTGGTTTCTAGAGTCACCGACGCAAAACGGAGGTCACTAGACCAGCCAGGACAGCGTTGGAAACAGCCAGGGACACCTGGCAGTGACAACTCATCATCTGATATTCCCGGAATGCGTGATTTGCGTGGAAACGCCGATAAACCGGCAATTTAGCCAATTTACGGTTCAGGAATCAAAATCTGCTCAACGGAAGCTGTTGGATCTCTAACGGAAAGTTTAGAGAATACATGCACGCTGTCCGAAGCAGCCCGTGTGGTCATATTTGCAAAAGACCCCTAGGTTTACGGGAAATTGCATAATTACATGCATATTTATCAATTTATGACTCGATTATAAAATCCAAGCACATTCGAGCTGAACCGAAGGCACCAGTGACTGGGCCTTGACGCACTTAATGCCGTGCTCGCTATTTGGAAGTGGCACAAAGCCCGAGAACAACTAAATCCCAACCTACGACATGCAACATAGACCACTACCATGGATTTCATGCAAGCACTCAATTATTTGGGAAATTAAAGGAGCATCATGTTCATATGACCAAGGAGGTTCAAGGGCTCACCTTTGGGGTGTTGTGCGGCTGCCGGAGAAGTTGCCGGAGCAAGGTGGCCAAGGATCAACCTTGTTGGAGCTCGGTTTGGTCGAGAGTACCTCAAACCAGGTTCAACTCTTCAACCAAGGCAAGCAGCTGATGAAGGTGCTTCACAGAGGAGCTAGGAACACTGCCCAGCCCGACTCCGGTGGCTGGGTGCGGTGGGTAGCCGAGGTAGAGCTCCTAAATCCAATAAGAGAGCAAGAATGGAGAGCTCATCAAGAAGAACAGTACAGACCCATGCAAGTGTATGGGAAGTCTCCACTGGATAGCAGGAGCTTACCTGAGTGGTCAGCCGGCGGCTAGAGGCGGTGGCAGTGGCTAGTTGAAGAACTCGGCCAAGCTTGGAGCTTTAATGGTGGATCTTCAACCAAAAGCTTCCAGGCCCATGCAAGGGCATAGGTAGGTTGCCCGAGGTGTAGGGGAGCTTGCTGGATGGCTTGCCGGCGGCGGGGAGCAGCGGCTACGCCGGGCGGAGGAGCTCGACTAAGAGCAAGATGGCTTGAATCTAGGGCTTCCTCGTGTGGACTCTACGCTACACCGATTGCCCTAAAACTTCGTGGAGGCCTTCCTGAGGATCAGCAGAAGAAAACCATCATCTTTGATCCGAGCTTGGATGGTTGGATGTAGCCCACGCCGAGATCCGGCCAACCTTAAATTTTTTGGCAGTAGGTTGTGCAGTCGGCCAGCGGCGGCTCCTCAGACCTCGGGGCTGTATGTGGGGGTTCCCCAGGATGTCAGAGGAAGAATGGCCAGGGTCTCGGTGCAAGAAATTCAAAGGAGGAAGAAGACTCACCTACCTCGGATGCAAGAAGAATGATCACCTCTTTCCTCTTCGAATTCAAATGGATGGAGGTTGGGATGGCCTGGCTTCACGGTAGAGGGGGAGGAGAACGTGGAGGAGGGGGGCTGCGATTTCTCCTCCCCAGGTGTGCAAATTGTTAGGGAGTTGGGTGAGTTGGCTTGCAACAATGCAAAGATGACCTTCATTCCTTGATGTCTCCACCCAAGTCCCTCAATGTAGACTCAAATTGCAGAGAAACCCCTCCACCAAAGATCTCTTGCCATTCCATCTATATAATACACACCTTTTATGAATTTAATGCCATTTTTTCTGTATTTCACATTTTTTGAGGCGTCCGAGTCATCAAACAAAAAATGAACTTCGCCACGTCGACCGGCTCGACGAGACCTATCGGGTAGCGATCCTACTTTTTCGAGTCTAGGTCCGGATAATTTGTAATTCCATTTTACTACAGTGGCGTTTACAGTTCAACACGCATTTTGATGACTTAGGCTAGTCAAACATAAATTCTGATAGTGCCATTACGCTCAGAATGTCGAGACCGATGAAATCGAGTATCTAGACTGTCAGATTCGAACTCTGAACGGTAGCATTGGCCGACTTCTAATCGGAAGCTGGAGAATTCAGAAATTACTATTCACGATTTAAGTCATCCACTATTACAACTGTATTCTCTTATACAGTCGTTGTGACCCACTAAAATTTTTTGGAACCTGAATTCTTTATTGATTTTGAATTTAAATTTCATGAATGCTACATGACTAGAATAAGATTATAGGAATTAATTAAGTACTCAAGTAATAATATTTAGATTTAAACAGTTTGAATTTTGAATTAGTGGCTCAGATTCAAAAAATTGTTATTATTGGTGGGCTCGTTATATTTGATTTTATAGCCGATTTGTTAGTCAAAAATATGAGTTAGCTCTCATATATATTATGAGATAATTAATTTTGGACTAAACGGAAAGATCCGTAACGTCCTATACTACAACAAAATTAGATTATAGGGACACATATTTGTAATACTTTTGTATAAGTGTCCTATCTATATTCCACCTATATCCAAAATTAGATTATAGGGACACATTTTTGGGACACATTACAAAAATATGTCTGTATACACTCTAGCGACGGCACATATAGCAACACTTATAATAAGTGTCGGTATTTTTGTCAGCGACACTTTTTTTAGATTTTAGAAACACTTAAAAGTGTCGCTATAGCTTAATTTTGTTGTAGTGCTAATACTTTTCGTATTAAATGCAGAAAAACTTACGAATAAAAATATACGAATTTACACCATTTCCATCTCTCTCTTAAATCTCTATCATCTACGTTGACCACATACTCTTCATATAAACAAATCAAATCCCCCACAATCGCCTTGTGAAAACTACAATAAAATATATTAATATTGACGTATTATTTTAACATTTTTAATATTATTATATACCGATATAATAATTAAATTAAAAAATAATTAATTAATAATGTTTTAAAAATATCATTAATAAATAATTAATTAACATTACTTTAAAAATATTTTTAATAAATAATTAATTGACGATATTTCAAAAGAGTCGTTATTAAATTATATTTTTTAATTCTCTTAATTAAGATATCAATTAGCATCATTCCAAATCCACCTATTTGAACCCGAACCGTTACTCGTACCCGCCACGCGCCTATCTCCACTACAAGAAAATATTTGAATTTTTGGTGGCAATTAAAAATTTAAAATTGCCACAAAAAAAATTTAAAATTTAAAATTTTAAATATAAATTTAAAATTTTATTTTCAAATTTATAATTTAAATTTTAAATTTTAAATTTTAAATTTCAAATTTTAAATGTAAATTTAAAATTTAAATTTCAAATTTCAAATTTCAAATTTAAAATTTAAATTTAAAATTTAAATTTCAAATTTTAAATTTGAAATATAAATTTTAAATTTCAAATGTAAATTTAAAATTTAAAACTACTATAAAAAATTTTAAAATTTAAATATTTAAATTTTAAAACTTAAAATGTAAAATTTAAATTCAAAATCAAAATTTTTAACTTTTAATTTTGAAATTTAAAAATTTAAAATTTGTAATCCAAAAATTAAAATTTAAAATTTAAAATTTTTTAGAAAAGTGAAAAATTAAAATCTCTCAACCCCTCTCTCCATCTTCACAGATCCTTAATGATTCCTCACAACCCCTCTCTCCTTCTCCAATCGAATCCGTCTCGAAACCCTCTCAAAACCCTTTTCTCCTCGGCGCCCGTTCTAATCCTTTGAATTTTGACTTACAAAATATTTTCTACTTTCACATTTTGAAAGCGTCGTTAATAAATAATTAATTAACATTCGTCGAATTTTTAAATCTGTCAGATTTTTATTTTTTATATTCATATTCGAATTCATATCCGTTTAACATCGAATAAATTTATTCTGATCAAATTTAGATTCAAATAAAATTTCGGATATCCGTATTCGTTGACATCAAAATTGTATTAGAGCTCACTGGAGAGGATTTCAGAATATCCCATTTTCACGCTTTGGATTTCGACTTCCAAAATATTTTCTTTAAAAGGAAAAAACAGTAGAAAGTTTGGTGTTTGTATACTAATTTTATTGCCCTTGGCATTCTTGTATTTACATTCTTCGGTTCCTTTTGTTCTAATTATTATATGTTGCTATTGTTAGATGTGACTTCGAAATTAGAAATCACTTCGATTTGGGTTTCCGATTCGCCCGTGGTTTTTTGCCCTACAAATTTTTTTTCACGTAGATCAGTGTGTTATTTCTCTATCGTACATTTTGGATTTACTTTTGTGTCGTGATCGTCAATTGATTTTGTTTAGCTTGTGCGCTCATTGCTAACAAACTGGTATCAGAGTCCTATTCATTGATTAGGGTTTCTTCTCATCAATGGCGTCCATGAAGTATGATCTCCCCTTACTCGTTCATAGTACAAGGTTTACGTTATGGCAAGTGAAAATGCGCGCAATTCTGGCTCAGATGGATCTCGGGATGGAAACAAACTGGTATCAGAGCCCTATTCATTTATTAGGGTTTCTTCTCATCAATGGCGTCCATGAAGTATGATCTCCCCTTACTCGATCATAGCACAAGGTTTACGTTATGGCAAGTGAAGATGTGCGCAATTCTGGCTCAGATAGATCTAGAAGATGCGCTGCTCGGGATGGAAAAGATGCCTACATCCCTCAGTCTAGCGAAAAAGGAGAAGATGAATCGAAAGGCCCTTACGCAGATCCAACTATATCTTTCAAACGAGATCTTACAGCATGTCATCAAGGAGAAATTTGCTGCGAGCTTGTGGCTGAAATTGGAGTCATTGTGTATTACGAAAAGTCTTACCAACAAACTCCATCTGAAGCAGAAGTTATACTTTCATCGTCTGATTCAAGGTAAGAATATAAAATCTCATCTCGATGATTTTAAAGAAATCATTACCAATCTGGAAATGCTGGAAGTAAAATATGGTGATGAAGATCTAGCATTATTGTTGTCATGTTCTCTACCATCTTCCTATACAAATTTTAGAGATACTATGCTTTATGGACGTGATACCATATCTTTGGAAGACATCTCAACTGCCCTACTCTTGAAAGAGAGGATCGATAAGAAGATGAGTGGTACCACTGAAAGTCAGACATAAGGTTTGTTTACTAGAGGAAGATCCAAGCAGAGAAATTTTGAAGACAGTAAAAGGAATGCTAGGTCGAAATTCAGACACAGGAACTTGATCTGTAATTATTGCAAGAAGAAGGGTCATATTAAAGCGGACTATTTCAAGTTGAAAAGAAAGGAACAGACCGAAGGAAGAGGTGATCAAAGGAGAAAATATGGTTCAAAATCTGCTGAAGCCAATATAGCAGAAGACTATAGTAGAGGGGAATGTTCTGCTGGTTTGCGATTATCAATCCAGAGGCAGCATAGAATGGATTCTTGATTCAGCATGCTCGTTCCATATGTGTCCCAACAGGGATTGGTTCTCCACTTTTGAAGCTGTGAATGGTGGGGTTGTTTTGATGGGCAACGATGCATCCTACAAAGTTGTCGGACGAGGAACGGTAAATATCAAGATGTTTGATGGCATTGTGAGAACACTTACTGATGTCAGGTACGTTCAACAATTAAAGAGAAATTTAATTTCTTTGAGTACCCTCGACTCTAAACGATACAAATACACTGGTGGAGATGGAATTTTAAAGGTTTTGAAATGAGCAATTCTTGTGATGAAAGGACGAAGGCAGGAAGGAAAACTTTATGTGTTGCAAGGCTCAATTGTGATAGATGGAGCTGCAGTATCGTCTTCATCTATGTCAGATGCAGATGTCACGAAATTGTGGCACATAAGGCTGGGACATATGAGCGAAAAAGGATTGACAGTGCTGAGTAAGAGAGGACTTCTTTTTGGCCAAAGTACAAGAAGTATGGACTTCTGCGAACACCGCGTATTTGGCAAGCAGAAGAAGGTTAGTTTCAGCAAAGCAGTCCACAGAACAAAAGGAATACTTGACTACATCCATTTAGATCTTTGGGGACCTGCACCGGTCCCCTCTAAAGGTGGTGCAAAGTACATGCTGACCTTCATAGATGATTATTCAAGGAAGGTTTGGACATTCTTTCTGTTGCATAAGAATGATGTATTCAAGATCTACAAGCAGTGGAAGACCTTAATTGAAAAGCAGACAGGAAAGAAAATCAAGCGCCTACGCACCGATAATGGACGGGAATTCTGTTCAGGAGAGTTCAATGAGTTCTACAAGAATGAAGGAATCGAGAGACATCGTACAGTTCCTTACATGCCACAGCAAAATGGCGTAGCAGAACATATGAATAGAACACTCATTGAGAAGACTAGATGCTTGCTTTCGAATGCAGGATTTGGTCAAGAGTTTTGGGCAGAGGTAGCTTCCACGGCTTGCTATTTGGTGAATAGGTCTCCGTCGACTTCCATTGATCTCAAAATTTCAGAAGAGGTATGGTCTGGTCACCCTCCAAATTACTCTAATTTGCGAATTTTCGGTTGTCCTGTTTATGCACATGTGAGTCAAGAAAAGTTAAAACCTAGATCGAAAGAATGCAAATTTTTGGGCTATGCTTCTGGTACAAAAGGTTTTAGGTTGTAGTGTGAGGACCCAAAATTCCCACATATGGATTACTGTTACATCTGCAGCTTCTGGAGGCTATGTGGCGTATCGACGGTGTTTGTGCCCAAATAGGGGACAAGTGATGGACTTAGTGTGTTAAATGGATCACAAGAGTAATCGAATGACCCCGTCGAATGTTTAGAAGTGGTTTCGCGTGAAATGGATATCAAAATTGAACTCAGCGCGAAATTTGGGTTAAAATGACTTATCTGGATGCCTTCAGAAAATTTTAGAAATGGAATTTGGCAAAACGGTCAGCGGATTTGGATTCAGCGCGCAAAAACGATGAAAATTGACTATTTACTTGTATATTTCGGAGATCGGATGCTCGGGCACGGATTTCGAGGCACGGGGCACTGTTCCGGCGGCTGGGGCAGCGCCGGCGGTGGCGGAACACGGCGGCACAGCGGCGGGCAGCGTCGCGGGCAGCGCGGAGGCGTGCGGGCAGGCGCGCGGACTGGCGCGCGGTGCAGCGGGGGGAGTGCACCACGTGGCGGATTCTCGTTGGTGGGCCTGGGGCACGTGGCAGCGGAGGAGAGGATGGTTCAGTAGGCGCGGTCTACGGGGTGCGCAGGGAGCCGTGGACAGGGGCGGGGCCACGTGGTGACCGTTTGTTGGTTGGTCCACGTGTGCCCGGTCCACGGAGCTGGTGAGGCGGCATCGGGATGCGTGCCTGGCAGGGGGCGCAGGCGGCACGTGGGCGCGTTGACCGCGGTTTCCCGCGCTCGTGCGCACCACGCGTCGGCGTGGGGGCAGGCCACGCGGCGCAACGCTGGTGGCGGGTGTGGCTGTTTGCTGTTTGGTGGTGACGTGGCTTCACCACGGAGTTTCGGGCGCTGGTCGGACGGGGGTGTCCGACCGGGTTTTCGGCGCCCGAATGATTCGGGCACCCGAAACCGGGGACACCCCGGACATTTCCGAAATTGTTTCTTCTGTCAATAAATAGTCATTCCTCCCCTTCCGTTGCTCGGTTTCTGGATTTTCAGAGGCCTTTCTCCGGGCGGGTTCTTCACTGAAGTTCCGCCCCTTCCTCTCATCCACTCTCTGATGGATTTTTGGGATTTTTGGAGGCCGCAGCTTCGACGTTTTCTGCGACGCGCGCGCACATCGACGCACCTTAGATTTTTGGCTTCTACCGTCGCTCTTCAGTCCGCGAGACACCCCGGATCACCTTGATGGAATTTTGAGCCTATTTTCACGGTAGCACGTTCATGAGATGTAAGGCTTCGTTTTTCGTGTTGATCAATTCTCCGCATTTCGAGTTTTTGGCATAGTTCTCGAGGTGTTTTGGTGACCCCTTTTTCTGCTGTGAGACTTTGGACAGCGGAGGCTTGTTGATTTTCTATCTTGACCTAGGAGCATCGGAATGAGGCAAGTAAAGACTCGATTGACATCTACTCTTCGAGAGGAACGCGCTCGTATTTTTATTGGATTTTTCTGAGGACTCTTTGAAGGTGACAATTAAGCTTCTTTGGGGTTGTATCCGGTAGTTTTTGCAGGTTGTGGATTGATTGGCTTCCGGCGTTGTTGTATTTGTTTCTTGGCCTACAGGTATCGGAATGAGGAGTTTAAATACTCGTTTTGGGGCTACTCGTCACGAGGATCGCAACCATGATTTTTTTTAGATTTTTGGAGGACTGATTGCAGGTGAGAATTGCCCTTCTTTGTGCTGTTAGGGAAAATCAGCAATGCTGTTGGTGTACATTTTGGGGTATGATTAGTGAGTTGTGTTGTGATGTTGTTTGTTGTGGTGTTGCATTGTTGGGGTGATGTTGTTTGGAGCCGAGGCTTGCGCGACTTGTACCGAGGATGCGGGTTCAGCAGATTTTGTTAGCAAGTGGCCACCCTCTTCACCGACTTCGGCTTTGCCTGCGGAAAGCGCTTCAGGTGGGTTGCTTCATCTCCAGAACCGGTGGACGGTTCTCTAATTCTTATGTTAGAATGCATGCATGTTTAGGGTACATTGTATGTTATTGTGAGGTAAGCTAGGAAGGATGATTGTATAAGGGAATTGCAAGATTAATATTCATGTTAAATATTATCGATGACTTGTAGGATTTGGATATTCATGATGATGAATAGTAAATCCTTACCTAAGGGATTTACCCTATGTGATTGTTAGCATGCTTGTTTAATTGTACAATATTTAGCATCGAGATGGAAGCTACTGGAATGGCTTAGATCATGCAGATTGATATACTACAGTAGTGATCTTTTAGCTTGCCATGTTGCACATAGTCTTTTGTGTTATGATTACTCAATGGAGTAGGGGGCTATATCTATGTGCGGGTATTATTCTGATCATTCTTTTGATGGACCCTGGGTTATGGAGCTATTATGTGATTTACTCCCTTTTTTTCCTTGAGGACAAATGCATGCTTGTATGGACATCTAGATAAGCCATCTTTTATTGCTACACTATCATGTTGGAATCTGACTTAGGAGAAATCATGTTTGTTCTTTCTCCTTCCTTTCTAGATTCTAGATTCGTGTTGCTCGGGTTCGAGCAGGAGTTTGGGATAGTGTAGTCCGAACTTTGTGTCTGGGACAGGTTGGATTAGTTGTGGACCTGTGGGGTTTTGCGACGACCGCGGATATTGGGCGGTTGACCGGATTTGTACTTGTGCATCAGATTGAGTATTAGATTTTTCCTTTAGTGGAGGGAGTTTCCCACTTATTGTTTACTGTTGTATCAGTTTAGGGATCGAGTTTCCCTTTAGTGGATGGGTTTTCCACTTTGATCAGAGTCGTGATCCAGTCCTGCTATATTATGATACATATGATACTAGTTACAGTGATACTTTAATCATGTGGGTCGCTCCCCTCGAGTGCCACTCCGGAGTAGGCTTTAGACCGTGTTTGGTGCCGGTCAGACCGTGTTGGGTTCCGGTCAGTTAGACAGTGGAGATACTGAGTTCGTGAGATTGATGACAGAGCAAGCAGTACCGGGTTTTATACCGGTTCATTTGATTTGGTTTATTTCGGTTAGATACTTTTATTGTTGCACTCGTGCCTGGGGGCCAAGTGGAGTCTAGTAGTTGTGTTTTGACCAGAGCTAGTGTTGTTGGGAGCCGTTTGGTTTGACGGTGGTCCCGTGTCGTTGTGAGTATTTTGACCGTTGTGTGAGAGGTTGAGTATCTTGAGTCTATCCGTTCTGAGAGAGAGAGCGTGGATTTCGACTATAGCCTGCATGAGCCACTATTCGATAGCGAGTTAGTCCGTTTGGACGCCCTACGTAATTCCTGCCCGTCAGCGGGAGGTAGTTGTAGGTGGGCGCAGGTTTGACTGGACCCGATGTGGCAGTCAGCTCGATTGGGTCGATTGAGCACCTCGTGTGTGAGTGTTGCATATCTTTATCAGAGTTTCCCCATTTGAGCATTTAGATAGAGGCATGGTAGCTGTTGAGTGTCCCCAGCTTGTTCAGTTTTTACTGCATTAGTTATCTTATGCCTCTAGTGGACTTAGTGGGCAGATCGTCGGGCCTGGCAGTGGTACCCATTGAGAACTCCCTTTTTGGTGTAGTTCTCACACCCATTGGGGGTTTTTCCCCTCCCTTTCTTTTCTCTCCTTGTTTTGCAGAGTCTTAGCGGGTGTTGCTGATTCTGCGGTTGTTGATCGAGGCGAGGGAGTCGCGAGCTAGATCCCTACCCGTCATTGGAGAGTAGCAGTACCCCATTCAGAGGAGATCTTCAGTAGATTAGTTATTTTATTTTCTCTTTTCAGATACTGATGTAGTGAGGATATATTATGTATTGAGAGCCTGTACACTGATGTTTTATTTGAGATACCTCCCTGTTGAGCTCTGGGTTTTGTATTTGAGGATATTGTATGATTATCATTTTGGGAGACGGACACTGTTGTATTATTTCCAGTTGTATAGTGGTTGGTTTTAGTTTTACTGCAGATTCTTATTTACAACTCTGATATATGTTAGATGTAGTGCATTTTCTTGCAGGTTGGACGCTTCGCCTGTGCAAGGTTTTGCATAGGCGGCGGATCTGTTGGCGAGCTCGGGTCGCAGTTTCGACCCCGGGGCGTGACAGATTAGAGTGGTATCAGAGCCTAGGTTGTAGGTCATGGTAGATTTAAAAACCCTAGGCTTATGGTTTTACCCTTGGATGACTTCGTGGGAGTCGTGATTTATAGCGAGAGTCCTGATTGAGTTTTATACCTCTCCCAAGGGACGGGAGGAGTGATTGGCATGTTTATTCTCCTAAGTGATTATGTTGGCTGCATACAATATAATGCTCTGGAACGGGTGACATGCTTTAGATTTTCGCTGGATTGGGTCGAGCGTTGTTGTGTGCTGTTTTGTGGTTTTGTTGTGGTGAGCTGTGTCTCCCCGATGCTCGGTTTTGACCCGTGTGCATCCTATCATAGCAGTTGAGCTTGAGCGGTTGGTTTTGGGCCGGATACCCGGATTGAGGTCAGAGAGCTCCAGACCCAGATGACAGGATCGTCAAAGGCATATCAGCGACTGAGTGAGCAGCTGGTTTTGGTGACACAGTTGTCGGAGCACTGAGTAGCCCCCTCCGTGCCAATGTTTAGTGCCGAGGCACCGAGGCAGGGTGGATAGTTGACAGCTGGTGAGCTGAGGGGACATGATCGATCTATTGAGCCAAATTTGGCAGATGAACCATCCTGATTCATAGGATTGAGCTTGGAGCCTTTGGAGGCAGAATCGTGGTTGGTGGTATTGGAGAGACTATTTGAGGGCCTCCTTGTGCCGAGGGTTACGCAGTTACTTAACTGCGCGCTCCATGTAGAGGGACGAGGCGCATAGGATATGTGTGTCTGGGAGTGGATTGCGTCAGGATACCTTTCAGTTTATTAAGTCCCTCCGTTACGGGTTTTGACGCCTCGTTGGAGTAGGCGTTGTGTATGGAGCGTGGCGCTGGAGTTCCTTTGGATATGGATCTACTGCCAGAGGCGAGTTCTGGACTTAGGCGCTTCGCACCGGGTGATGGAGGGCAGATCGGTCGGCAGAGGCATTTCTGATTTCTTTTTCCAGGGTAGCGGATTCCCGAGATGCCATAGATCGGGTGGACCCCGATGGCAGCATCAGCATCTACATCAGAGTGGCGCGGCGGTAGCATGGATTGGTTATCAGCGGAGGACCGCATTCGTCACCCCAGTGTGAGCAGAGTCAGAGGTCGTGCTCCCTATGTGGATAGTCTTGATTTTCAGGCAGACTGAGCGACGACCACTTTCATCGAGCGGATGAATCTGTGCCGCCCAGTTGGAGGGCGCCACAGCAGCGGATCGGGTTGTCGCAGGTGTGATTTCATCACAGTAGTCGGAGTTAGAGCATGTCGCATTCCTGCATGGACGTGAGGCAGATTTGTTACCACGTGCACTAGGGGTATAGGTTCCTGTTGGTGTGGTGCATGTGGAGGAGGCTTTTGGATCATGTCCAGTGCAGCTGAGACCGCGAGTTACCGGCAGGCTTATTGGTAATTTGTGGCAGTTCGGTATTTTGACCCTGTGCTTGAGATTGGTTGGCACAGTGCCACAGGATGTTTGACTGCGGAGAGAGAGGACTTTGATCTTCGGCGAGGCAAACAAGAGGAGGCTTGCTGGTTGAGATTGTTAGAGCACATAGGTTATAGCGACAGTGTGAGAGGTGCTTACGGCGGCACCGGGACTCAAGGATATCCCTGTTGCCTACGAGATCTCGGGTGTGATTTCCACCTGAGCTGTTGATGATGCCGCCGGTTAGGAAGATAGAGGCTGCGGTTGACATGGTTCGGGGAACCGCGCCACCCTCGACAGCACCTCATTGGATATCACCAGTGGAGTAGTTAGAGAGCTGATGGCGCAGTCGCAGGATCTGATGGATCGAGGGGTCTGTTTGACCTAGTGCCACGTCGTTGATACACGACGGTGAGGATTCGTTGTGGTTTGAGCACAGGCAGGTCCGGATATTATTTAGGACCTTTTGATGGAATTATACTCCGGCAGTTGTTTGGTTATGATACGTATACCTATTTGGAATCATACAGCTGAGTATTTTACCAAGACGTCGTTCAGGACACGGTAGGGCATTACGAGCTCACAGTGAGGCCAATTGGATTGATTAATGCCCTGCCACTCTTATGATTTGAGGAATTGTGCTCCAGCTGTACTTGATTGGATTGGTAGCAAGATTCTCCAGGGATATTTTGATGTATTCCCAGAGCAACTTGGAGCACGAGGAGCACTTGTGGATGTGCTACCATACCTGTGTGGATGAAGCTTATTTATTTGGTTACATTGTTTTAGCCGTAGGGACGGCTGTGGAAACCCGACCGAAATGGATGTCATTAGAGATTGGCCGAGATCAATATTTATGGTTAAGGTAAGGAGCTTCTTGGACTGGACAGTGCTAGAAGAGCTTGATGTATGGACAATGAGACTGATACCAGCGCCAATGTTAGTATTTCCAGTGTTGGGAGAAGGATCTACGACTTATAGTGATGCCTCCTATAGTGATTGTGGAGTTACCGTTGGGTTATTGTTGAGCATTCTGGATTACCCCGACAGGGCCACTATGATGGCAGATACCTGGAGCAGGAAAGCTGTCTGGGGTTGAGTTTGATGATTCCACAGCTGGCGCTGTGTGGACTGTGGAGGCAAACATGGCTTGTGGTTGTGTCCCTGAGGGTTCCTTTGGATGATAGACCGTAGCTGAGCAGTCCACTCGGATGGTCAGAATTCAGGAGTGACCGAGTGAGGACCCCTCCTTGTTAGGGCTCTTTTCCTTATTGGATGATAGTGTGGGTATGCTTCGGGTTGCCCTGGTTGAGTTGACACAGGATTTGGTTTGGTGCGTGTTGCACTAGTGGTTATTTCCTTTTCCCCCAGCCTTTTATTGGAGCCCCTTTGGTTTTTCACGTCTCAGCTCATGAGTGTTTTGCTTTTGGATCCCTCGCCCGTGATTGATTCGCTCCATTTGAGATCTGTGAGTGTTTGGAGTACGAGGGACGCCCGTTGCGAATTCTGGCTCGTGAGGTGAGGGAATTGCGCAATCGGGCCATGCCGTATAGGTTATTGTTGTTATTGGGAAGTAATCACGGGGAGTGAGTAGTGACTTGGGAACTAGAGACGGTGATTATGAGTACCTACCCTTGGTTTTGAGACACCTTTTGAGTTATGTTAGTTTCCATGACGAAACTTTCTTTTAGTGGGGGAGGATGTGAGGACCTGAATTCCCACTTATGGATTACTGTTACATCTGCAGCTTCTGGAGGCTATGTGGCGTATCGACGGTGTTTGTGCCCAAATAGGGGACAAGTGATGGAATCAGTGTGTTAAATAGATCACAAGAGTAATCGGATGACCCCGTCGAATGTTTAGAAGTGGTTTCACGTGAAATAGATATCAAAATTGAACTCAGCGCGAAATTTGGGTTAAGATGACTTATCTGGATGCCTTCGAAAAATTTTAGAAATGGAATTTGGCAAAACGGTCAGCGGATTTGGATTCAGCGCGCGAAAACGATGGGAATGGACTATTTACTTATATATTTCGGAGACCGGATGCCCGGGCACGGATTTCGAGGCACGGGGCACTGTTCCGGCGGCTGGGGCAGCGCTGGCGGTGGCGGAGCACGGCGGCGCAGCGGCGGGCAGCGTCGCGGGCAGCGCGGAGGCGCGCGGGCAGGCGCGCGGACTGGCGCACGGACTGGCGCGCGGTGCGGCGGGGGGAGTGCACCACGTGGCGGATTCTCGTTGGTAGGCCTGGGGCACGTGCAGCGGAGGAGAGGATGGTTCAGTAGGCGCGGTCTACGAGGTGCGCACGGAGCCGTGGACCGGGGCGGGGCCACGTGGCAACCATTTGTTGGCTGGTCCACGTGTGCCCGGTCCACGGAGCTGGTGAGGCGGCATCGGGATGCGTGCCTGGCAGGGGGCGCAGGCGGCGGGCGCAGGCGGCACATGGGCGCGTTGACCGCGGTTTCCCGCGCTCGTGCGCGCCATGCGTCGGCGTGGGGGCAGGCCACGCGGCGCAACGCTGGTGGCGGGTGTGGCTGTTTGCTGTTTGGTGGTGAGTGGCTTCACCACGGAGTTTCGGGCGCTGGTCGGACGGGGGTGTCCGACCGGGTTTTCGGCGCCCAAAGAAACCGGGGACACCCCGGTCATTTCCGAAATTATTTCTCCTGCCAATAAATAGGCATTCCTCCCCTTCCGTTGCTCGGTTTCTGGATTTTCAGAGGCCTTTCTGTGACGCCCCCAATAGTCCCACATCGGATGTGGATGGAATTGTGATTGGATTTATATGAGACTTGGACACTAGTAATAATAACTGGGCTTAAGCATTTTGGGCTGTGGTTTGGGCCTAACGAGTTATTATTGCTAGTGGGCTGAGTCGTTACATTTGGTATCAGAGCCAATAACCAGCCGGAAGTGTGTGGCGAGTCTCGGCTGAGTCTGGGTCTAGATGACAGGGCTAGCGAGACGAGTCTCACATCGCCTGGTGATCTTGGGCTGCTGTGTGTGTGTTTGGGCTGACGAGGACGTCAGGCCTAAACGGGTGGAGTCTGTGACGCCCCCAATAGTCCCACATCGGATGTGGATGGAATTGTGATTGGATTTATATGAGACTTGGACACTAGTAATAATAACTGGGCTTAAGCATTTTGGGCTGTGGTTTGGGCCTAACGAGTTATTATTGCTAGTGGGCTGAGTCGTTACACTTTCTCCGTGCGGGTTCTTCAATGAAGTTCCTCCCCTTCCTCTCCTCCACTCTCTGATGGATTTTCGGGATTTTTGGAGGTCGCGGCTTTGACATTTTCTGCGACGCAGAGCACATCGACGCACCTTGGATTTTTGGCTTCTACCGTCGCTCTTCAGTCCGCGAGACACCATGGATCACCCCGATGGATTTTTGAGCCTATTTTCACGGCAGCGCGTTCATGAGATGTAAGGCTTCGTTTTCCGTGTTGATCACTTCTCAGTATTTCGAGTTTTTGGCACATTTCTCGAGGTGTTTTGGTGACCCTTTTTTCTGCTGTAAGACTTTGGACAGCGGAGGCTTGTCGATTTTCTATCTTGACCTAGGAGCATCGGAATGAGGCAAGTAAGGACTCGATTGACATCTACTCTTCGAGAGGAACGCGCTCATATTTATATTGGATTTTTCTGTGGACTCTTCAAAGGTGAGAATTAAGCTTCTTTGGGGTTGTATCTTGCAGTTTTTGCAGGTTGTGGATTGATTGGCTTCCGGTGTTGTTGTATTTGTTTCTTGGCCTACAGGTGTCGGAATGAGGAGTTTAAATACTCGTTTTGGGGCTACTCATCGCAAGGATCGCAACCATGATTTTTTTGAGATTTTTGGAGGACTGATTGCAGGTGAGAATTGCCATTCTTTGTGCTGTTTGGGAAAATCAACAATGCTGTTGGTGTACATTTTGAGGTATGATTAGTGAGTTGTGTTGTGATGTTGTTTGTTGTGGTGTTGCATTGTTGGGGTGATGTTGTTTGGAGCCGAGGCTTGCGCGACTTGTACCGAGGATGCGGGTTCAGCAAATTTTGTTAGCAAGTGGCCACCCTCTTCACCGACTTCGGCTTTGCCTGCGGAAAGCGCTTCAGGTGGGTTGCTTCATCTCCAGAACCGGTGGACGGTTCTCTAATTCTTATGTTAGAATGCATGCATGTTTAGGGTACATTGTATGTTATTGTGAGGTAAGCTAGGAAGGATGATTGTATAAGGGAATTGCAAGATTAATATTCATGTTAAATATTATCGATGACTTGCAGGATTTGGATATTCATGATGATGAATAGTAAATCCTTACCTAAGGGATTTACCCTATGTGATTGTTAGCATGCTTGTTTAATTGTACAATATTTAGCATCGAGATGGAAGCTACTGGAATGGCTTAGATTATGCAGATTGATATACTATAGTAGTGATCTTTTAGCATGCCATGTTGCACATAGTTTTTTATGTTATGATTACTCGATGGAGTAGGGGGCTATATCTATGTGCGGGTATTATTCTGATCATTCTTTTGATGGACCCTGGGTTATGGAGCTATTATGTGATTTAGTCCCTTTCTTTTCCTTGAGGACAAATGCATGCTTGTATGGACATCTAGATAGGCCATCTTTTATTTCTACACTATCATGTTGGAATCTGACTTAGGAAAAATCATGTTTGTTCTTTCTCCTTCCTTTCTAGATTCTAGATTCGTGTTGCTCGGGTTCGAGTAGGAGTTTGGGATAGTGTAGTCGGGACTTTGTGTCTGGGACAGGTTGGGTTAGTTGTGGACTTGTGGGGTTTTGCGGCGACCGCGGATATTGGGCGGTTGACCGGATTTGTACTTGTGCATCAGATTGAGTATTAGATTTTTCCTTTATTGTTTACTGTTGTATCAGTTTAGGGATCGAGTTTCCCTTTAGTGGATGGGTTTTCGACTTTGATCAGAGTCGTGATCCAGTCCTGCTATATTATGATACATATGATACTGGTTACAGTGATACTTTACTCGTGCGGGTCGCTCCCCTCGAGTGCCACTCCGGAGTAGGCTTTAGACCGTGTTTGGTGCCGGTCAGACCGTGTTGGGTTCCGGTCAGTTGGACAGTGGAGATACTGAGTTCGTGAGATTGATGACAGAGCAGGCAGTACCGGGTTTTATACCGGTTCATTTGATTTGGTTTATTTCAGTCAGATATTTTTATTGTTGCACTCGTGCCTGGGGGCTAAGTGGAGTCTAGTAGCTGTGTTTAGACCAGTGCTAGTGTTGTTGGGAGCCATTTGGTTTGACGGTGGTCCCGTGTCGTTGTGAGTATTTTGACCGTTGTGTGAGAGGTTGAGCATCTTGAGTCTATCCGTTCTGAGAGAGAGAGCGTGGATTTCTACTATAGCCTGCATGAGCCACTATTCGATAGCGAGTTAGTCCGTTTGGACGCCCTACGTAATTCCTGCCCGTCAGCGGGAGGTGGTTGTAGGTGGGCGCAGGTTTGACTAGACCCGATGTGGCAGTCAGCTCGATTGGGTCGATTGAGCACCTCGTGTGCGAGTGTTGCATATCTTTATCAGAGTTTCCCCATTTGAGCATTTAGATAGAGGCATGGTAGCTGTTGAGTGTCTCTAGCTTGTTCAGTTTTTACTGCATTAGTTATCTTATGCCTCTAGTGGACTTAGTGGGCAGATCGTCGGGCCTGACAGTGGTACCCACTGAGAACTCTCTTTTTGATGTAGTTCTCACACCCATTGGGGGTTTTCCTCCTCCCTTTCTTTTCTCTCCTTGTTTTGCAGAGTCTTAGCGGGTGTTGCTGATTCTGCGGTTGTTGATCGAGGCGAGGGAGTCGCGAGCTAGATACCTACCCGTCGTTGGAGAGTAGCGATACCCCCTTCAGAGGAGATCTTCAGTAGATTAGTTATTTTATTTCCTCTTTTGAGAGACTGATGTAGTGAGGATATGTTATGTATTGAGAGCCTGTACACTGATGTTTTATTTGAGATACCTCCCTGTTGAGTTCTGGGTTTTGTATTTGAGGATATTGTATGATTATCATTTTGGGAGACGGACATTGTTGTATTATTTCTAGTTGTACAGTGGTTGGTTTTAGTCTTACAGCAGATTATTATTTATAACTCTGATATCTATTATTTGTAGTACATTTTCTTGCAGGTTGGACGCTTCGCCTGTGTAGGGTTTTGCATAGGCGGCGGATCTGTTGGCGAGCCCCGGTCGCAGTTTCGACCCCGGGGCGTGACATGTAGTGTCTTGAGGATAATAAAATTATAATTAGTAGAGATGTTAAATTTAATGAGAATGCTATGCTTCGCCGAAAGGAGTTGCATGTTCCTTGTGATACAGGTACAGATACAGATGCAGATGCAACAAAGAAATTGTTAAGAATTTTGTTTTGGTGTATTTCGTGATGCATTTAAGTCTTGAAGATTGAAGATGAAGAATTATGAATCATATACATCAATCTCAAGAAGAATGAATTCAAAAGGATCAGGTATGTTTAACTAAATAATTTTGGTGATCCGAATACATTCTTGTAGTTTAGAAACACTTGGAATATTTTTCATCGCATAAAAATAAAAAACTGGACAAGTTGGATGTTCAGGATCCGGATCAGGGCATTCTAGTCCAGACCCTGAACAGAGTTGAGTTCATGCGTAATTCCAGTCCGGAACAGTCCCCAGTCAGTCCGGACCCCGAACTATGTGTTTGCTGAAATCGCATGAACAGTACGGATCAGGGAATTCCAGTCCGGACCCCGAACTTATTTTTCTGGAAAAATTCTGTCTAAAGATGACAGTCCGGATCAGACTAGTCCAGTCCGGATCATCGAGCACGAAAATTCCAGATAAGTTAGTTTTTGATGCTTATCTCTTTCCGGCCAAAGGTTTCTAACCTATAAATAGACCATTATTTTCATCTTTTAGGGTTAATCCAAATAACGGAGATAATCAAAATCCACATATAGAGAAGAAATGAGAACACGATTAATTTCATGTTTCTTCGTCTATATTGATCAATTTGATTCTAGGGTTTCCAAACTTTTATTTCTTGTAGAATCAAATTGATGAATACTTAGATAGTATTTTCTTATCTATTTTTGATCTAAGTATTTGGAGGATTATCATCACCAACAAAACAACGATTTTCCAAAATCGGCGTGTGGATTCGCGTGGCCTTGTGGATTCAAGATGCTACCGCTCTCGTGGATTCGGAGTGAGGTACGTTCGTGTGATCGATACGTACTACATTGGTGAAGACCGTGGATTCGACGTTGGACGTCGTGGATTCGGCGTTGGACGCAAATCGTGGATTCGAGGCGTGTTGTGGAGCGAGCGGAGAAGATCTACTTGGAGCATATGGAAAAGGTTGAGTCGTAGGGTTACGGTAAATCACCTTGTAAGTGTTTAATCTTAGTGGATTTCGCCATGTTATCAGTCCCGTGGTTTTTTACTCCTGTGACGGAGTTTTCCACGTAAAATCTTGCGTATATTTTTATTTTCCGCATTAGATTATTTTTTGACCGCGAGCTTGAGCATCTACGTTGAGATCGCCATGCACCAGTTGGACATCTTCACGTACACCAATGGGCTGATCCCCCATAGTGGTGCTCTTTACCGGTAGAGTGGTCTATGCGATCCGTGAGCCCGTTTTATATGGCTGCACCTGAGGGACCGGGCGATATCGAGCCCCTGTTATGTTCAACAGACCGGGCGATATCTAGCCTGTAAGACCCGCCCTTTTATTTTGGTATTTCGTTTTCCTTTCTACTTCACTGCTAGCGGTCCGGTGGAGGAGTTACTAATTCGCGTTTTCTGGGCAGTCAGTCGGGGTCTGCGGGTATTTTTAGATGCTAAAGCTCGCAATCCGGGGAACGGTGGCGCGATCGGATTCGAATTCCAACCCCGGGATCTCCCAGAATTTAATTTTGAAGTTTTGCGATCTTTTGGACGCTCCGGGATCCGCGCGGGCGATCTGCACGATTATCGAGGTAACCTGAACCCTTTTTCATTTGCCTTTTGATGGACTAGGGCGTGATTTGGGTCTGAGCCTTTTTCCTTTTTGACCTTCGTGCTTCGAGGCATTAGGGCAGACGCGTTGCGATCAAAAGAAAGAGGAAAGACGGAGGAGAGAAAGGGGAACCCGACCCTCTTTCGCTCGCGCTTCAGCCTATCGGCGCGGAGTTCCAGCGTGGAGATCCAGATCCAGAGAGAATGGCGGGGACTTGCCTGTCTGTGGGTTGATCGGGCGAAGGTGGACGATCCTCTCATTCCTCTTCCTACAGCGGATCTAAGGTGAGTAGTTTTCAAGGTTTCGTTGTGGTTCTTTGGTTTTTAGTTGGTCATTCTTTTCGCGGTGAAAACGCCGCCGCCGCTGTCCTTAGGGCCGCCGCGCGGGGCTACCCGCAGGTGCACCTTGCGGGCTGGTGCCGCGCAGGCTGCCTGCAGGCGGCGCGCCGCACGGCAAGGGCCACCGCGCAGCGCTAACCGCAGGCAGCGCGCCGCGCGGCAGGGCGCCGCACGGGGCTGCCTGCAGGCAGCGCGCCGCGCGGCAAGGGCCGCAGCGCGGGGCTGCCCGCAGGCGCGCCGCGCGGGCTGGTGCCGTGCGGGCCGCCTGCAGACTGCCCCGCGCGGCGGCCCTAGCCGCGCGGGGGTGCCGCGCGGGCCGCCTGCAGGCTGCGTGCCGCGCGGCAAGTTCCGCCGCGCGGGGCTGCCCGCATGCAGCGCGCCGCGCGGCAGGGCGCCACGCGGGGCTGCCTGCAGGCAGCGCACCGTGCGGCAAGGGCAGCCGCGCGGGGCTGCCCGCAGGGGCACCGCGCGGGCTGGTGCCGCGGGGGCCCCCTGCAGGCTGCGCGGCGCGCGGCAGGTGCCGCCGCGCGGGGCTGCCCGCAGGCAGCGCGCCACGCGGCAGGGCACCGCGCGGGGCTGCCTGCAGGCAGCGCACCGCGCGGCAAGGGTCGCCGCGCGGGGCTGCCCGCAGGCGCGCCGCGCAGGCTGGTGCCGCACTGGCCGCCTGCAGGCTACGCGCTGCGCGGCAGGTGCCGCCGCGCGGGGCTGCCCGTAGGCAGCGTGCCACGCGGTAGGGCGCCGCGCGGGGCTGCCTGCAGGCAGCGCACCACGCGGCAAGGGCCGCCGCGCGGGGCTGCCTGCAAGCGCGTCGCGCGGGCTGGTGCCGTGCGGGCCGCCTGCAGGCTGCGCGCCACGCGGCAGGTGCTGCCGCGCGGGGCTGCCCGCAAGCAGCGCGCCGCGCGGCAGGGCGCCGCGCGGGGCTGCCTGCAGGCAGCGCACCGCGCGGCAAGGGCCGCCGCGCGGGGCTGCCCGCAGGGGCGCCGCGCGGGCTGGTGCCGCGCGCGCCGCCTGCAGGCTGCGCGCCGAGCGGCAAGTGCCGCCGCGCGCCGCTGCCTGCAGGCAGCGCGCCGCGCGGCAGGGCGCCACGCGGGGCTGCCTGCAGGCAGCGCACCGTGCGGCAAGGGCAGCCGCGCGGGGCTGCCCGCAGGCGCGCCGCGCGGGCTTGTGCCGTGCGGGCCCCCTGCAGGCAGCGCGCCGCGCGGCAGGTGCCGCCGCGCGGGGCTTCCCGCAGACAGCGCGCCGCGCGGCAGGGCGCCGCGCTACAGGGCGCCGCGCGAGGCTGCCTGCAGGCAGCGCACCGCGCGGTAAGGGCCGCCGCGCGGGGCTGCCCGCAGGCGCGCCGCGCGGGCTGGTGCCGCACTGGCCGCCTGCAGGCTGCGCGGCAGGTGCCGCCGCGCGGGGCTGCCCGTAGGCAGCGCGCCACGCGGCAGGGCGCCGCGCGGGGCTGCCTGCAGGCAGCGCACCGCGCGGCAAGGGCCGTCGCGCGGGGCTGCCCGCAAGCGTGCCGCGCGGGCTGGTGCCGCACGGGCCGCCTGCAGGCTGCACGCCGCGCGGCAGGTGCTGCCGCGCGAGGCTGCCCGCAGGCAGCGCGCCGCGCGGGGCTGCCTGCAGGCAGCGCACCGCGCGGCAAGGGCCGCTGCGCGGGGCTGCCCGCAGGCGCGCTGCGCGGGCTGGTGCCGCGCGCGCCGCCTGCAGGCTGCGCGCCGCGCGGCAAGTGCCGCCGCGCGGGGCTGCCCGCAGGCAGCGCGCCGCGCGGCAGGGCGCTTCGCGGGCCGCCTGCAGGCAGCGCGCCGCGCGGCAGGGGCTGGTGCCGCGCGGCGCCGCCCACAGTCGAGCCGCGTCGCGCGGGTTGGGGCCGCGCGGGGCCGTTCGCTGGGGTTGTGCGCGCCGCACGGGTTGGTGCCGTGCGGGAAACTTCGCCGCGTGGAGTTTGGTGGTTGTGTTGGTCGTCCACTTGCGGTTTTGAGTCGGTGTCGGCGTTCGGGTCTTCTAGTCTTAACTTACTCTTGTTCCTTCAGGGGTGCGGGACGTCGTAAGCTCGGCAGGCGCACATCACGGACGAGTTGAACGCCGGGCGACACGCACGAGGTGGGTACATTTTCAGGGATTTTGGGAATGGGCATAAAAGGATAGAAATAACATGTTTGGGCAAAGGTGAACAGTAAGTGACTATCTGATTATATTACTAACCCTGTTACACTGTTTTTACTTATATGATCGATTATGTGGCTCTTGATTGCTACACACACACCGGCGGTTTGGCCACCGCAAGGGTGTGCTTTTCTGGAAAAGTGGTACGTTGACCCGTGTACCCCACGTGACGGTGACATAATGGGGGCCCTCGTGGGTGGGGGGTGTGAGCGGTGATGCCGAGGCGGGTGCTCGGCGGCCTAGGCAGGTGCTCGGCCGGGTTTCCGAGATAGGTGCTCAGTGTGGTTGCCGGGAAGGGTGCCCGGTTTTTTATTGGTACAGGGTTTGGTCACTGTTGGTTGTACATTGAGGAGGGTGGTTCCTCTGGTTACTGTGGTTTGCCTTACTTTTAGCCCTTTCTGCATTTTTACGTTATTTCTAGTCACTGACTTCCCACTCCATGACAGGGTCATCCAGGGGCGAGTGCTAGGGCGTTGGTGAGGCCGCGTGGGCGATCTTCTGGCCCTTAGAGGCTTCAGATACTGTTTACTTTACTGTCCTTGTTCATTTTATTACTCATGATAGCTAGATGTGGATTGCGATACCCCCGTGGGATCGATGTGGATGTTGGGCTATTGGTATATCTTTTGGATGAATGTCAGTATTATTTCTCTACTTGGCCGTTTTCAAACTACAAATAAGAAACAAGGAAATTGTTGCGAAAACCGTTTTAAAAATATGGGTGTCGTGTGGGCACCGTTTTCAAACTCTGTGGATTTATGTGTTTTCGAAAATGGCTTATTAAAACCTGGCACCGGGTGGGTGCCGTTTTCAAACTCTGTGGGTTTATGTGATTTTGAAACTGATTTTACCAAACCTCGGTGTTGGGTGGACACCGCTTCAAAACCCTGTGATTTTATCCTTTCAAAAACAGTCGGCCCCTTTATCACTTGTGGAATGATAGTGGTATGTGTTTAATGATTGTTGCTTGTGAGGGGACTCGTTCTAATGTGGTTAAATAGTGAATGAAATAGATTTTGTAGTCAGGACGCCGTGCATATACAAAGAAGATTATGCCCGTTTGCAGAGTGAATTTGTATATGCGGCGGGTCTGGGCGCGCACCGGGGAAGATTGGTTTCAAAAAAAAAATAATACGGTGATTTTGGGAGCGTTGGTGGCTCTCTTTCCGCGCATTTAAACTCCCGGGGCGTGACAGTGCCCTTGTTATATTCAGCAGATCGGGCGATATCGAGCCCCTGTTATATTCAGAAGACCGGGCGATATTGAGCCCTTTGATAGTCATCAGGTGTGGGGTTCATGTCAGATTTGGTTTGACACTAGCGTGAGGTCCTAGTGACCAACAGTGGCATATAGTTGGGTATATCTGTTTACGGTTATGTTGGTGCATGATTATGGCATATAGTTGGGTATACCTGGTTACTATTATGTTGACAGTTACTTTTCCCGTTATTACAGTTGACACATATAAGTATATATACCTGCTTTCATACCTTCTTTCATATCTGCTTATATATTTGCTATATACTTGCGTTATATTGCTTTTGTATTGCTTTACTGCTCTTCACCCACTGAGATACATTCAGTTGTGTCTCACACCCCTGGGTGACTTCCTGCAGGTCGATCGGGTAGTGAGCATTAGGACGATCTGTGAGGATACTGCGATAGTATTGTCCCTTGACAGTTGCATATTCTAGGTTATTCCAGTTATTTTGATTATAACAGGTTTGTGACATTAGTATTACTGGATTTTCTGTAGTAAATGTTTAATTCTTTATGCTCTTACTTGTTAGTTATACTTTACGTAGTAAGTGTTGTTCTTGCCTAGCCGAGTGTGTGTCGAAGAGACCTTGGTTTTGGACAGGGAATCTCCGATACGCGTGGCGGATCTAGTCGCGTCCTGGGGTTATATTTTGAACTTTGATTTTTTTTTTTTTTTTTAAAAAAAAAAAAAAAAAAAAAAAAAAAAAAAAAAAAAAAATTGGACTGCTTTTAAAACCCAGGGCGTGACACAAACTGACAGAATTTAACAGCTCCTTTCACCTTGGAGGAGATTAGGGGAGCGACTTTCCAGCTCAATAAGGACAAAGCACCTGGACCTGATAGGTTCCCATTAAGTTTCTATCAAACTTTCTGGAAAACAGTGAAGGACGATATCTGGAGGATTTTTTCGGAGATACACGAGGGCAATTACTTCTCTGGACCCATTGATTACACCTACCTGTGCCTGATCCCCAAAAAAGACGAAGCTTTGAAAGCTAACGACTTTCGACCGATAAGTCTTTTGAATAGAAAATAATTTCTAAAGTCTTGGCTAATAGACTGGCGCCGATCCTGCACAACCTAATTTCTCACACCCAATTTGCATTTTTGAAAGGAAGGAATATCTCCAACGCCTTCGCGACGCCTTGCGAACTATTAAGATGGTGCAATAGATCCAAGACCGAGGGAGTTGGGGTCAAAGTTGACTTTGAAAAGGCCTTTGACAAGCTGAACTGAGCATATCTCCGCAAGATAATGATTTAGTGGGGTTTTGGCGAAAAATGGTGCGGGTGGATTCAGCAGTGTGTAGAGAATGCTAAATTAGCGATACTTATCTTCTGCCCAAAATGGGGTTATGAACTTATAATCATGGAATCGACTCGATCATCAGATTTGGTGAGCCAACGAAGTGGATTAAAAGTAAGAAGGGGGTAAGGCAGAGGGACCCGCTCTCCTTATACCTCTTCCTGATGGTGGTTGAGTGCCTAGCACGAATGACGGACTTGGTCTACCTCTGTCAGATAGGATCCTGAAAAAGGATGATTGGCGAGGAGCTCTCGATTGAGTTCAAAGAAGGATTGATGGTTGGCAGGCCAAGCTTCTCTCTCGAGGTGGCAGGCTTAAATTGGTCAATGTTGTTCTAACCAACTACCCCTCTACCTTCTATCTGTGTTCAAGGTACCGGAATGGGTTATCAAGCGAATCGACGCACTTAGAAGGGACTATTTCTGGGCTGGAGGATTAAAAGAAACAGAGAGGGTGCGTGGAAAAACATGTGTAGGAGTAGGGATGAAGGCGGACTAGGCATTCTGGACCTAGCCACGATGAACGACGCCTTACTTACTAAATGGTGGTGGCGACTATCCATGGCTC
Organism: Tillandsia leiboldiana; assembly: GCA_029204045.2. Taxonomy (NCBI): domain Eukaryota; kingdom Viridiplantae; phylum Streptophyta; class Magnoliopsida; order Poales; family Bromeliaceae; genus Tillandsia; species Tillandsia leiboldiana. The sequence goes on from CM055065.1 coordinate 46,968,003, forward strand.
CGGAGCTCTAGTGGAGTAAACTTATTAGATCGCTTTACTACTCCAGGAGAACACCTTTGTGGGAAGGATGTTCTTTTAGGCCAACCCCACAATGGTGAATGAATATTCTTAGCACCAAGGAGATTTTTAAATAGGGGGTGTCCTACGTGCTAGGCAATGGAAGACTGATACATCTCTGGAGGGACAGATGGTGCGGAGAGATGACTCTGCATTCTCTTTTCCCTGACATTTTTGAAGCATTAGAAGATAAAAAGGTACGAATATGTGAATGTATCGGTAGTAACGGATGGGACTGGAGAAAGATTCTGCGAGGCTGCGGGTTGAGTGGGGTAACCGGCACTAATCGCATCCTCGAATTCAAAGATTTACTAGAGGGTGTTACGATCGGACAAGGGATTGACAGAGTGATTTGACGCTGGAGCTCCAAGGAAGGCTTTACCGTAAAATCTACTTACTCGATGCTTAGGGATGGGGTCTAAGGGACATTTGCACCACTAATATTTGGAATTTAAGTCTACTAATTAAAGTTCAGATTGTTGTTTGGCTGGTCCTCAAGAAGCGGTTTCTCACGGCTGACAACCTTGTAAAAAGGGGGTGGACGAGGAACATTCTGTGTATACTATGTGGTACGGATCCTGAATCGGTGGACCATCTTTTTTTGAAATGTATCTACACGAGATTCATGACGTGGACGGCTTTATCGGGTTTGGACGGTGAGGAATCCGGCAACGATGTCAGATGGATTTAGGAATTGAGGTCGGCAAGTGATGAGTCCAGATTACTAAAAAAAAATCTTATTGGCCAGGCAGCCATTTGGTAGGTGATTTGGGCTGCTAGGAACAAAGTAATTTTTCAACACTCTAGTACTGACCCCCTTTTCACTGTCTGCTGGGTTAAAAGGTTGATTACGGACTGAAGGTTGATCGGAGGGCTGCCTGGTGGGCATGATCGTTCTCTATAACTGTCCTGTCCTGTAATTTTTTTTTTTTTCGAAAAAGAGAGAAATCGTGTTGTCTCACTTTTGTTGCTCAATTTAATTTTCTAATGAATAAAAGCAGATAGCATGCTATTTTTTCTAAAAAAAATAAATAAATTATGTATGTTTTTAACTAAATTATATTGATGAAAGTTTACAATTCGAGAAAAAACCATTAAAACATATGAACTTTTTAAAGTTAATTAAATGTTTATTTACTCGTAAATAATTTTCATGAGGTTGAAAATAATTTTCAATTGAACTGAAGTTCGGGTGATTTTTTTTTTTTCTAACACTTTTTGTGTGAGAGTAAACAAATGATTTTAAAACTATAATTTTCTTATTTTGTAATTTACTTTATTGAAAAATTTCACATGGGCACATAAAAGAATGAAAAATATATATATATAACAGCTAATTTTTTATTATTTTTTTCAATCTCTTTTTCGCGGTTAACTTCAACATTATTGGGGCAAAGTTAATTATGGTGTTTTAAAAAAATAAAATCACGGATGAATTTAATTTACGAAAAATTAAATAACGAAAATAAAAAATTTACCGTCAAAAATAATTTTAGCCTTTTCCATTTTTGTGGGATGATTGCACTTTGCTCCCAACATTTTTCTAAATCTTTCATTTTGGTCACCAACCCCTCCTTTTTTTTTTCTCGTCTTTCTTTCTAATTAGGTCTCTAACATTTTGTTCGTGTTTCAATTAAGTCTTTGCAGTTAAAAAATACTATTAATTCTAATTAAATAATTGTTATGTAGCAAAATTTGACGCTAATAAATACTGCAAAATATAATTAAAATAAAAATTAAGATATTTTTTGGATGTCAGAATAAATAATCTCATATGAAAAAATATTTTTATGATTACAAATTAGAATTTTAATGTTTTTGCTCATTAAATAATATTTTAATATTTATATTTTAAAAAAATAATATATTTTATCTACGAAATAGTTTATCTTATTGGAAAAAATAATTTGTAGACTAAATATCGTATTCATTCTAAATATTTGAATTACAATATTTTTTAAATAAAGTAAAATAAATATTAAATAAAATATTTATGTATTCAAATAGGCCTAAAAGCTAGGGAATTGAGTGATAAAGTTACAAAAACAAAACAAAAAAAAAAAAAAACGAAAAAAAAAAAAAAAAAGAAAAAGAAAAAGGGTTTGAGACGGAAATAAGGAAAAGGTTAGGTACCATTTTGTGGATAACCTCGAAACAAACAAAATTCGCTGCATTATGAGAATTTTCCAGCGCACTAATAATAGACGCAGGATTTCTGGTGATCTGGATCTCATTATTCGACCGATGCGGCGCGCGGGAATCCGAAGCAATTTTCCCGCGCATGCCAAATGTTGGAACGTCCTCATTACGACACGTGTCAATTTCTAGGACAAGGACCATGCTGTTGCCTGTGTGGATGCTGAGAGCAACATTGCTCCTTGGAAGTGGTGAGTATACATAGAATGATCAAAAAGTTGAAATTAGTTAAAAACTTAAAATGACATATGTAGTGGTATAAAATTTATACGTACTAATTATTTAGTATTTGTATAAGTATAATATCCTAATTTTATATAAAGAATTAAGATTTTATGCTTTTTTTTTTTTAGAGAATAACTTCTATATTTATAAAAATACAAAGTTATTAGTGCTTGTAGATTTTAATACTTGGATAAAAAGATATGTGGTTTGGATGATAGTGGGCCCCTTGGGTTAAATTAGTGGTCAGTGGAATAGAATGATCTAAAAAATGAAATTAGTCAAAGGGACAGATCTAACGGTAGAAAACTTACGAGCACCAATTACTTGGTGATTGTACAAGTATAGAAAACTTGCTAGCACCCAAATACTTGGTGCTATTGATAGCATAGTAGCCGGACTCAGATTAAGAATCTGGCATGTGTAGGGTTTTCGGCCCGATATCATTTCGGTCGCGCATACTTCGGCCTCGTTGGCCGAAGACTCGCCCTCGCTTGCCTCGCTCGGCTTTCTACGATCCGAGGTTTGTTCGACGAATAAGACATTGTGTTCCTTCGCCTTCTTCCAATTTTGATAGCGGTCCTATTTTGGCCACTCCTCCTTGTTGTTCCTTTGGAATCGCTAATATTGAGCAACTCGAACCCCCAAATAAAAAAGATTAGGAAAGTATCGACCCTCGAAGTGAACTTGGGTTTTAAAGTGTAGGTCGTTGAAGCGATTTCTATAAACTCAGCCTCGGGCATCATAACAAAACAACGATTCCTCGTCGCCTTGAAACGGTTGAGGAATTTTTCAGCCGATTCGTCGGCATTTTGCTGAAGTGATGCCAAATCGACAATCGAAGACTCGGGCACAACCCGATAAAACTACTCATGGAATTTCGCCTCAAGCTCGTCCCAATCATGGACGGAGTTATGAGGCAGGCTGGTAAACCACGAGAACGCCGTCTTTGTCAACAACGTACTGAACAACCTCATCTTTAGGAATGGGCTGGCGTCCGCCGCTCGGTAGTGGGCCGTAAATCGAGCAATGTGCTCAATAGTGTTTTCGTTCTCCTTGCTTGAGAACTTGTCGAACTTTGGCATCTTCCAGTTGGCTGGGTACAGGTGATTCGTATCGATATGAGCAGGATACGAGGACATGAATACTGGCCGAATCGCCGGCCTGGCCTCTGTGCCGAAGGTATTGCGGATAGTTTCCTCCACTTGGGCGAAATGTCGGTAAGTCCTACTGGAGGTACTAAGACCACCATTTGTGCCGGTGGAGATGGCAGCCTGTGCTGGCTGCCTGGTTCCGAGACGGTTCTTGCGGAAGGACCTGCCTATCATTCCTGCCCCCAGCCATCTCGGCGAGCTCGGCCTGAGGTGCCGAAGCCGCCGGCTGCACTAGAGGAGGTTGCGGCTAGTAATGGCCATCCTGTTGTTGAGGAAGTCCCTAAGGAGGGACCTATCCGTTGTTCCTACCCCCAGCCCTTTCGGTAAGCCCGGCCTGAGGTACCGGAGCCATCGGTTGCACTAGAGGAGGTGGCGGCCCGTAATGACCGGCTTGATCCTGAGCTGGTCCCTGCGGAGGGACCTACCCGTCGTTCCTGCCCCTAGCCTGTAGCTGGATGAACGGCGATAGGGAAGGCAGAGTAATCCCCTAGTAGGTGTCTGATTGCTGGCCGATATTCTGCCACATCGGCCACATCACCTTCTGGTACGAGGTTATCTGCAGCTGTACTGCCCCAAGCGGCTGCGCCACTTGATAAGTAGCCGCCGGTGGTGCAACTCCCTGGGGTCGCATTGTCGGCATTGCTGGCGCCATCGTGATCAATTGCATCGGCAATTGCTGGGGTGTTGTGAAGGCAAACCTTCCATTGTAGGGCTTATTTTGGGCCAACGTCTGTCCGATCCAAGCCACTTTCTCGTCCGAGGCTGTTACAGCGGCCAACATTAACTCCAGGCGAGCCTCTTGCGCCTAGTTGTTCTTCTCGAGGGACGCTTGGGTCCACTCAGCATTTTCCATCATTCGGGCTATTTGCTCAAATAACTGATGTAGGGTCAGCTCCTGAGGTGACGACCTCCCGCTGGTCTCAGGGGCCTCAGGTTGCGTCGGAGGCTGATGGTCCGCATGCCCGGCGCTGCTGGCCTGGTCGTTCCTCACTTGTCTGGGGACGACTCTACTCCTAAGAGTTAGGCTGTTGTCCTCTGACATGGTAACGGTAGGAGATAGGTAAGAGTTACCTGAGTGTCCCACCGGGCGTGCCACAGGAGTTGTTGGGGTCAAAAATAGCAGTTTGTGATCGGCCCTTGGGGGTGACCCTCCGAGTGTGATGCACCGCGTGCCAAATGGATCAAGCGATCAGGTCGAGGAGGGATCTGCTCGGTCGGGTTCTTCTCAATCAACTCTCGCGACCGTCCGACTTAAATTAACCGAATCGGGATATAGAGATAGAGAGAGTTCAACCTAGAGTAGCTGAATCGTGATATGGAGGCAAAGATGTGGCAAAAACAAATGGCTAATGAGCCAATTGTAGAGATTGTATTGAGTAGAAAGAGGGTTACAAAGTAACAAGTACCCAATTACTATTAATCTACTCCTAAAAAATACGGTAAATCTATCTAGGAAAGCAGTAAAAGATATGAAAAGCAGGGGTGGTCCTGGCTTATGAAGTTGCAGGACCCATTTTTCTTCGATGGTTCGGGTATTTATTCACTTCCCGAATCATACTTACAGGCGCCGATTTGAATTATCGGCGTGATTTGGGGAAAATCATCGTGAAATCCTCAGCTACTTCCTTTTAAGTCGAAACTTCATCAAATAGGATAATAATCGTTCTTCCGTCCAGGTTCATCCCCTTATTAAAGCACCGAAGCGTGATTTGTGGCGTTTTCCAATACTGGACGCCGCTTGCCGTTTCAGAGTCTGTTACGGGATTCGCGCCCCGAATCTCGTACTCTTTCTTTTCAGAATTTTTCCTTTTTCGGCTCGAGTAACCGAGATTTTACTCTGACTTTGCCTTTCTGGCCGCTCGACTGGAGTGGCCTGGTGATCGTCTTCAGTCGAAATCGATCTTGGAAGAAGCGGGAATCTTCTTCGGTTGCTTCTCCTATCGGCTGATGCCTTTAATCGATGGCATACGTTGCGTGCTGCACTCTTACGCGATTGAGATCAGTCTTGATTAAGACGCGGATCGTTCTTCGGTTGACCCATTCCTCCATCGGCATGATGTTTTTAGCTGACGGAATACGTCACGTGTCGCTTTCTTAAGTGGCGAAAATTTTAGTCTCAACAACTATCAATAGTACCAAGTACTTGGTACTATTGACTTTTTAACTTTTGGATTAAAGGATGTGCGGTTAGGATTATAGTGGTCCCCTAGACTGCGTTTGGTTCAGGTATAAGTTAAAACTGTTTATTCCAGAGATAGGTATAAGTTCAGGAACAAGTAGGAATAAGATCAATTTTTACGTTTGGATGAAAATTGGATTGTTTCTAGAAATAAGAAAAATAGTGTATGGATAGTTAGATTGGAATAGTGAAAATAAGAATAATTATAATTTTAAAATAATAATATTTTATCTTATTAATTAATATAAAAATATTAATTAAATAATAATTTAGTTTATTTAATTAACTATTGCTAAATAATACTAAATATTAATTGATAAAATAATTAACAATAATGAGTATTATTAATAAATAATTTAATTAACTATAAATAATTTAATAAATTAATAAATTAATTAGTTAATTACCTAATAGTTTAATAATTAGTTAATAAAATAATTAGATTAGTCAAAATATTAAATTAAAGAGTTAACACAATAATTAAAATTATATTTACTTTAATTAAGCTTATTCTCGATGGAAAAAAGCTTGTTTCAGGAAAAAGGCTGGAACAGTAATTTCAGCTTTATACCAGCTTGTTCTAGAAAGACGAGAGCTACTATTCCCATCCAAACCAAACGTGTTTGGAGAATAAGGCTGAAATAAGATCTTATTCCAAGCCTTGTTCCCGAAACAAACATTGCCCTAGAATTTACTAGGTTATTGGTTAAATAATATAAACCCTAGGGGACCACTATCATTCTAACCGCACATCTTTTCATCCAAGGGCTAAAAACTTAATAGTATCAAGTGTTTGGTACTATTGATAGTATAGTAGCCAGAATATATATATATATATATATATATATATATATATATATATAGAGAGAGAGAGAGAGAGAGAGAGAGAGAGAGAGAGAGAGAGAGAGAGAGACTGGAATGCTATTAATAGCACCAAGTCATTGGTGCTACTAAGCTTTTGGCCCTTGGAATAAGAGATATGTTGTTGGGATGATAGTGGGCCCCTAGGGTTTACCCCCTTGATCATTTTCATCTCTTAAATCATACTATTTTTTCAACCATGCACCTACTAAACCCTATAGGTCCACTATCATTCTAACCACACATTTCTTAATCTAATGGCTAAAAACCTATTAGCACCAATATCTTGGGGCGTAGTAGCCTCTATAAATAAATATATATATATATATATATATATATATATATATATATATATATATATATATATATATATATATATAAAATTGAGTTTCTATGTCTTTAAAAGTATCAAGTTATTGGTGTTTGTAATTTTTTAGCCTTTAAATGAAAAGATGTGTAGTTAGGATGATAGTGGACTTATAGGGTTTAGTGGGTGGTTGGGCTTGTGCTTATATACTTTTAAAAGCACAAGCCCAACTATACTTGGAATTTTTTTACTATTGGATTTGTATTGAGATTTGTGATATTATAAAATCAGCTAAAGAGAGAGAAAAAGAAAGTATAATAGCACGAATCACAATACAAATCTAATGATAAAAAATTTATAAGCATAGTTGATTAGCTTATACTTTTGAAAGTATACAAGCTCTACTCTCTCTCTCTATATATATATAGAGATAGAGAGAGTAAGGCTACTATGTATGTATAAGTACTAAGCAATTGGTACTTGTAAATTTTCAACCGTTAAATCTACCACATTGACTAATTTCATCTCTTAAATCATTTTATTCCGCCAACCACTCACTTAATTTAAGGGGCCTACTATCATCCTATCCATATATCTTTTTATCCAAGTGCTAAAGACCTACAAGCACCGATGATTTGATATTTTTAAAAATATAGGAGCTAAATTATATATATATATATATATATATATATATATATATATATATATATATATATATATATATATATATATATATATATATATTATGATTTTTTGATATTATTTATTTAGTGATGGAAAGGATTAAAACTCAATGGAGAAAAATAAAAATTTTATGAAAAGTGATGATATGACATAAAAATTTTAGATCAAAAATATTTATTTTATTTTATATAGTATAAAAAAATTTCTATCAAAATTTTATACGATTTGAATATTTCTATATTATTAGACTTACAAACAGCTCACCACAACTATTAAAATTATTGATTTTGAGTTATTTCGATTACTAGGTAAATTATTTAGATAAAAAAATAATAAAAGAGCTTGTATATAAAAAGAAAAAATATATACAAATTAGAATAGGAATAATAGTCTCTTTGGAAATAAATAAAAAAAAAAAAAGAGAAGGTACATCAGAATAGCAAAAGGGGGGCTTTCCTTTCATCACCAGCACGCCAACACCAAGCAGAGGGAGTACTTGATGTACTCCTGGCTCGTCCCAGCAGAAAAAAAAAAACAAAGGCACTAAAGGTGGATTCCGGGCCTATTGTTCTTCAACAACAACAACGGTGACGGCGATGGCGGCCGTGAGGGCGACGACAACGATGTGCGAGAAGGTCTCATGGCCTTTTATTTCTTCTTCGACGATTCCAATAATAGTGACCACAAGATTATCCTACCACCAAGATGACGGCGGGCGGGTCAGTGTATGCGCACAAACGACATAGCGGTGACCTTTTTGTCAATTTGATTGTGCGGCCATCTTCGTGATATGCTCGACCGATCAAATCCGGCATTGAATCGTTACTATGTCGTGTATGCATATTCACTAAACACCCGTTCCCTCAAAACGTGCACCGAACGGCATGACGACGGTTCTCCAACCGATTTGATTGTGCGGCAATCTTCGTGATAGGCTCGACACACAAATTTTTATTAAATAATAATAATAATAATAATATAAAAAAATAAAAATTATAAAAATAAATCAACTCGACCAAACCGTCATCTTCGTGATAGGCACCGGTCGAGCCAACCGCCATCTTCGTGATAGGCACGGCTCGACTCGATCAAATCGCCATCTTCGTGATAGGCACCGGTCGAGCCAATCGCCATCCTCGTGATATGCACGGCTCGACTCGATCAAACCGCCATCTTCGTAATAGGCACCGATCGAGCTAACCATCATCTTCGTGATAAGCACGGCTCGACTCGATCAAATCGCCCTCTTCGTGATAGGCACCGATCAAGCCAATTGCCATCTTCGTGAAAGGCACTGCTCGAATTAATTCGATTTAAATCAGATTGTTAACTAAACCCAATATGGATATGATTTAAAGCGAATACAATTGAGATAAATAATTCGAACAGAATCACATGAGGTTCGAGCTGAACCGAATTAAACCACAAACCGGTTTGACTTAAATTGAACCTAAGCCGGTTCAACATGAATGGAATCACAGGAGGATTGAGCCAAGTCGAACCAAATCATAAGCTGGCTCGACCTAAACCGAGCCATGAAGGATACACCTTGAACCTAAGCGGATTCAACTTAAACTGAGCTGCATGAGGTTCGAACCAAACCGAACCACAAGCCGGATCGACTTAAACATTCAACTTGTCGGTTCAACCCAAACAGAGCCACAGGAGGTCCGAGTCAATCCGAACTACAACCCAGTTGAACCCATACCGAACCACATGAGGTTCGAGTCAAACCGAATGACAAGGTGGTTCTACTTAAATCAAATCATAAATGACTCAACTTGAACTGAAGTCGGTTCGACCCAAACAGAACCACATGAGGCCCAAGCCGAGCCGAATTAAATTACAAGCCGGTTCAACTTGAACGTTGATTACAAGAGAACCGAGCCAACCCAAACCGAATCACAAGCCGGTTCAGCTTAAACCAAACCATAAAGAATTCAACTTATCGGTTCAACCCAAACAGAACCACATGAGGCCCAAGCCGAACCGAAACCAAATTACAAGTTGGTTCAACTTGAACGTAATCACAAGAGGATCGAGCCAAGTTGAACCTAACTACAAACCAGTTCGACCTAAACCGAGCCACAAAGGATTTAAACTTGAACCGAAGTTGGTACAACCTAAACAAAACCACAGAAGGTCCAAGCTGCGCCGAACTGAACTACAAACCAGTTTGACTCGAACTGACTACGTGAGGTCCAAATTGCAAGCATGTTCAACTCGAACTGAACCACAAGCTGGTTCGACTTAAACCGAACCATAAAGAATTGAACTTGAACTACAAACTGGTTCAACCTGAACTGAACCGCAGGAGGATCAAGCCAAGCCAGATCAAACCATAAGCCAATTCAACCTAAATCGAATCTGGACGGAACTATATGCAACTTGAACCAGGCTATGAACCAGCTTGACCCCAAATCAAAATCAAAGAGTTCTAAACCAAGCCGCAAAGATGGCGATTCAAATCAAACTCAAACGGATTTCGAACCAAATCACAAGAGTTCAATCCAAACTAAATGCAAAGGGATTCTAAGTTGAACCGAACCCCAAGGTGGCTCAACCTGAATCAAACTCAAACGAATCTCGAACCAAACCATAAGATTACGATCTGAACCAAACCTAACTGCATAAGGGTCTAAGTTGAGCCGAAATATGAGGGCCCGACCGAAATCGAATTCAAAGGATCTCGAACTATCATAAGGGTTCGACCTAAACCATGTCTCAAAGGATTCCGAACCAAAGCATAACGGTTCGACCCAAATCAAATTCAAAAGGGACAAATCAAGTGAAAGCCTAAACCGGCTCAGCTCAAATCAAATACAAAAGGTTCAAACCAATTCAATTTGAACCCAACCTGAACAAAGGTTCAAATCAAACTTCAGGGATGATCCAAATCATGCGAACCAGCTCCACCCGAACTGAAACAAATCAAGAGTTCAAGCCGAGCTAACTCCAAATGAATCTGCTGAGTCAACTTAATCGACTCACAATCCAAAGTCAAACGACCGAAAAGTCATTAAACTTAATCCAAATTCAAACGACCGAAGAGTCATTAAACTAAACCCAAATCCAAACGACCGAAAAGTCATTAAACTAAACAACCCAAATCCAAACGACCGAAAAGTCATTAAACTAAACACAAATCCAAATGACCGAAAAGTCATTAAACTAAACAACCTAAACAATTCAAATCATATCAAACTCAACCCCATTCGACCGCCACCCACTTTTGAAGGGCCACCAAGCTTATAAATTGAGCATTTCACTCATGTACAGTAAGGGTATGCCCCTACTTAAGCCATGTACTTGAAAGCCATATCAATAAAAGTTAGTCTTTATATTACGGTCTCTTTCATCATCATCATTCATTTTGGTCTATTAATCGATGGTCCCTTAACACTGCAAGTGTGGGGTAATTAACAGCAGATTCTTTAGTCTGTTGGAAGCCATGAGCCTGCAAACATGATTTCAAATACAAAAAATATCCAAACAAACTCGATCTGTATCATGAATGACCACTCATCGCGTGTCGGTTCATTCGTAGCGGCAGACATAAATGATATTAAAAAATCGTAAAATTTATTTTCTAGATTTTTCAGAAATATAGATCAAATCTAATGAAGCCGATCATCGATTCGAAAATCTCAATATCGAAAACGACTTAATGGCACGAAAATCACCGTGCTTCGAAAAGCACATAAACTTGGCTCATATATACACACACTAAGGATTTAAGAGCCCATCGATACGGGGCGTATCTACTGTACCTTATTGTATCAACAAAATATCGATACGATATATACAACTTTTGAACCGATGATACAGTTTAAAACTTTTTTTAAAAAATTATTAAATAATTTTCTCATTTTAGTTCAAAAGATTTAATAAATATACATAATAAATAATTAGAATATATTATTGATAAAAAAAATAAATATTCTATGTTATTATATGTCGGCAGACATATATTTTTTATAATCGACATGTATCGATACGATTTTACACAGCTCGTCTTGTATCAGACATGTATCGTACATGCTGTATCCACTACAACAAAATTAGGATATAGGAACACATGTTTGTGACCTTTTTTGTAAGTGTCACATTTATAGTCCATCTATATCTAAAATTAGGTTATAGGGACACATTTTTGGAACACATTATAGTAATGTATCGTTATACACCCTAACGACGGCACATATAGCGACAGTAATGATAAGTGTCGGTATTTTTTTCAGCAGTATTTTTTTTTTAATTTTTAACAATACTTAAAAATACCGCTATAGCATAATTTTATTGTAGTGATCATATAAATAAATTTTCGACGCAATCTCGTATCATGTCGCTTAAATGGATAAATCGCATCCAATACTAAACTTTGTTTGCAATTTACATTGGCCATATAACTTGGTGGCCATGCATATATAAGCCTTTCTCCTGTACGGGCGCGTGTACGGCCTTTCAATTTATCAAATACTAGCGGGGACATAAAGAGAAAGTTAATTTGAAGATGTTAAGAGAAGCATAAACTTTATTTATTTTCAGCAAATAAAGAGAAAGATAGAATACTATAAATAATAAAGCTATACCTAGCTCTACATAAAATCAATGCCTTAATTAGAACTCAAATAAAGTAGAAAGAGAACTAATATATATATATATATATATATATATATATATATATATATATATATATATATATATATATATATATATATATACATAAAATCAATGCCTTAATTAGAACTCAAATAAAGTAGAAAGAGAACTAATATATATATATATATATATATATATATATATATATATATATATATATATATATATATATATAGTAGAGCTCTTGTATATATATTTTTAAAAGTACAAATCAAATTATGCTTGTAAATTTTTTACCATTAAATTTATATTGAGATTTGTGTAATTATAAAATCAACTAAAGAGAAAGAAAGAAAAATTACAATTGCACAAATCTCAATACAAATCTAATGATAAAAAATTTATAAGTATGATTGGACTTGTATTTTTAAAAGTATATAAGCTCAACTCATATATATATATATATATATATATATATATATATATATATATATATATATATATATATATATATATATATATATAAAAGTATATAAGCTCAACTCATATATATATATATATATATATATATATATATATAGGGTTCGGCTACTATACTCTTATGAGTAAAATTCTTTCGTACTCATAAGTTTTTATCCTTTGGATGAACAAATGTGCGGTTAGGATTATAGTAGTTCCTAAAATTTATAGGATTTCACCAACAACCTAATAAACCCTAGGGGGACCACTATCATTCTAACCGTACATTCCTTCATCCAAGGACGAAAAAATTATGAGTATAAAGAGGTTTATACTCATAAGAGCATAGTAACCCTACGCTATATATATATATATATATATATATATATATATATATATATATATATATATATATATATAGCGTAAATTTTGTAAATTTTAAAAATATAAGGAACATTTTTTCTTTTGTGGAATAATTTTAAATTTGAGATGAAATTTGACGGATCCAAAAAAATATTATTCACTCTTTTATATATATATATATATATATATATATATATATATATATATATATATATATATATGGACCGAAATGTATGCTGATTGTTGACCGGATGCGGTCCACAATCGGCCTCGAAGTTGATCCTCGAAGTGTGATACGCCACGTGCTAAAGGGATCAAGCAATCGGGGCGAGGAAGGATCAGCTCTGTCAGATTCTTCTCAATCAAATTCTTACAGAGTTCGATCTAGATCAGTCGATCTGAGATTCGGAGGCAAAGAATTTGACACTGCCGACTAGTCGATTAATGAATTGTATTGCTTGAATGAGGGTTACAAGGGACCAATTATAATTACAACTATTCCTAGAAAGTGCTATAGATACTAGTATGAAAGCTATCTAGAAAAGCGGTAAAGGAAAGTGGTAAATTTATCCAGGAAAGCGTAAATACATGTATAAAAGGTATTAAAAAGTATGAGGTGGTCACTGGCTTACGAGGTTGTAGGACCCCTTTTTCTTCGATGGTTCGATTATTTATACTCGTTCGAACCAGGTGTATGATCGCCGTTTTGGATAATCGGCGTAACTTAAGAGGAATCATCGCGTATTTCTCAACTACTTTCTTTTGAGTTAATTTTTCTCGGTTGTATAGTAGCTCTTTTCCATCTACATTCATCCCCACAATTTGCGCGCCGAGATGCGATCCTCGGCGCTTTCCTATACTGGGTGCCACTTGTCATTTTTGCGTTAGTTGCATTATTCGCGGCCCAAATCTCGTACCTTCCTTATTTAGGATATTTCCTTTTGTGGCTTGAGCTGCCGACTCTTGATCCTGGATTCGTCTTTTGTTATCATTCAACCGAAACAATTCGATGGTTTATATTCAGTCAGGATTGGTCTCGGTTGAGATGCGAGTATCTCTCATTGGCATTTTCTTCCATCGGCTTATATTTTCGATCGATGATTTGCGTCACGTGTCGCCTTCTAACTTCACCGCAATGTATTCCATGTAGCGGCAACTTTGACCTTAACCGCATGTAAAATGTAACATTTGTTTAAGAGTAAAAATTTATGATTTACCATATATTTTTTTTTATCTAATTTAAATTATTTTGTATAACCTATGTAAAAATGTATGGAGACACTTCAATGATAGGTTATTATCAAATAGTCCCGCTACTCCTCTTTTGCTTCGGATCGAGAACCCCACAACAACTAATTTTCTTTTTTTATTTGAGTTTTCATATTTAATTTACTAAAAAAAAATTATTTACATTTACACCCCCCATGAATTCATATTTCCAACTTACAACCCCCAAACCTCTTATATAAACCCCTCCCCTCCCCTCCCCTCCCCTCCCATGCAACAACAACACAAGTCCACCACAGCAATTATCATGTCGACTAAGGAGGAGATAATGGCGGCCGACGAGGTGAAGAAGGCGACATATGCCGACCCGCTGCCTGCGGCACTGCTGGTCGACCCTGGCGAGCTTGGGGGGTGGTCGCTTTACCGCGCGGCGATCGCAGAGTTCGTCGCCACCCTCCTCTTCGTCTACGTCGCCATCGCCACCGTCATCGGCTACAAGTCGCAGTCGCAGTCGATGGCCTGCACCGGCGTCGGCTTCCTCGGCATCGCCTGGGCCTTCGGCGGCATGATCTTCGTTCTCGTCTACTCCATCGCTGGCATTTCCGGTAACTCCTTCAATAAAATCTTAAAAGCACTGGGTGATAAAGTAAAAATAGGCTAAATCATGTAAGAATAATTTCAGTTTTATTATTATTATTTATAACTTTGTGAACTGCTGCTGCTGCTGCAGGCGGGCACATAAACCCGGCGGTGACATTCGGGCTGCTGGTGGCGCGGAAGCTATCGCTGGCGCGGGCAGTGCTGTACATAGCAGCGCAGTGCCTGGGAGCCATCAGCGGCGCCGGAATTGCGAAGGGGATCATGAAGCATCCCTACAACTCTCTCGGCGGCGGCGCCAATGAGGTCGCCCCCGGATACTCCACAGGCGCCGCCCTCGGCGCCGAGTTCATGGGCACCTTCGTCCTCGTCTACACCGTCTTCGCCGCCACCGACCCCAAGCGCACAGCCCGCGACTCCTTCGTCCCCGTATGACGTCCCTCACCGCCGCCCTAGCTATCTTTCTATTCAGTATAGCTGGCTAAGAATTTTATGATCGGTATCTAATATTTTAAGTTTGAAATTTAGTTGCTGCGTGTTTTTTTTAACTCGATCTCGTAGCGAGTAGGAATAAGCACCAAAGTAATTAAGAAACCATTTTAAGAATTTTGAATGTTAAATATAAATCCAACTTAAAAATTTTAAGACGAAAAAATTAAGAGTTTCTTTTTCTTTCATCATATTCATTTTTGATTGAACAAATTTGTACTCAAACACAATATTTAAGTGTGGTTTGATTTGGAGAGTAATCATGTAACGTAGGTTTTGGTGCCGCTGCCGATCGGGTTCGCGGTGTTCGTGGTGCACCTCGCGACGATTCCGATCACCGGGACCGGGATCAATCCGGCGAGGAGCCTCGGGCCGGCCGTCATCTACAACCAGCACAAGGCCTGGCATGATCTTGTGAGTTACAGCTACAATTGCTTTCTTTTCTGCTCTTTATTCTATATATTATCACAGAAATTTAAACCCGTTAAATATTAAAAATAGGAATTGAATCCACGTCTCACAGAATAAAAATATTTAGAATTAACTTTAATATTATATTATAAAAAAATCAATCTAGCAGTAAGCGAACGAACCCCAGAAATATATATTAACACACCTACTTATTCAAAAGTGATGTTGAATTCATAACCTCACAAAATAAAAGAGTTTAGAGTTTACTTGTGATGTCTTGTTATCAAAATAATCAATTTAATAAAAAATGAACTCAAAAGTATATATTAACACATCTACTTGCATGCATGAGCTCTAAAACCATACTACCCAAAAGATTGATTTAGTAAAAAATACGCCATAAATATATATTAGCACTCTTTATGTCTTTGTATGAGAGTTGAGAGTTAAGTACTGCTGCAGTAGGTGGAAAAGCTGAAATGAGCTTATAAATCTTAAATTCAAATATGGAGCATCAAACTTCCGCATTTCTTTTATAAAGAAGTTAGCAAAAGAAGTAATCAAATGGTAACTTTTGGTAGGAAGCTGACATGATCAGTTTCTAATTCCAAATCAATACCAGAATAACTAGTTCGAAGCATAATTTTGCTTTTTGATATACTCTCCAAGTTATTGTAGAAATATTAATTAGAAAAGTATTAGTGTTTTTTCAAACAACTTTGTTTTTACTTGAATAATACTTTGTCCATGTAGGTCAAGCCAAGCCCAAAAGAAAAATAGGATAAAAATTAAGAAAATATCATTAATATATGCTTTTATCCAAAATGAAATATTTTCTATTATTGGATTCTTTTAATAATTGTTTTAAAAAGCACTTATGCTTAAATGCTTAAGTCATTAGAGATTAATATTTTAGTCTTTTTATACTGATTTGCACTAACATTTGGATTTATATATATGCTGGCTAATTTGAATTAATTAAATAAGAAAAAATTAAGAAGAGACCAAAAACTTGGGAAAGCCTGAACTAGAGATCAGTATATACTATGAACATATTATTTATCACATTTTTTTCACTGGTTCAAAAATCTTCTAATATTCAGTGAATGAAAAATACGGACAAATTAACGTCCACAAAAATATAATATATTCTTTCTTTACACCATCAACTTTTTTGAAATAATATAAATGTGAAAGATATTATTCAACCAAAATATGAATAAGAATCAAACTCATAACTCGTAATCACACAAAAAACCTCTTTGTGTAAAAGTTAATTTCAGATAACTTGTTGTGTGATTTTGAGAGTGTAATATTTCTTGTGTGTTTGCATGCATGCAGTGGATCTTTTGGGTGGGGCCACTGTTGGGGGCAGCAATGGCAGCAATTTACCACAAATACATTCTCAGAGGGGTAGCTCTGAAGGCTCTGGGCTCCTTCAGAAGCCTCCCCATGGCCACCACCTCCTAATCAATTCATAATTAGTCCCCTCTCTCTCTCTCTCTCTCTCTCTCTCTCTCTCTCTCTCTCTCTCTCTCTCTCTCTCTCTCTCTCTCTCTCTCTCTCTCTTTCTCTCTCATTATTATTTATTACTTGGGAGTGCATGTTGCATGGTGTGGTGTGTGGAGTTGGTAGTCAACTAGTGTATGAATTTTTACTTGTTTCTTTACTTCCATATATTGGAGATCAAGACAATAAGGTTGTGATTTAGTTATTTGATTTGTGTGTCATGAGGAGATTGTATGGAGAAAGTTGTTGTAACATGTTAATTTGGTGATATTAACTGTCCCTTTGGCGGAGCTTGAGACTTGTTTGAGTATCGAAATAAAATGTTGATTTAAATACAGAAAATTTTTTTATAAATATTCTTTTTTTTATTTTTTTTTTTTGTTCTGACTTTTAAAAATCTATATTTTACACTCTTGAAATAGCAAAATATATTTTCAGAGGTTATGGTATTAATAAAGATGATGAAATGATCATATTATCCTTACTTGTTGTATAAAAAAAATTAATTTTTAATATATTTCTGTCAATTCAAGAATATTTTTAGTATAAATTATAAAAAATTGACGGAATTCCGACGGAACCTGACGGAGCGGACCGAATATATCAACTTAAATTTTTGAGGGAATAAAATATAGATTTTTGAAAGTCTGGGCGAAACATAGAAAAACAGATATTTACACAAAAATTTTATATAATTTAACCTAAAATGTTCAATAATAATTTATTCGACGTATCAGTTTAATTTCTTATATGATGGAAAGTTGTAAGTTTGATATTCACTTATCAAGATATTTATTTTATTTTAAAAATTAACTTGAAAACTAATATTAATTTTAAATATTTGACCGCACTCCTCGTCTACCAAATGCTACATATAAGAACAGCAGCAGAGCCTTCCCCGACCCCATCCCCACATGAATCCCCACCCCCTGCATGCAGGACCCTTGCAGATTTTTTAAAAATACACTAAAATAATTTTTCTTTAAAATTTAATAATTTTAATTTAATTTTAATATATTTTTAATTTAAATTAGCTTAAATTTTATTCAATTAATAAGTTTTTTTTTTCAATATCAAATTATTAAGTATGACTTGTCAAATTACTAAAAATGTCTAACAATCAAGTATTATTTAACTAATATATTATATAAAAAACTAAATATATTTAAAATATTTAATTAAATTTAAAATATACTAAAATTATTAAAAATATTTTTTCTATATTTATAAATAAATTAATAATTATATAATAAAATAATATATTATTTTGCAGGGAACAAAGATTAGATATCCCTTGCCACATACTTTTTGAGTAAATAAAAAATATAAGTCCAATAAGATATTCATACATCCAATCAAAATCAGTTCTTTTTCTTTGTGATTAAAAGTTAGCTATGAGTTTGATTTTATACTCCTTGGAGTGATTTATTTTATTCTATAATAATAACTTAGAAGGTTAAATATAATATTTTTTTTAGACATTTAATCACACAACTCATCTCCCTAATGGTATATGCTTCATGAGCAAATCAAAGAAAATGTGCCTACTACATGGAGAATTTATTTACTTATTTATTTATTTATTTATTTATTTTGTGATTGCTATTCCCTATTGGAATAATAGTTTTCAATTAAAAACTTTTGATCTGTATAAAAATAGACAAATTGTTAAATTAAATTATACAATTATTTTTCTCTTAAAATTTAAATTACCAGAGAATAGTATTTTAAATATTTTGAATTTTTTTTTGATAAATCAAGACATGAACTTGAATTAAATAAAAAAATTAATTATGCTAGAAACTTGATGGAACTGGAACTTCAAATCTTTTGCTCTAATATAAGAGCTTAAACTAATGATCTTTTTAATATTTATATTCAACAAAAACACCATTTCTTTTGAAGCAATTTCCATAAGAAATTACCACATTGCCATTAACAGCCTAACACCTTTAGCAGGTGTTGTGGTAGCAAGCAGTTTTCTGCAAGATTGCTAACTCTTAGCAACGAGCGCACAAAGTTAACAAAATCAAAAACGATGATCACACAAAAGCAGATCTTAAATACATGATAAAATAATAAATATATAAATTTACGTGAAAAATTTTAAAAAAAAAAAAAAATAGAATTGAAAGAGAAAAATTTCACCATATGAAAAAGGAGAATACAAAATATTCTCAATATTTTATCGCTCAATCTCTAGGGCAAAAAAAAAAAAAAAAAAAAAAAAAGACAATAAAATATTCTTAACTGATTTTTTTTAGCAGATCCGAACCGTACATCCAATTTTCTTTTTCAAATTTTATCGTCGCACCGCGAAACCGTCTGCGACCACTTTAAAGCTCTTAAGAACCAACATTTACAAAATCCTATTTGAGAAGTATCACTTCGATTCAATTGGGTTGAATGAAGATCACAAAATTCTGAAAATTTATCAACACAAAAGAACCACTATTTTTTTTTGCATGTTTCCTCAAAATTCAGCAATGAAATACTTCACCTGAATCATAATACTAGCTAGAACAGATTTGAAAGATGATACGAAAACTAAAATGCGGAGGAAGAATTTTGCTGGTTGGCAAAAACAAGAGGGAAATCTCAAGTAGGGATGTTGTTTATCCGGTTGTGGGCGTTCCGAAAGAGTTCACAATGTCGCTGACTCTTTCAACAAAACTTTTCGAGGTAATCTTCTTTCCTGGAACATGGAAGGGGTTCGAGACGGCATCCGCATATGCAGCATGGAACCTTCTGAAAAACTGATCACAACAAAAGAATTTTTTTAAAAAAAGAGCAAAAACTCATCATAATTAAGCAACCAAATTAAGTTAGATAGTTCTTAATTTGTACAGTCATGAAAAAAAGGATTAGAAAAGTAAAAAAGTTCTGGATTAAGATTGGATTTAATCTTTCTTCTTCAAGAAAATTTGGGTAGGCCATGTTAATTTCAGTGATGAATTTTGTTCATGTTGTGAAAATTCTTTCTTAGAAGCATAGTTTGGATATGTTTTGTGAAAAGTGTGGTGCGCCCCGGCATTGAGACTCATCTTACATGCATGCTTTGATCAAACTGGTGGGTGGGGCTTATGAATGATGGATTAGTTTTGTGTGGTTGGATCACATGAATAGTGCAATGCGGAAAATAAAGAGAAAAAAAATCATCAGTTGCTTCCTCAAAAGCATGGTCCAAGCAACCGTCTATTGATAGACAGATGGTCGCCACCGCACATGCGATCGCGGCATCCTACAAGATTTGTCTCAACACATGGTCACACCAAATATAATCACCTTTGTTATCATAATGCAATGATATTGCACACAATTTGATAAAGGTTTGTTTTAATGCATCGACAAAGGTATAAAGAGAGCTTCGTGGTGGAATCTGATCATCGAAGCAAGGATATGCACCACTGCATATTGAATTAATGCGTATACAGATGGAGTTGAAAACATTCAATAACAGAAGAGGGAATCCAATGGTTGTATGATTAGATAGAACAATAAAAGAGAGGGCAAAAATGTATTGCACCAAATAAAGATTATATATGACACTATCGACTAAATTAGAGGTCCATACATACTACATGTCCACTGTATGATTGGGGGTTTCAAAGGGAGAACAGATTAAAGTATCCACCTTATCACGCCATACGCAGAAACAAAACTCTAAAGTTCAAAAAGTAAGCCGAGAGCTACTTCCGAGTTCAAGCTAAAATCCTGGAATTTTGTGCCCCAAGTCATTTTATGATGAGGTAGAAGACCACTCCACCTTAAATAGTCCAAGTTTATGTGGATCTGCTGCCCTGCAGTACAGTTTGAGGTGAAAACACCAAGGACCTAGCTACCTCAAGCAAAATGTTTTACTTGTATGATGTATCAGGTAATTTAGACCCAGAAAATATCTACTTAGCAGTCATCTTTATTTTCCTTTTTTCCTAAAGCAAACCATGAATCTTGTGTGCTTTGACTCGTATCTCGGACTAAGTTGTGAAACTTATAGTTATATTATATGCAATAGCAGTCTCCAGAGAAATAAGTAAATGTTAACAACAAAATGGTGATCTTTTCTTTTAGCACTGTGCTAAAAACTTAAAGGTTGGTTCTGGTTTATTTAAAGTAGATGCAAATCCTCGTATAAATCAGTAGGGGAAGAAACACAGTTTGCATGCCACTAACATGCAAATCCTCACATAGAATTTAGTATGCTTCGTAAACTTTGTTCTCTAACGGCTTACAGGCACAAGTTCATTTCAGTTTACTTCTATTTTTGAAGTAATCATCTTGTTAAATATTAATCTTTTTCAAATTGAAACATACCTGATACTCATGCTTTCAACTTTAAGAATCACACTTCCACCAATAAAGTGAAGAAAATTCTTTTCAATTCCATTAGTTATCAAAATTTCAAAAGAACATGGTAGTAAGCAATGTACATAAAATCAAAACGAAAGCTAGGAAACATGCTCCGTGATAAGAAATTACTGATCTTGAAGTAAAAGGATTATTACCCCATGAAAGCAACAAAAAAATTGTTGACTAAAGAAAAGTATTATGCTCCTTTGTTTGCCAATTGATACCATCTCAAGTTTGGAAAAGGATGAAGAAGAAATAAGATTTAGCTTTGAAAAATCAGCTTTAAGCACTATCAGTATCTCTGCTGAGACAATATTCTTACATCTAAAGAGTTGTTGGCATGTGCACGACTCACAGATATAGTAGGCTCCAAATGGATCGACAAATTTTCAAAATTAAAAGTAGTCTGATTTGTGCAAACTGCAGGTCGTTGTTTCAAACAATCTAAAAGAACTGCCAAAGAAGTAATAAGGACGATTAGCGAGTTCCGAGCATTCTACCTTTCCGCTACAACTTTAAACTCATGCATCACAAGTAATCCTACGAAGATGGTATGGTCTGTTGGAAGGCTCGTCCTAACTTAAAGAATTATAAAATATTCTAAATAAGAAAGATAAATTTTATATAAATAAACTTGGTTCAATAACCATACAATCGGATACACCGTTTATTATTGATTGATTATAACAAATCATATGCTCCTTTATATAGAGCACGAAATGAAACAACTCTTCATGAATAGAAACAATCCTACACTAAAGAACACATCCCTTAACAAAAGACACATCTCTTAACTAAAAGATATATAGAAAGGGACACATCCTTTCATAAGTTACACAACCTTTCAATAATAATAGTAAACAATAATAAACAAGCTTATAATCTAACATTTCCCCTAAAGCTTGTTTATGCATAACTATCGTTTTCTTCGATTGGATCTTCATAGTCTTGGAGCTTCTCCTGTAATGCTATCTTTTCTGAAATTAGACTTCTAATCTTGTATGTCTGTTCGTTGATTGTGTTCTCCAAAGATTTGTTAGCTAAACTCAGCGCCATATTTTCCTCCTCCAAGAAAATATTTACTTTTTCAAAGTCCTTTGCATGTTTCTCTAAATAAATATTCTTTTGATCAAAAGAATGTTAGAAAAATAATTGCACTAAAAACTAATTGTGATTAAATTATCTAACAATTTTGTGATTTAATTAAATAACAGAACTTACTGTTAAGCGCTATAAAAATTCCAGAAATTATAGAAAAAGAAGTCGAAATAAAATTAATCCGGAAGCGGCAAGGCACTGCACTAAGGCGTATTTCCGTCCTTCATATGGATTAATCGGAGATACCACCCCAAGGTACGAGCACGATCATGAAAGAAGTTGACGGACACTCTTTCAACACCCGATGATAAAACAGAACAAATAGGAGAGAATAAAAATTAAAATTGTTCCTAAAAAAAAATTTCTTTCACACTTTTTTTTCTTCTTACGAGTGTCTCAACGGTACACATATATATATATGGTGAAAAGGAATAAGGTTAACGTTGGAATCCCCAACGTTCACATCACCCATAAATTCTACTAACTATTCCTAACTACAGTAAAGAGGGCGTCCGCGTGGAGTGCGCTAGCGCACACGAGCGAAAATTTCAGAAATCTCAGAGTTGATCACTAGAAATCTATAGGTATTGCTATCTAATAAATATCCAATGAAAATGGCGGTAGGAAACCGTAAAATTCGAATTCAAAATTAATTAAAGTCCGGAATTTATACCGAGAATCTAAGAGGGTATTAATTTCAGCATAATGAGGATTAAATCCTCGAAGATTTTATCACTGGTTTATTAGTGAATCGGCGCTGAAGGGAGGGGGTCGAGTCCGTTTTAAGTTCGCTGTGCTGGTTGCATCAAAAAGCGTGAAAAACGAAAGTTGATGAGGAATTGTGGGAATCAGATTTTTCCCCATAAAATGACCAACTCTTGAATCTGATGAGATTTTCGAAAAAGAAGATTGTCACTTTAACGACGTCGTCGAACTGAAAACGGTGGTGCGATCGAATCTCAAATCCGATACCCGGATCTACACATTTTGAGCGATTATCGGACCGAAAAAATCAAATTTCGGTAAATTCGGGAACAGTTGCGGCATTTTACGCATCAAGATTCGTGAAATCGGTCATCTGGGAGCGTTTCGATTTTTGGCAGTTTTTGGCACGCTTTTTGAGGATATTGGAGCTCGAAATTTCGAATTGGGGCTTTCGAATGTGTATAAATCTGGGGACGTAAGAGTAATTTTTGCAAAGGGTTTATAAAGGGGATTAGGGATTTTTTTAAAACCCAAAAAGAAACCCTATTTCCCTAATTTTCCCTCAAACCAAATCCCATCCCCTTCCTCGTCCGAACGCCCTAGAGACCGGAGCCGCCGCCGTCGTAGGAGCCGTGGAGGCAAGGGTTGGGCTCTCCCTCCTCGAAATCCGGGCGCCCGGAGCCCTAGCTGCCGCTGCCAGCCCGCGCTTGCGTGCCAGCCCTCACTCCCGCGCGCTGCCAGCGTGCGCCCGCGCACAGCCAGCCCGGGCACTGCCAACCCGCGGCAGCCGCCCCTGCGCCCTTGCGCGCGGCCCAGCCCGCGCTCAGCCGGCGCGTGGCCCAGCCTGGGCGCTGATCCAGCCTATGCGCCACCCGAGCGCGCTGCTTGCGCATTGCTGCAGCTTGCGCGCTACTCCAGTCTACGCGCCGCTCCCGCGCCCTTGCGCGCGACCCAGCCCGCGCGCAGCCAGCGCCCGCGCTTCTCGTTCCGGCCACCCCAGCAGTCGGTGACCTCGCTGCAAGGGAGCACAACCTTCCTGAGGGTGTGTAGATCACCGTTCTCACCTTCGCCGCCATCGGATTCGCCTCGGGTTGCGTGTTTGACTGCGCTGCCCCCAACAACATTAGAATTTGAGGTTCGGGTTGCCCCGGCGCACTCTCCGGTGCCTGTTTGCGCTCCGGACAGCGAGCATCGTCTTCGGAACGTCAAGACCTATCGGGCTATGCTGTTTGTTGGGTTCCGAAGCGTGGGAATTTTGGTAAAATGCTTAAATACTATATTTTTATGTATTAATCTTGCTTTTTAGAGTACGTTAAGGGGTTTTTATGCAAATATTGCACGTGTTGCCTCGGACAGCGTGTACGAGCAGCGTGTACGAGCAGTTGTCCTAAGTTTGTGGACGGTTGTGATGTTTATTTGGGATTTCGACGCGATTATCGGCCAAATCGGTCGTCCGATCGCGGTTCTGTTTCGGCATTCGGTTTCTGTCAACTTGAACATGTTGCGTCTGTCGTCGAGCCTTATTGGCTAGTCATCCTCGCTTCCTCGTGTGTCCAAAGGCAGTGGATAGGTTCGTGGTGGGTTTCGAAGCCGAAAATGGCATCTTTGGAAACTCGGTATAGTCCGGTTTACGTTAACCGCACTTGTTCGCGTCCTGGTCGTGTGTTGCCACTCGGACACCCAAATCGGTGTTTCGGGGCAGCGGGAGGTGTTTGTTGAGCGTTGAAACTCTTCGGGACACTGCGTGGGTTTCGACTGTGTTCCGGTGAGTTGCCGGGGATCTCCGGCGGGTTCCGGAAATCGATAAAAAGGTACCGATGGCCCGAATGGTTCTCGGGGTGCGAGTCGAATGATTCCTGTGTGGTTTTGAGTGACTTTTAGTATCGAGTGATATTTGATTTTGTAGTACCTTTTGTAGGTGTAGGCGACTTGTTGGAGCGCTTTTGATGTTAGGTGCTTCATCAGATCTCAGGTGGGTACTTCGATCCGAAGTTGGTACAGTGGTGCCTGCTCGGTGACATTCCTTCTTCCGTGTTTCTTTTCTTGATTAGACACATTGCAGGTTGAGCACTTGAGCACCACTCACTTCGTTTCTGTCTGCTCTACTCTCCTATCTACATAGTGACCTACATGTAGAGCAGTATTCTGTGATTTGTTAGGCTGCGTTTGGTTCGGGTATAAGCGAGAACTGCTTATTTCAGGAATAAGTATAAATTCAGGTACAAGCAAGAACTAAAGTAATTTTGTGTTTGGTTGAGTCAAGGATTTAAGTATCCATCGGCACGGGCCGTATCCACCGTGCCGTACCGTGCCAACAAGATACTGGCACGATACAGCCCCCGTGCCGATGGCACAGTTCGAAACCTTTTTTTCTTAAATTTACTAAGTAATATTCTCAATAAAGTTCAAAATATTTGATAAAGATACATAATAAGCAATTAAAAAATTTTGTTGCTAAAGAAAATAAATATTTCATGCCATTATGTGTCGGCACGCATGTATTTTTTGTAACCGGCACTCATCGGCACGGCTCAGCACGCACCGTGCCGTACCGTACCGGCAAGTTTTCGGCACGACCCCGTGCCACGACACTTAAATCCTTAGGTTGAGTATAAGAGTTGTACCGAGAATAAGAAAAATTGTATTTGGTAAATTAAGGAAGAATAAGAAGAATAAAAATAAATAAATTATTTCTTTCCCATTTTGCCCTCGAGCTTTTAAACTGAATTAAATCAATTTTCATAATTAATCATACCTATAGCAATTGTAAATTTAATTAAAAATAAAACAAGCTGTATTAAAAATTAATTATTAAATATTTAGAAATGCTTATAAATGATAGCATATTTTTTTAAAATAATTTACAATTTGTAATTCATTATATTTTTGAAAACATTAGCTATTATATTATAAATATTATGAGATCTGTAAACAGGTTCACTATTACATATTGAATATGTCAGTTGCGAGTTAAACAATATATGTTTTCCACGTAATATATAATCAAGCACTTATTTAAAAAAATTAGCATTATGAATCTAGTACCAATTACTAACAGTAATTTCACCATCAATTATAAACAAGCCGACATACCAATCACAAACATTATGAATCTGAATAGAAGCTGATACATACTAACATTAACTTTACCATCAATTATAAACATCCAAACAAGCAAAGATAAATATATAAAATAGCGTAGTAATCTCATAAAACATGCAAACCAACTGATTCTTCGAGATATGTGGTAACGCAATAGAAAGTTTGTAATGCTATATAGACAACATACTAATAAGCTTATACAAACACATATAATACAGTCCATATAATACAACCACATTATTTGCATACAATCATATATAATAGTCCATTATACATCTAACTTCTACTATTCCATAACTGGTCTGTTATAATTGTGCGGACCTTGTCGCCCCTGCGTGATTCTGTTGTACCGACATAAATATCCGTGTCGTCCTCTTCAACTTCTGCAGGCTGTTGCTCTAACTCTTCGTTAAAATATCGATCATTACCTTGGTGTCGCCGAATGAAATTGTGTATCACGCAACAAGCCATCGCAATAAGACATTGGACTTTATATGAAAACGGTGTTGCAATATTCAGAATCTTGAACCGCTTCTTCAATATACCAAATGTCTTCTCCACCACATTTCTTAATTGAGCATGTCGATGATTATACAGGTCGCGCGGACTTTGATGAGTGCGACCACGTGTGTTTGCGTCAAATTGGTTAAGGTGGTAACGCTCCCCTCGATATGGTGCAAGAAATTTTTCTGTATTTGCATAGCATGAATCTACCGAATAATATTTGCCTATAGATTTTACGAAACATGTACAATAATATCAAGTCAGTCTTTGCATTCACAATCATAAAAATAATCTACGACAAATGAAAGCTCCGCATACCTTCAGGCACTGTGAAACCTCCAGTTTCGTAAGCCCATTGGAGTACTCGCATATCAGCTGTCGATCCTTCCCAACCTGTGCAGATAAATAGAAAGTGATGGTCAAAGGATACGGCAGCCATCATATTTTGAGAAGTAAATCCTTTGCGGCACCGAAATCTCGGTTGCTTGCTCTTGCTGACAACGACGGGAATATGTGTTCCATCAAGCGCACCAATTGCATTCTACCAGCAAACATCAAACATATCAATTCAAATATTAAAACATCAAAATGACATATAAGTAGACCACAAATATATAAGCTCGCATACCTTGAAAGGATGAAAATTTGCATTATCCCTAATTCGGGGATGCACCGAATCATTATTCGGCGGAAGTGTTATATAATCGTCTTTCATCATCACAATCCCCCGAAGCACATTGTTGAAATGTCGACTGATAGTTTCACTCGAATGTTGAAATATTTCAGCGATTACCCTATTGGCCACACCATGGCCTACGCAAAAAAGGAATATTCCTAACTGTTCCTCAGCTGTTATATTTCTTGCGCTTTTTACCAACCCCTTTCCTACGAGCTCATCGCGCAATGCAATGAAAGTCGTGGTCGGCATTCGAAAGTGATTGTACCCACGGTCAGGATGTCCATTCAAGATATCACATATCAGCTGATGCCCTGTAAAAGGACGAGTACAACACGTTTGCTTGTTGACGGCATTACTATATGTCAAGTAACCTTGGTTAATCAACATCACAAATATATCATTCCAATAGTCGTCATCCTCATCTAAAATTGTCATTAGGTTGGAAGTGATTATGGAGGAAAACACATTACGATACATTGAATCACCCATCAATGCTGCAAGTACAATATAATTTAGACAGTGACAATAGCAACACATGAAGTTGAAAAACAACATTACTTAGCGTTAACAGCAATACGATATTCAAAATTTACAAAGTACACTTAACCCGTGAAAAGTAAATAGAATTGTCTACATAGCATAATACACAATTTTTCAGTCAGAGGATAATGCAAAGACATCATATAACCAAAACTATAAGCCTGGAAAGTATTGCATGTATAATATATTCTGCGTTGCCACCTGTCGATCAACCCACATAAAAGCTAAGTCGTCTGTCATAGTCATAAAAAGTTGACGATTTTATCGTCTTTCAATGCGTCACCTGCAGCAAGCACTCTTTCTGGAGTCATCCCACGTAGCGCATAGACACGGCTCATGCATGCCTCGATGGTTGGAATATTTGGTTTGTTCGTCATTTCACTCTGATACATTTGACGTACAAGCTAAGCTCGAGCTTTTGCTTGTCTATTTCAACCATCTCAGAAATTGCATCACTTGCGCCATCGCTTTTTCTCCTCCGTCCCCCAGAGGACGAGGCATTTTTTCGTGGAAGGTTTGTGGGTTGTGGGAAGCGTGGTCTTTTCCCTATAGAGTTATGACCAGAGCCACTAGCACTACTACCGACATTGGTGAATTCAGGAGGAGGGCTTGGGGAGCGAGAGGTTTGCGTCGATCTGATATTCACATATTGAGGCAACCCCAATAACCCAACTTCAAACGGACTAGGTAAGAGATTGAAAACTAACATTCTTACTCCAAGAACACTATCATCCTTACCAGGAAAAGATAAGGATGAACTATCAACAGTTTGAGCTACAGGCATTTTCGAAAAAAAGCCATAACGGCCGGTGGCAGTTGTCTTTTCGGTCAAGAACTCTAGATCTTTATATGCTGAAAATGGTTTATCTCGACATTTTCCATATGCCGAATTCTCCTGGACAATGATTAATTCAAACTTTAATCAAAAATATGAATATAGTCCTGCACACTTAAATATAACATGAACGGTTATACTTTAAATTTACCGCTAACACTGCATTCCAATCACTTATGGTACAGGACAATAGAAACATGGATAGCGCAAGTAAAGGACATGTGAGAGTAATCATACCGTACGAAATTATATTATTATGCAATGGGAGTAACCAAATTTGATCCGGCCTGTATAGTTCGACCTGAGGGGAGCGACGTACAAAAAACTTCAAGGATCGGCAGCATACACACAAACAACGCACACGAGATGATGCTACAGCCTAAACACACAACAGCAACACACAATAATATACCTGTACGATGAGTTCCGAAGCTGGCAACAAGCAAATGGACGGCAATGGCGCGACGTTCGGCAAGGTTGCTGGGAAGGAAAAGGCACACAGGATAGCAAGACCGACAGAAACACCGCACACAAGAACGATCGGGCAAGGTGAAGGATTCTCACACGCTCCACAAACACCCAGGGGATGCGGACCGACGACGATGCCGGACAACGGTCCGATCGGATAAGGAGAAGGATACCAACTCACATGATGCCACAGGGGAGATCGGGATGACAGAAAGGAGGAAACCCACTCACAGAACGCCACACAGAAGAGATCCAAGTATCTGCAGGATACCCACGCCGCACAGAATGCCACAGGAGCTCGCGAGAGGGTAAGTGGGTTTCGGCTACAGGAGCTCAGAGGCACCGGCGAGATAAGCAAGGCAAAGGAGCAGCACAATGGGTACTCGGGGATGACGAACGACACACCAACGCGGACTTTCCGACCAATTTCGCGCAGATCAATCGCTAGGGCGACGATCGAAGATGAAGATCTCCAACACCGCGGTGAGGACTAGAGGAGGATTGGAGAGATGAGGAAAATAAAGGAAGTCCGGTCGATTC
Source organism: Tillandsia leiboldiana (assembly GCA_029204045.2). Classification (NCBI taxonomy): domain Eukaryota; kingdom Viridiplantae; phylum Streptophyta; class Magnoliopsida; order Poales; family Bromeliaceae; genus Tillandsia; species Tillandsia leiboldiana. The sequence goes on from CM055065.1 coordinate 46,998,141, forward strand.
AACAAGGTTAGGGCACCGCTCGGTCGAAGATGACGACTTCACACAGGAAATGAGAGGTCACACGGGAGGAGAGGAAGCATAGAGGACATGAGGAAGACGATCCGAGGAAGAGCGAGAAAAGAAAAGCAGCGCCTCGAAATTGGTGCGGGGCAAGGTTCCACCCAGGGGCAAATGTGCGGGACAGTAGTTCCACCCAGGGGTGGGAACTGTTGTTCACTGTTGTTCCCACCCCTTAGCGGGTTACCGGATAACCCGCTAAGGGGTGGGAATCCCACCCCATAACAATGTTGTTTGGGGATAAAGAGGGGGATAACCCCTTATTCCCCTCCTTATCCCATTGCCAAACGATGCCTTAGAGTTCATATGATATGATTATAGCACATGGTCTTGAGACATAACATAATTTAGTGACTTCGTGATTTATGACATCTCGTATCTATTGCATGATGTTCGGATTATATAGACCAGATAGGTCGGTGACAATGACATTCCTTCGGGAATAATGGACTTGATTAGTCGGTGACATATTGAGACCTTGTGATATGATTTGTTGGATTCGGTCGGTGATTCCTTATTGATTCTTTCTCGGCTATTTGCCGACGGTTGGCCATTGAGTATTTTGCATCAATCGCCATAGCTCGAGCACATTTCACGTACACTAGCGGTCTGATCCACTGTAAGAGGGTGTTCTTTTCCGAAAAGGTGGTCGTATTTTCGACCCGTGAGCCTGATGCGGCCCCTGCTAGGGTTATATGCCAGGGTGAGCGGGACGTGGCTTCTCCTGAGATCTTTAGACCAATATAGCTGATGATTGGATGATTTGTATTATTCATCGGTTTGATGCATTATCATATTTGTTATTCTTTTCTGTAGCGGGTATTTATGCATTGATTGGTAGTTGTAGTTTCTTTCCAGTCATGATTGGGTTGCACAATTGCACTTTTAGTCCCTCAAAGCTTACTATTTTGAGCCCAGCCCTTCGCAGCAAACTTGTTTCGCAATAAACTCCCTCTCCAAGAATTTGCACGCTTTTCGAAGCATAAAATATAGGGGTCTCTGTGCAAAATACAGCGTTTTTCACTGTATTTCACGCTTTTCGAGACATTTTAGTCGTCGAATCGAAAAATGGACTTCGCCACGACGTCCGGCTCGACGAGACCTTTCAGGTAGCGATTTTGGTTTTTCGAGAAAACACCCGGATAAATTCTCGGTCCATAAACACTGTACAGAAATACAGTTTATCATGCTTTTCGAGACTCTAGGGTCGTCAAACGGAAATTCCGTCAGTGCCATTGCGTTCAGAACGACGAAACCGATCAAATCGACTACCTGGATTGCTATGATCGGAGTCTAGACAGCGAATTGGCTAACGTTGGCGCTAAGGGGATTTAGAAATAGGGTTTACTATTCACCCCAGTTCACAGCACTATTCACTTAAGTCGCGGGTCCCGCCCGCTTCTTCGCTGATTTCTGAAAGATCCGACCGTCGGATCTGAATTTGATCATATCATTTTCGATCAGTTCGACGAGACGGTCGCACTGGTCATCTCGAATTTTCGAGATTTGGCTCGAATTTGAAAGGCAATATTTCTGTCTCGTAAACTGTGCAATTTACACAGTAGCAAAAGGTCAATTGCGCTATTTGTGCTCTTTCTAATTCTGAGTCATCTTGACTCCATTCTTTTCTTTCATTTATTTCGAATTTAAATTTCACGAATCTTACATCACTTACAACTTAAAAGAAGTTTCGTCCCCGAAACTTACAACTTAAAAAAAGTTTTGTTCCCGAAGCTTAAACTTAACTAAACCACTATTAAGCTTCTAACAGGTTCACAGTAGTGACAATCAGTCACAAAATATCGGCAACTCTTAGGCTACTCTTTTACACCCAATCTGATACTCCCCATTACAGGGCAGAGTATTTCCTCAGTTCTTTCGACAATACGTTGTCTGCAGCCAACGTGCTTACCAAAAGAAAAGCGAAATATCATAGATCTGTCGCCAACATCTAGTTGGGGACACAACTCCCATCAGAAGGTATATCACATACCTCCCAACACAGTCTCAGTGCTAATGACATAACCTTTATCATGGATTACTACCACCTCGTGGTCATAAATACCACCCTGACTAACTCATAGGAGAGTTCGAGATGGTCCACAAAAATCGTGCAAGAGGTAGCTAGGGCCAAAATCTATATCCAACTGACAAGGCTTTCATCTGATAAGTATCGTCAGAAATTATTTTATCCAAAGCAACAGGATTACCGACCTCTTATTCGTCCTGATTTCTATTATCGAGTGAATCATCAATAGTAGCAGCCACCGGCGTAGTTCTGATGATCAGGACTGCGGGAATGGTTACTGTATCATATGTCGTTACAGATGACGAATTCCTCTTATCTGAGCCCCCCCTCACCAATTTTTACCTTACATTGTTTTTTCTGAATTAAATAGTATTTTGTATTTTGGATTTTCATTATTTCCATTTGGTATCTGTTTTCTTCCCATTTTTTCCCTTCCCAAGGTTTTCGCAAACTTTTCAAATTTCCGAGTTTCTATACACGTTCAGTTTTTGTTGCTTACATTTGGGATCTTTTGGCTTTCCTAACTGAAATTTTCTCAATGAAATTGAAGCCTTTATTGCTGTTATTGAGGAAAAGAAGTTCTTCGTATGTTCCATACTATGATTTAATAAGTGTCGTTTGTTGTATTTGCGAAAACAGATTTTGAAATTAGGTGAACCAAGATTTTGGCCTTACTTGGTAAAATGGCCTTGCTGTTTTTTGTTTTCGGAGTTCACGTATGTGATTTCCGTACTTTAGTACTTGAAATTACTCTTGATTAACTTTGATCATTTCTGCTGTTTATCTTTTCCTCTTCTTTTGTACTACCTTTTTCTCATTCTTCCTCTTTATTCCCTTCCTTTTTTTTTTTTTTTTGGGCAGTGATGATAAAAAAAGAAGGATACAAACTTCCTCACAGTGTTCAGGCAATAAGTTCGGTGGTTGCCGTTGTTGGTGTGTTGACTTGGGTGTTTTGCATGTAAGCTAGACCTGTATGAAAAAAAATTCCCATTGTTGCGCAAGCTTCTTCTCGACGGCCAACAACGGTGCATGGTTGCCTGAGCTTGGTTGGGAGGAACATCTGCCACCTCCTCTGACTTTTCCAACAAAGTTTTTGGTCCTTCAACTTTTCCAACACATTTTGATCAGTAACCGGCATGAGGCAAAGCCGAAAATGAAGCAAAAACTGAGCTTTCTAGCAAATAAGTATGATTCCTTAGAAACACACAATTTGTCTTTCAAAATATGATTCTAATTTTAGGCTTAAATTTTAAATGTTAAAGCTTTTCCAACAAAGGTTTTCCTCCTCGAACTTGAACTTGCCCATGTAAGCTAGAGTTATACCAAGAAAAAATGTCATTGTTGCACAACCTTCTTCTCCACGGCCAACAACCATGCATGATTGCCCGACCTTACTTGGGAGGACCTTCTGCGACCTTATCGAACCTTTTCCAAGAAAGTGTTTGCTCCTCCAACTTGACATTGGTTGGGACCCAATTTTTTATATTTAAATGTTTCTTAATTTAGATGTTTGTTATAAATGCTTATTTTCCTAATTTTTAAAATCAAAATTAGAAGCACATTAAATTTGTGTTTTAAAATATTATTCTAATTTAAGTCTTTAATTTGTGTTGGTTTGTTGAGTTGGATGGTTGTCATTGTTGCTATTGTTGCTGTGTTGAGTTGGGTGTTTTGTATGTAAACTAGAACTGTAGCAAGAAAAAAAAATTTTGCCGCTCCAACTTGAGCTTCGTTGGGAGGAGCTTATGCTTTGATTAGTAATCAGCATGAGGCAAACCCAAAAAGAGCGAAAAACCGAGGTTGTGCTCCCTGTTTGATCAGTATCATATTTGAAGGTTTTTTTTACTGCATGGGTTGGTTACTTCACCATCAGATTGTGGGTTTCATGCCGTGGAAATATCTGGGAGAAGTCGAATTGAGTTCTCGCAATCAATCTGAAGGTTAATTATTATTTAGTTTGTTATATTATATATAGTAATATATTACTTTTGGATTGTTTTTCTATTGTGGGTTTCGTCGTGCCTGTTGGGATTCTCTCTCCCTACCTGTTTCGTCGCCTGTATGGGCTGGCAATGCATTGTGGACCTGTCGTCGTGCTCATGTTGCCCTATTCGGATTGTCTGTGGGGATGGGCCGCCTACTGATTTCATGAAGCCTACTGATTTCATGAATTTGGCTTTATTGTTGTCGCAATCAACCTGAAGGTTCTTCTTTTCCTCTCTGTATTCGTTTATTTCTTACATGTTGTTGCCAGTGACCCGGCACCATTCGTCACCTGAGTTTGAGTTCGTGAAGTTTTTCTAACAAAATTTTGTTATATTAGGAGATTTGGAGTAATAATTATTAAGTAATTTCATCTTATCTTTATTAATTCACAAATATTGCATAGAAGAATATTATAAATCACTAAAGAGAAAATTTTTCTTATATTTTTTATCATATTTCACCAATGATAGTAAATCTCCTAATATCACATAACCTTCTCTTTACTCATATATATAATATTCTTCTATCGAAAATAATGCTATTAAATTTTGATTTCTGTGCCTTCTATATAGATTATTTATATATCTAAAGGAAAAAGTAATGTCATATTACTAGATTTGATTTGGTCTTTGGAGATTTACTATGATATAGATTATTTATATATCTAAAGGAAAAAGTAATGTCATATTACTAGATTTCATTTGGTCTTTGGAGATTTACTATGATGTTATTAAAGTTACATATTAGGAGATTTGCTATTAAATTTTGATTTTCTGTACCATATGATCTTAGGAGATTTGCTATCTCAGTCATTCCAACTCATCCTTTGCTAATCCCCAAATATTTATCGAACAATGTGCCGGATTTTCTTTCTTTCATATCTATACGATTATCTTCATGTATATATAATACATAAAATATTTATATATCTAAAGAAAAAGTAATGTTATATTACTAGATTTGATGAGATTTGCTATGATACTATTAAATTCAAATTTGTGCATAATCTGTGAGATTTGACCATCTCATATTATTAATTTTGAGAGTGATGTGATATCAAATATTAGTAGAGATGTGACATTAAAAGATTTGGTATTATCTATTAAATTTGGAAATGATGTTTGCATATAATAATATATATTAAAATTGGAAATGATGTTTCTATATAATAATATATATTACAAGCAAAATCATGTGATATAAGTAGATTCCTAGCATAATTCGTAATCTTTAGTGTAATCTGATGTTGGGATATTTATTATCATGATGTATATAATATTGTCATTCCATCTCATCCTTTATTAATCCCCAAATGTTTTTCATTGAAAAACGTGCACTGCTCCTTTACCTATTATACTTATGCTATGATGATATTAAATTGAAATTTATGTATCGTGTGGGCTATCTTATATTACTAACTTTGAAAGTGATGTAATACTAGATATGAGTAGATTTGGTATGATTATTACTAATTTTTACTGTGATGTGATGTCAGAATATTTGCTATCATAGTGGATATTTAGTATGTATATTGTCATTAATGTGCAATGTTCCTTTACCTACTATACCTATGCTATGATGCTATGAAATTAAAAATTGTGTACCATGTGGGAGCTTTCTCCATCTGATATTATAAGTTTGAAAGTAATGTGATATTAGATATTACTAGATTTGCTATCATAATTAGTAATCTTTAATGTGATGTGATGTCAGGATATTTGCTATCATCTTAGAATATTTGCTATCATAATGTATATTGCCATTTCATCTCATCCTTTTCTACTCCCCAAATGTTTTACATTGAAGAATGTGCAATGTTCCTTTACCCACTATACCTATGCTATGAATTAAAATTTGTGTATCCTGTGGGAGATTTGACCATCTCATATTACTAACTTTAAGAGTGATGTGATATTAGATATTACTATATTTTCTATCATAATTAGTAATCTTTACTGTGATGTGATGTCAGGATATTTGTTGTTTTGTCATTCCATATTTGCTATCATGTTGAAAGTGATGTTTCATATAATATAATATTATAAATTATAATCAAACTAGATTTGCTATGATAATCCATAATCTTTAGTGTGATGTGTTGTCAATTCGTAATCTTTAGTGTGATGTGATGCCACAATATTATATTTCCTATCATATCCTTTGCATTAAAGCATGTGCCATGTTGCTTTAATGTGATGTGATGTCAGGATATTTGCTATCATGTTAGAATAATTGCTATCATGATGTATATTGCCATTCCATCTCATCCTTTTCTAATCCCCAAATGTTTTACATTATCCTTTACCCACTATACCTATGCTATGAATTATAATTTGTGTATCCTGTGGGAGATTTGTCCATCTCATATTACTAACTTTAAGAGTGATGTGATATTAGATATTAGTATATTTTCTATCATAATTAGTAATCTTTACTGTGATGTGATGTCAGGATATTTGCTATCATGTTGTTTTGTCATTCCATATTTGCTATCATGTTGAAAGTGATGTTTCATATAATAATATTATAAATTATAATCAAACTAGATTTGCTATGATAATCCATAATCTTTAGTGTGATGTATTGTCAATTCGTAATCTTTAGTGTGATGTGATGCCACAATATTTCCTATCATGATGTATATATTTCCTATCATATCCTTTGTATTAAAGCATGTGCCATGTTGCTTTACCTACCATACCTAATCCTTTCTTGATATCCATTCCTATAAATATTGATTGATTGTGTACTTTTGCATTAATTTTTGAAACTTAAGGCCAAAAGGTAATATGTATTCCCAAGGTTCTTTTACCTATCATACCTACTCCTTTATTGATATCCATTCCTCTAAATATATTCAGTTATTGTGTACTATTGCATTAACTCTTTGGGATTTAAACCTAAAAGGTAATATGCATTGCTATAAATACTGCTCCATTGTGTACTATACAATTCGCTGTTTGGAATTTGAAAACAAACAAAAAGGTAATCTGTTCTAAAATTTAAAGAAAGAATAAAGAATATGTTAATAGTAAGTTCACTATTCCCTTATTCAATGCCTAGAATGGCCATCATTAATACTTCACTAACTGCTCTACTGTTCCCTAGGTGTTCTCTTACTTTTGTACTATTTCCTACGTGTACTGTGCTCAGCTTTTAGTGACTTCTTACAAGGTACGCCTCTTCCCCATGCATGGTATATAATTCGCATCTTTGATTTCTCACAATGTACTCTCCCTACTCACTTTCTTTTCCTGCACTATCTTGATTTTTGCTTTAGTTTTCCTATACTTTTCGTTGTTTTGCTTTCCGCCTACTGTTGGTTTTCCTCTTGTGGTTCCCGCGTGGCTTTTGTGTACAGACTTTCTCATCCGTTGTTGTTTCATGCATAGTTTTCGTTTACATGCGGTTTTGCCTTCTCAGTTTTGCTATGATGCTAAGAAGATATGGTTTTGGGTTCGATTGTCTTTTACTGGCAACCAACCACTACTTAATTGTTGGTGGTTCTGGACGGCCTGTTAATTGGCAACTACCTGCTGCCGTTCGTCTTGGTTTTCTAGCACATCGGCTGTAGTCTTTCCCGTGCTTGGATTTATTTTTTTACGTCCTGTTTTTTGGTCGACCATATTTTTGGATTTCGCCTTTGTGATTACTCACTTCTATGCTCTTATGTGTAACCTACAACTTTCCCTTACATTTGGGGTTTTGTTTTTTCTTACACTACTGTGTTTTCTTGCACTTCCTGTTATGCCGACCATAGTAATTTCAAGGCTTTATCTTACTTTCATTTGTTTCCCCCACACTGCTGCGCCCTCTTGCAGCTGCTGTAATGACAACTGTAGTGGTTTCATTTGCACGCCTGCTCCGCGACATTTGCGAACAGGTGCAAATGGATGTGCCGCCGTGTATTGTTTCAGTAAATACGGATGGTCAATATCTAGCGTACATAGATGTCCACATCATGCGGAATGAATCTATAGTTGAGGTTCTACGTTGTTGGAGTAGCCCAGCTTCAACCTCCCCCGCTGCTGAGGAAGAGGCATCACGTAATGCTGTGAAGCGTCCGGTCCAGGAATTGGACTTGCACATTAGAGACGCTAACTATGATGATGCTTTGTTTTACAAAAACATGAATGATCAGCTTACTTTAAATCTGGCCAGTCTGGCAAGCCAATACAATAAGCTTGTGTGGGATTACAATTTCTTAAAAGACTGTTACGTCCTCACTGCTAGCCAGAAGAACGAGCTTGTTGCGGATCGCCTCAAAATCCAGCAGGCTATCGAAGAATGCAACAATGTTCTTAACGCTCAACCCACCCTTCTGACCCAACCCTCTCAACCCGCTGTCGACCCCTCTCAACCCGCTGTCGACCCCTCTCAACCCGCCGTTGAGGAGTGCGAGGAGTCGACAGCGGGTTGAGAGGGGTCGACAGCGGGTTGAGAGGGTTGGGTCAGAAGGGTGGGTTGAGCGTTAAGAACATTGTTGCATTCTTCGATAGCCTGCTGGATTTTGAGGCGATCCGCAACAAGCTCGTTCTTCTGGCTAGCAGTGAGGACGTAACAGTCCTTTAAGAAATTGTAATCCCACACAAGCTTATTGTATTGGCTTGCCAGACTGGCCAGATTTAAAGTAAGCTGATCATTCATGTTTTTGTAAAACAAAGCATCATCATAGTTAGCGTCTCTAATGTGCAAGTCCAATTCCTGGACCGGACGCTTCACAGCATTACGTGATGCCTCTTCCTCAGCAGCGGGGGAGGTTGAAGCTGGGCTACTCCAACAACGTAGAACCTCAACTATAGATTCATTCCGCATGATGTGGACATCTATGTACGCTAGATATTGATCATCCGTATTTACTGAAACAATACACGGCGGCACATCCATTTGCACCTGTTCGCAAATGTCGCGGAGCAGGCGTGCAAATGAAACCACTACAGTTGTCATTACAGCAGCTGCAAGAGGGCGCAGCAGTGTGGGGGAAACAAATGAAAGTAAGATAAAGCCTTGAAATTACTATGGTCGGCATAACAGGAAGTGCAAGAAAACACAGTAGTGTAAGAAAAAACAAAACCCCAAATGTAAGGGAAAGTTGTAGGTTACACATAAGAGCATAGAAGTGAGTAATCACAAAGGCGAAATCCAAAAATATGGTCGACCAAAAAACAGGGCGTAAAAAAGTAAATCCAAGCACGGGAAAGACTACAGCCAATGTGCTAGAAAACCAGGACGAACGGCAGTAGGTAGTTGCCAATTAACAGGTCGTCCAGAACCACCAACAATTAAGCAGTGGCTGGTTGCCAGTAAAAGACAATCGAACCCAAAGCCATATCTTCTTAGCATCATAGCAAAACTGAGAAGGCAAAACCGCATGTAAACGAAAACTATGCATGAAACAACAACGGATGAGAAAGTCTGTACACAAAAGCCACGCGGGAACCACAAGAGGAAAACCAACAGTAGGCGGAAAGCAAAACAATGAAAAGTATAGGAAAACTAAAGCAAAAATCAAGATAGTGCAGGAAAAGAAAGTGAGTAGGGAGAGTACATTGTGAGAAATCAAAGATGCGAATTATATACCATGCATGGGGAAGAGGCGTACCTTGTAGGAAGTCACTAAAAACTTAGCACAGTACACGTAGGAAATAGTACAAAAGTAAGAGAACACCTAGGGAACAGTAGAGCAGTTAGTAAAGTATTAATGATGGCCATTCTAGGCATTGAATAAGGGAATAGTGAACTTACTATTAACATATTCTTTATTCTTTCTTTAAATTTTAGAACAGATTACCTTTTTGTTTGTTTCCAAATTCCAAACAGCGAATTGTATAGTACACAATGGAGCAGTATTTATAGCAATGCATATTACCTTTTAGGTTTAAATCCCAAAAAGTTAATGCAATAGTACACAATAACTGAATATATTTAGAGGAATGGATATCAATAAAGGAGTAGGTATGATAGGTAAAAGAACCTTGGGAATACATATTACCTTTTGGCCTTAAGTTTCAAAGAATTAATACAAAAGTACACAATCAATCAATATTTATAGGAATGGATATCAAGAAAGGATTAGGTATGGTAGGTAAAGCAACATGGCACATGCTTTAATGCAAAGGATATGATACGAAATATACATCATGATAGGAAATATTGTGGCATCACATCACACTAAAGATTACGAATTGACAACACATCACACTAAAGATTATGGATTATCATAGCAAATCTAGTTTGATTATAATTTATAATATTATTATATGAAACATCACTTTCAACATGATAGCAAATATGGAATGACAAAACAACATGATAGCAAATATCCTGGCATCACATCACAGTAAAGATTACTAATTATGATAGAAAATATACTAATATCTAATATCACATCACTCTTAAAGTTAGTAATATGAGATGGACAAATCTCCCACAGGATACACAAATTATAATTCATAGCATAGGTATAGTGGGTAAAGGATAATGTAAAACATTTGGGGATTAGAAAAGGATGAGATGGAATGGCAATATACATCATGATAGCAATTATTCTAACATGATAGCAAATATCCTGACATCACATCACATTAAAGCAACATGGCACATGCTTTAATGCAAAGGATATGATAGGAAACATAATATTGTGGCATCACATCACACTAAAGATTACGAATTGACAACACATCACACTAAAGATTATGGATTATCATAGCAAATCTAGTTTGATTATAATTTATAATATTATATTATATGAAACATCACTTTCAACATGATAGCAAATATGGAATGACAAAACAACAAATATCCTGACATCACATCACAGTAAAGATTACTAATTATGATAGAAAATATACTAATATCTAATATCACATCACTCTTAAAGTTAGTAATATGAGATGAACAAATCTCCCACAGGATACACAAATTTTAATTCATAGCATAGGTATAGTGGGTAAAGGAACATTGCACATTCTTCAATGTAAAACATTTGGGGAGTAGAAAAGGATGAGATGAAATGGCAATATACATTATGATAGCAAATATTCTAAGATGATAGCAAATATCCTGACATTACATCACATTAAAGATTACTAATTATGATAGCAAATCTAGTAATATCTAATATCACATTACTTTCAAATTTATAATATCAGATGGAGAAAGCTCCCACATGGTACACAATTTTTAATTTCATAGCATCATAGCATAGGTATAGTAGGTAAAGGAACATTGCACATTAATGACAATATACATACTAAATATCCACTATGATAGCAAATATTCTGACATCACATCACAGTAAAAATTAGTAATAATCATACCAAATCTACTCATATCTAGTATTACATCACTTTCAAAGTTAGTAATATGAGATAGCCCACACGATACATAAATTTCAATTTAATATCATCATAGCATAAGTATAATAGGTAAAGGAGCAGTGCACGTTTTTCAATGAAAAACATTTGGGGATTAATAAAGGATGAGATGGAATGACAATATTATATACATCATGATAATAAATATCCCAACATCAGATTACACTAAAGATTACGAATTATGGTAGGAATCTACTTATATCACATGATTTTGCTTGTAATATATATTATTATATAGAAACATCATTTCCAATTTTAATATATATTATTATATGCAAACATCATTTCCAAATTTAATAGATAATACCAAATCTTTTAATGTCACATCTCTACTAATATTTGATATCACATCACTCTCAAAATTAATAATATGAGATGGTCAAATCTCACAGATTATGCACAAATTTGAATTTAATAGTATCATAGCAAATCTCATCAAATCTAGTAATATAACATTACTTTTTCTTTAGATATATAAATATTTTATGTATTATATATACATGAAGATAATCGTATAGATATGAAAGAAAGGAAATCCGGCACATTGTTCGATAAATATTTGGGGATTAGCAAAGGATGAGTTGGAATGACTGAGATAGCAAATCTCCTAAGATCATATGGTACAGAAAATCAAAATTTAATAACAAATCTCCTAATATGTAACTTTAATAACATCATAGTAAATCTCCAAAGACCACATGAAATCTAGTAATATGACATTACTTTTTCCTTTAGATATATAAATAATCTATATCATAGTAAATCTCCAAAGACCACATCAAATCTAGTAATATAACATTACTTTTTCCTTTAGATATATAAATAATCTATATAGAAGGCACAGAAATCAAATTTTAATAGCATTATTTTCGATAGAAGAATATTATATATATGAGTAAAGAGAAGGTTATGTGATATTAGGAGATTTACTATTATTGGTGAAATATGATAAAAAATATAAGAGACATTTTCTCTTTAATGATTTATAATATTCTTCTATGCAATATTTGTGAATTAATAAAGATAAGATGAAATTACTTAATAATTATTACTCCAAATCTCCTAATATAACAAAATTTTGTTAGAAAAACTTCACGAACTCAAACTCAGGTGACGAATGGTGCCGGGTCACTGGCAACAACATGTAAGAAATAAACGAATACAGAGAGGAAAAGAAGAACCTTCAGGTTGATTGCGACAACAATAAAGCCAAATTCATGAAATCAGTAGGCTTCATGAAATCAGTAGGCGGCCCATCCCCACAGACAATCCGAATAGGGCAACATGAGCACGACGACAGGTCCACAATGCATTGCCAGCCCATACAGGCGACGAAACAGGCAGGGAGAGAGAATCCCAATAGGCACGGCACGAAACCCACAATAGAAAAACAATCCAAAAGTAATATATTACTATATATAATATAACAAACTAAATAATAATTAACCTTCAGATTGATTGCGAGAACTCAATTCGACTTCTCCCAGATATTTCCACGGCATGAAACCCACAATCTGATGGTGAAGTAACCAACCCATGCAGTAAAAAAAATCTTCAAATATGATACTGATCAAACAGGGAGCACAACCTCGGTTTTTCGCTCTTTTTGGGTTTGCCTCATGCTGATTACTAATCAAAGCATAAGCTCCTCCCAACGAAGCTCAAGTTGGAGCGGCAAAATTTTTTTTTCTTGCTACAGTTCTAGTTTACATACAAAACACCCAACTCAACACAGCAACAATAGCAACAATGACAACCATCCAACTCAACAAACCAACACAAATTAAAGACTTAAATTAGAATAATATTTTAAAACACAAATTTAATGTGCTTCTAATTTTGATTTTAAAAATTAGGTAAATAAGCATTTATAACAAACATCTAAATTAAGAAACATTTAAATATAAAAAATTGGGTCCCAACCAATGTCAAGTTGGAGGAGCAAACACTTTCTTGGAAAAGGTTCGATAAGGTCGCAGAAGGTCCTCCCAAGTAAGGTCGGGCAATCATGCATGGTTGTTGGCCGTGGAGAAGAAGGTTGTGCAACAATGGCATTTTTTCTTAGTATAACTCTAGCTTACATGGGCAAGTTCAAGTTCGAGGAAAACCTTTGTTGGAAAAGCTTTAACATTTAAAATTTAAGCCTAAAATTAGAATCATATTTTGAAAGACAAATTGTGTGTTTCTAAGGAATCATACTTATTTGCTAGAAAGCTCAGTTTTTGCTTCATTTTCGGCTTTGCCTTATGCCGGTTACTGATCAAAATGTGTTGGAAAAGTTGAAGGACCAAAAACTTTGTTGGAAAAGTCGGAGGAGGTGGCAAATGTTCCTCCCAACCAAGCTCAAGCAACCATGCACCGTTGTTGGCCGTCGAGAAGAAGCTTGCGCAACAATGGGAATTTTTTTTCATACAGGTCTAGCTTACATGCAAAACACCCAAGTCAACACACCAACAACGGCAACCACCGAACTTATTGCCTGAACACTGTGAGGAAGTTTGTATCCTTCTTTTTTTATCATCACTGTCCAAAAAAAAAAAAAAAGGAAGGGAATAAAGAGGAAGAATGAGAAAAAGGTAGTACAAAAGAAGAGGAAAAGATAAACAGCAGAAATGATCAAAGTTAATCAAGAGTAATTTCAAGTACTAAAGTACGGAAATCACATACGTGAACTCCGAAAACAAAAAACAGCAAGGCCATTTTACCAAGTAAGGCCAAAATCTTGGTTCACCCTCAGTAATTTCAAAATCTGTTTTCGCAAATACAACAAACGACACTTATTAAATCATAGTATGGAACATACGAAGAACTTCTTTTCCTCAATAACAGCAATAAAGGCTTCAATTTCATTGAGAAAAATTTCAGTTAGGAAAGCCAAAAGATCCCAAATGTAAGCAACAAAAACTGAACGTGTATAGAAACTCGGAAATCTGAAAAGTTTGCGAAAACCTTGGGAAGGGAAAAAATGGGAAGAAAACAGATACCAAATGGAAATAATGAAAATCCAAAATACAGAATACTATTTAATTCAGAAAAAACAATGTAAGGTAAAAATTGGTGAGGGGGGGCTCAGATAAGAGGAATTCTTCATCTGTAACGACAGATTATCAGCACACAGTTATCAACCCACAGCATTGCTCGATATATAGTTATAAAAATTTCCATATATTACTATTTGAACTTGTACAGTTTTGAAATTTATAGATGATACATATAATATATATACATTAATTATACAGTAATTTAAAATGTCAATTAGCTAGAATTGAATCATATCATTAATATAATAAAATACAAACTTCAATTCTAATAAAAAAATTGAGAACTTATCATAGTTAATGAATTAATAATTTATGTTCTTTCTTTGAACATGATTTTATACCAAGTTGTAAGCAAAATTAATCAAAACCTTTCAAAAGTGTTGCGAAACTAAAAGGCTACTTTCAAATAAAGTTTCAGTACAAATGGAAGTCAAATTTCAGTATTCAATCACACAATTCGTAATTTATAGGTTTTATTCTCATGGGTTGAACTCATGAAAACTGTTAGTATTTGAATATAGTTTTTCAAATACAAAATATTATTTTATATTTACTTTTTTCGTCTAAATAATTTGTTAAATAGTTACAATATATATATATATATATATATATATATATATATATATATATATATATATATATATATATATAATTATTTTAACTTATAATTGGGTCCTAAATAGTACCGACAATTTATATGGTTTATATATTCAATTTGACAACTTACATGTTTTATATATTCAATTTTTTTATATATCATATTCTATATAGACTACGAATTATATAGAATATATCAAGCACAAATTGAAGCCTAAAATTAGAATCATATTTTAAAAATTGAAGCTTAAAATTAGGGAATTTTATGTGTTTGTAATTTTGATTTCTAAAATTCGAGAACTAAGCATTTATAAGAAACATTTAAATATGAAACAAAGTAAGGAAATCTCAAAACTCATACTTGGTAGAAAGAAGGTCGGGCAACAACGGCGGCATCAATCGCGGATTCCCACTCAAAAGCTTTGGGTCACATGCAAAAGCACAGATACCTTACTGATCAAACAGGTGGCTGAACCTTAGTTTTTGCCTCCTTATGGGTTTTGCCTCATACCGGTCACCGATGAAACAATAACCTCCTTCGAACGAAGGCGAAGTTGGAGGACGAAAAACTTTCCTGGAAAAACTTGTAGAAGATGGCAAAAGGTCCTCCCAACCAAACTCGCGCAACCATGCACCGTTATTGGCCCAACACATACACCAGAAGGACACAATGAGAATATTAATTCACAAATATTGCATAGAAGAATATTATAAATCACTAAAGAGAAAATGTCTCTTATATTTTTTATCATATTTCACCACTGATAGTAAATCTCCTAATATCACATAACCTTCTCTTTACTCATATATATAATATTCTTCTATCGAAAATAATGATATTAAAGTAAAATTCATCCTTCCTTTTTTACGCCGATCATGGACAGCGCGAGGAAACCCACGGTCGGAAACCCAGAATCGGAAGCGACCCACAATCGGAAGCACTTTCTTTTTTCTCAGACAGAAAGAGAAAGAGATTATATATATATATATATATATATATATATATATATATATATATATATATATATGAAGTAAAATATAATTCAGCCTTCTTTTTTACCACCATCATCATGCACAGCCCAAGGAAACCCAGAATCGGAAGCGACCCACAATCGGAAACCCACAGTTGGAAGCAGTTACTATTTTCTCAGAGAAAGAGAGACAGACAGAGAGAGAGAGCGCGTCCTTTTTTATCCACCGGCGACAGCCGGACGAAACCAACAATAGCAGGAGCAACACAGCAACGATGGCATTATTTTTTTCGGACCTTTTTGCTCCACCGGCGAAACCCACAATAGCAGGACCATGGGTCCAACAATCGGAACAAAGCGACACACCGAAAAAACCTCAGAGAGGAAGAGAGAGAGAGAGAGAGAGAGAGAGAGAGCACTTCCTTTTTTCTCGACCGCAGGAGGAAGCGAGAAAGAGGCTCAGAGGAAACGAACCGCCAGAGGACGGCACATCAGCGAGTTGCGTGAGGACGACGACGGTAGCGAGAGAGCCCTTCGGCGACCACAGGAGGAGGCGAGAGAGAGGGTCGGAGAAAACGAACCACCAGAGGACGCCGTATCAGCGAGATGCGTGAGGAGTTGCGTGAGCACGGCGATGGTAGCGAAAGAGCCCTTCGGCAACCGCAGGAGGAGGCGAGAGAGAGGGTCGGAGAAAACGAACCGCCAGAGGACGCCGCATCACCGAGATGCGTGAGGACGGCGACGGTAGTGAGAGAGCCCTTCGGCGACACAGACGCGAGAGAGAGAGAGAGAGAGAGAGAGGCCTTCGGTGACAAAGAGAGAGAGAGAACCCGCCGGCGACAGGGAGGCGCGACGGTAGGGTTTAGGGAGAGAGAGGGCTAGGGAAGAGAGAGAAGGGAACCGAAGAGAGGCGTGGGGGTAGGGCTGGGGAAGAGGAAGAGAATGCGAGGTAGCGTTGGGAACAGGGAGAAAGACCGAGAAGACGTGCGGCAGTAGTCTTGGGAAGAGGGAGAGAGAGTATATATATATATATATTTATTTATAATTATTTTAACTTATAATTGGGTCCTAAATAGTACCGACAATTTATATGGTTTATATATTCAATTTGACAACTTACATGTTTTATATATTCAATTTTTTTATATATCATATTCTATATAGACTACGAATTATATAGAATATATCAAGCACAAATTGAAGCCTAAAATTAGAATCATATTTTAAAAATTGAAGCTTAAAATTAGGGAATTTTATGTGTTTGTAATTATATATATATATATATATATATATATATATATATATATATATATATATATATATATATATATATATATATATTGTAACTATTTAACAAATTATTTAGACGAAAAAAGTAAATATAAAATAATATTTTGTATTTCAAAAACTATATTCAAATACTAACAGTTTTCATGAGTTCAACCCATGAGAATAAAACCTATAAATTACGAATTGTGTGATTGAATACTGAAATTTGACTTCCATTTGTACTTAAACTTTATTTGTGTAAGAATTCGAATTTTTATTGTAAATAAATAAAAGGAAAAGAATAAAGGTCGAGTTGATTTTGAAATATAATTGGCATAATAGTGCAAGTGACCTTTTGCTACTGTGAAAATTGCCCAATTTACGAGGCAAAAATGCTATTTTCTAATCCGGACATGATCTTAAGAATCCGAGATGACCGTTGCGATCGTCTCATCGAACTGAGCGAGATTCATATTCAACACTTTTCGATCTGACGGTCATATCTTCCAGAAATCCGCGAAGAAGCAGGCGAACATCGCGACCAATGCAACACTGGCCTGCGCACAGTGCCGCTTAAGTGAATTACTGTAGATGAACAGCAACCCCAATTTCGGGACTCCATCGAATGTAACACGGACTAATTCACTGTTCGGACTCCGAACATAGTGATCCAGGTAGTCAATTTGAACGGTTTCGTCGTTCTGAACGCAATGGCGCTGACAGAATTTCCGTTTGACGACCCTAGAGTCTCGAAAAGCGTGTTAAACTATATTTCTGTACAGTGTTTATGGACCGAAAATTTATCCGGGTGTTTTCACGAAAAACAGAAATCGCTACCTGATAGGTTTCGTCGAGCCGGACGTCGTGGCGAAGTCCATTTTTCGATTCGACGACCAAAATGCCTCGAAAAGCGTGAAATACAGTGAAAAGTGCGACATTCTGCGCAATAAGCCCTAGATTTTATGCCTCGAATTGCGTGCTGGTCCTTGGAGAGGGACCTAAGTGCGAGATAAGTTGCTGGGAAGGTCTGGGCTCAAAATATAAAGAGTTGGGGGATTAGAAAGCAATTGTGCCACACACACACGCACACACATTCAAAATTCAAACGAGGATTGGAACTTCTTTAAACCCCCGCAGCTCAAGCCCCCCAGCCGCATCCCAACTGCACCCACCTCCTCTGCCGCACTCCACGGAGGTCGCGCACCGGCCGCCGCCACCTCGTCGCCGGAGAAGAAGGGAACCAAGTTATCCTTCATCTCGGCTGGGAAGGTGAGAAGGTTCTCCCAGCAGCCTTGGGTGGTTCCAAACATCACCTGGAGGCTCCTCGGGGACTGTTACACCAAGCTGAGGTGAACCCGGCGATAGCCGCCGCGGGAGCGTTCTTCTTCTTCCTTCGGGTTTCCGACGAGGTGAGTTCTTGGTATTTCTTGGTTTTGAATGGCCCAAGGATCACTCCAATGGGTTCCTGACGTTGCATGGGTCTCTTCTGTGAAGTGAGGGTGATCGCCGTCGTCCCGATCGACGGCGGGAGCTCCTGTCGCCGGAATAGTTGATTTTGGCCGATCTTGAGCGCCGCCTCCATCCGACCGTCGAAACCAGGATCGGCCACGTTGGGACCCCTCCTCTCATCGACTACAACCCTTCCACAAAGTCGGAGGACCATCGGTTGAGGATCGAACCCGGCCGCCGCTGCCCGAAGCCGCCGGGAATACCTCTGGTGAGCTTCACAGAACCACGGGGAGCCCTCGGATCCAAGTTGGAGAGACTCTCGAGCTCCAGAGGAGAATCCGCCATTAGAGATCCCCGAGCTTGGCCGAGCTCCGCCGCCGCGCGTTGCCGACGCTCCCCGTCACCGGACAACCACCCAGGTAAGCTTGTATGGCCCGTAGAAAGCTTCCCATCGTGTTGCATGGAAGTTTTAACGTCGGGTTGTTGATCCCTGCGGCTGCACCCGAGTTGCACCCGACTTCGACCTCCGGCCATCTCCGGCACCCCGGGCTCCGGCTACCTACCCAGGTAGGCTCTAAATACTTGTTATAAACTTCCCATCATTTTGTTTTGGGTCGAGGAGGCCCCTGTAATTAAGCTCTAAGGTTGCACCCGAGTGATCCAATCCGGGCTTGTCTCCGGCCGCCGGCACCTGACCAGGCATGGACCAACCACCTTCTGGGACCCACATCTAACTGGTGCTCACCCCTATTTGCAGTTTGACCAAGAGTGGATCTGGACTTGGCCAAACCGAGCCTTGGCATTTTGTGTTGTTGCTCCGGCGACTCCTCCGGCCACCCTCCGGCGCGCCTCGGGTGAGCATCACTGTCCTTGGTCATCCCTCAGTACCATGCTCCAGTTATTTCCTTAATTGGTCAAGTAAATCTTAAGATGTAACATAGTTGTAAATTGAGCCAAAATAGTTTATGGGCCAACTTTGCCATCGGGTTCTGGGTCAGCCAAGCTTGTGAGCACGAGCTTTGTCTCGTCGAAACGGACGCGACAGAATTTACAGTGCTGTTTTTGGATTCCCGGATTTCAAGAACGAGTCGAAACAGCATTTAAAACAAGCTATTATGCAAAATTAAGATGTATTATGGACCTAAACGTAATTGGGACACGCTGGCTGTCTGTAGACAGTGTTTTCATACCTACTGGGCATTTTGTTAGAGTTCCGTGGGTTCTTGTTGAGCGGGAATAGGATCTCGTTCCGTATAACGGCTTTAGTGTCCCGTGTTGGCGTTGCGTTGTTGTAGTGTCGTCGGGATGGGTTTGTGTGAGTCTGTTACTGACTACAGTTCTGTTCAGGGCCCAGTTGTTCAGCAACAGCCTCCCAGTAGCCGAGCGGGAGTTCGAGGATCTGCCTACATTCAGGTGGGTTATCTTCGGTCCGGGCTTTATCTTTTCGGCCCTCTGGTTGCTTTAGTCCAGTCGGACACCTGTTCTTGATTTAGTCCTGATGATTTTGCCTGTTCTTGATTTAGTCCTGATGATCTTGCCTGTTCTTGATTTAGTCCTGATGATTTTGCCTGTTCTTGATTTAGTCCTGATGATTTTGCCTATATGCCATATGATCTTTCCTGATAGACATTGATCTCCTTAGACATATTATGTATACCTGCTCGTCAGCTTTTATATCCCAGTACAGTAGATTTTCATGGTCTGATCATGCCTGTTGATTTCTATCATATATGCCACTTGTTATACTGCATTTATATCCAGAGATACTTGCTTATATATTCAGATATGCATGATCGATCCATGATTGATATACAGACAGATAGTTGCTTCCCTGAGGGGATCTCGGCAGGTTTGCCGACTACCCGGTCATTAGACCATGAGCTTGAGCATAGCATTATGATTGCCACGCACTGTTGTACTTCACGAACATTGCCGGGGTCGCTCCCCGTGGATAATGTTCTTTACCGGTAAAGTGGTCCAGAGATAGGACCCGTGAGCCCGATTGCATCTGTGAGTGCGGGGTTATTGTCAGCGGATGGGGTGCGGATCGGTGGTATTGCCTGAGGTTCTGTGAGACCAATAATGGCATATGATTGGATACTTGGATTTCTATTTTTGACGCATCATTTTTAGCTTGCATTGTCATTTGTAGCTATTTACCTTGTACCATCGCTGCTCAGCTTATGCTTGATTATTTCAGTTATATCATGATTTCCAGTATTACGGATCTGCAGTTCCTTTATGCTGGATTATTACAGTTATATCATGATTATCAGCACTTATTGATTATCAGTAGACATTGTCTGCTTATTTCAGCTTATCCATTGACTTATTGATTGTCAGTAGACATTATCTGCTTATTCCAGCTTTAGTCATTGATTATTGATTATCAGTAAACATTGTCTGCTTATTTCAGCTTATCCATTAACTTATTGATTGTCAGTAGACATAATCTGCTTATTCCAGCTTTAGCCATTGATTATGGATTATCAGTAGACACTACCTGTTTATTTCAGCTTTACCCATCGACTATTACTATCCGCAGATTTTAGTATCCAGTAGGTACGATTAGCTATTTCTCGGCTCGTCGTGCCCACTGGGATACATGTACAGTGTATCTCACACCCCCTGGGTGATCATTTTTCAGGTCGGTCGGGTGCTGGGATGTCGGGACATTCGAGTGAGGCCGTCACGATAGAGCTGTCCCCCTGATGATATATCTGTGATTGAGATCTCGATGATTAGTAGTTGATTATCATGTCATAGTATTTCAGCTTCTATTTGATTTAGATGTTTCAAACTGATGTTAGCATGTTTTATCTTGGATTATTCCTGTTGATTAGTTTATTGTTTAGTTGAGATATTTATTGCTCTCTGATTGATGATCGTTGTACTCGCCTAGCCGTGCATGTATAGGGGAGACTCTGTCCATTTGGATAGGGGATTTCCTATACGTGTGGCGGTCTGTTACGCCCAGTTTGCGAATTCTGATTTACAAAACAAAAAAAAAAAATTTCAGACCTGATTTTTAAAACTCGGGACGTGACAATTTGAAAGTAGCCTTTTAGTTTCGCAACACTTTTGAAAGGTTTTGATTAATTTTGCTTACAACTTGGTATAAAATCATGTTCAAAGAAAGAACATAAATTATTAATTCATTAACTATGATAAGTTCTCAATTTTTTTATTAGAATTGAAGTTTGTATTTTATTATATTAATGATATGATTCAATTCTAGCTAATTGACATTTTAAATTACTGTATAATTAATGTATATATATTATATGTATCATCTTGGTAACAAACAAGTCTTTTATTCCAAGTAAATTTGGGATCAAAGATATGGACCCTCTTCATATACAGAAGTCCACAAGCAAGATCCCCAGAATGAAGTGATTTAATTGGTAATGCATTACTATTAAGTTTTTTCAGTGCAACCTGCACTCAAGTCTATTTAGAACTTCCTCTCCATTACACAGAATAGATTAACTTATATTATATCACTTTCATATTCTGCAATGTGAGGAGTGCATTTGATAGTTAGATTAAGCTACTGACAGGAAAAGTATCCATTTTCAACTGAAATACTTAGTCATTTTTTATTTAGTCAATACGTAGTTGGTCACCATGACTTCAATATCTTGGTTATTTCCAACTTAAAAATTTGTCTATACTATGTATACTGCATTACGAGAAACATGTTTGATGGCTCAATTCCCAATTCCTACTAACTAATGACTAAAGGGAAAATACAATACAATGACCACCACTATATTTACTAGGGGAAAAACTAAGTGTACACCCCCTTGGGGGTGTACAGGTAGCAATGCCCATTTACTAGTATAAGAGTCCTACTTTCCAAGATAGGACCATTATATGAAGATGTGATAGGATATCACTGTACTCAGGTAGTTAGGTGAATCATAATTCGCCTCAAATAGTAAGTATTAAATAATGCTACCTTATACACAAGCCCCGCACTGCTAAGTTTGGTGTTGAATCCATGCCCAAATACCTCGCTGAAGCCTTTTTGATGATGATCATAACGGCATTTGCTGGGATCATACACGCCCCCAACATCAAGCACAGCATCCAACGTATCCAGTACCTGCAAAATAAGTATTTTGATACCAAAAGCAACTCTAAAAACCTAAAATTAAGGTAGAAAATTTGATTACATGATCATAGACGTACACGCACGAAGGAATTAACTCATGTGCATCATAATCAATACCATGCTAGGATTAGGCATTATATCAGTTAAGGAAAAGATTATCTCATTGCCTAAAACCTCAAAACTCGAACAATCCTGTAATTACGAGCTCAACTCTGATATGCATTGCGAATATAGACCTACATTGCGGTTAGCCGATACGACGGCTTCGAGATTGGAACTTGATGGTAAGTTTCGACAAGTACAACTACATGAATGGTTCCAAGGCTACCTGAGATTGCTTCCATTACTCAGATCATTGCAACTTGGCCTCTATACTTTTTACTTAAACACTGTAGTCGATTAACATTCAAATAAATTGCATTTTAGTCACCAAACATCAGAAACAGAAAAAAAAAAAAAAAAAAAAAAAAAAAAGAAAAAAAAAATCTGATTTTTATAATAAAAAACATAGCTTTCAATCATTGTGAACTGATCATTTCGTAAGAACATTAAATATTTTTGCCGCCGAATAGTAAAATTCAATATAAATACAAGTTCAGAAACAAAAGTAATCAAATCGCAATATAGAGATAGTACAGGGACCATTCCTCAGGGATTAGAAATAAGATTGAATCAGAGGAAACCTGGGGGTCTCGGGTGCGGACGACGTCGGCGGCGGCGAACGCGGATGTGAGGCGGATGAGGAAGCATCCGAGGGCCTCGTCGCAGTGGAAGCTCCCGTTGTGGGTGCCCACCGCCACCTTCTTCTCCGTCCCCTCCTCGGCGCCAGGGTTTCGGGCCCCATCCGAGCTGGCCGGAACCCTAGCCCTCTTCGCGGCGGCGGCGGCGTCGGCGTCGGCGGCGGCGGAGGAAGAGGCCATGGAGAGGGCTAGGGCGAGGGCGCGGCGGGTCGGGATCCGGAGCAC
Source organism: Tillandsia leiboldiana (assembly GCA_029204045.2). NCBI lineage: Eukaryota > Viridiplantae > Streptophyta > Magnoliopsida > Poales > Bromeliaceae > Tillandsia > Tillandsia leiboldiana. The sequence continues at coordinate 47,021,998 of CM055065.1, forward strand.
GAGCGCGCGCCGCGGCCACCACGAGCTCCGAGCTGCGGCGGCGAGCATTACAACGCGGCTCGCGAGCTTGAACTCTTTTTGAGAATTTAGAGTGGCAAATATGTAAATTTGTGTGGAAGTAATAAGTGGGCTTGTTGGGCTTAGGTTAAGGCCTTGTTTACACTCCTCCACTTTTGCTTTTTTTTTCAGTTTTTTTTGCAAAAAATGCAGATGCTGTCGCTTCATTCATGAAAAATATAAATTTAGCTACAGAAGTGAGGTAACCAGACCTCGACGTGAAGAGAACAAAAAAAAAAAAAAAAAAAAAAAAAAAACTAAATGCGGAACGAGTTCCAGTCCGCTCGCAATGAACGAATGTCCGGAAGCAGAACCCCCAGGCTACGCCTCTTATTTTTGAAACGTTTCCGCTCTAACCAAATGGTCCACCAGGATGCAGCGATCGTAACGAGTTCCTTTCTCCCAAAGGCTTCTGCTTTCAGCTCTACGATGATTTTCTTAATCATAAATATCTACTTTCAGTGGTTACCTCATCGTAAACTTAATTTGATCGAATTCGCCTGCAGTTAACTTCAGTTCGACTAAAAGTAATTTCAATCTAAAAAAAAAGTAGGTTATACAAAATTTTGGTACTGATGGAATATAAAAAATTTTAATTTAGTGTTTTTGATTCTGCTCGAAAAACAAACGTTTTAAGATGTACAAATATTGTTGTAGTTTTCCTAATAGTTTTTTCTATGACAAAATTACAAATTCTGATTTCAGAGGTTCTGTTTTTTAGGATTGGAATTCTCAGATCAATTTATCAGGACAAAAGATGCTTTGAAATTTTCAATTGGCTGAACAGTGAACACTTCATTGAAAATGACTGCAGTTGAAAAGGCAGGAAAAGAGATTGCACAAAACAGTAAGTCTAGTTAGCAAACTTGAGAGCAGCATTGGATCAGATTGTTAGATAAACTAGGATTGGGTTTCTCTAATTCAAATCCAACAAAATTAAATTTTATATTGCACTAAAATTGGGTCAAACCATTCTGAGTTGGGTTGGGCTAAACTGGGTCAAATTATTGGGATCTCAATAACAATTTTTCTAGATGAAAACAAATAAATATGCAAAGATTCAGTCCTTTATTATCATTACATAAAACTTCCATTTATTGCCAGAAATTATATATATGGCAAATACATACAAAATTAATCTTAAATTCATGTCATTTACGGTCGCCGTTTATATCTAACACAGTTGATCAATGACTTGATGATTGGTACACGAGCTCTCTTAAATTTGAATTCTAATTTTTCTCTCTCCAATATATATATATATATATATATCAACTCCATGTCATTTTCAGATAATCAACTACCTTATCAAATTTTGACTTTTTCTTCAGATATTTTAATTTGTTTGATTCGAATTATTCCACGACTGTAGAAATTAACACTCTCATCTGGTGCATTTGTAAATCCAAGCATTTTACCTTCATCTGTTCTTCACCTCATCTAGTAACTCCAGTTACATCATCTAAAGTACAGTTTTCTACAACAATTGAATGATTGAATTAAAAGTATCAACTATACCAAATAATGAGTAAACTAGTTAAATAACCGCGCTTCGCTGCGGTAAATAAAAAATAATTAGACATTAGACATAATTTATTATATTTAAAAATTAAAAATAAATAGGCAATTGAATCTAAATTTGTTTTTCAAGAATTACTGAAATTTTATAAAATCAGCAATATTAAAATCTGGCAATATTTTTAAAAATTACTAAATATCACTTGAAATTACTTAGCAATCAAATCACGTAAGTAAAAAATAATTAGACATTAGACATAATTTATTATATTTAAAAGTTAAAAATAATTAGGCAATTGAATTTAAATTTGTTTTTCAAGAATTTCTGAAATTTTCTAAAATTAGCAATATAAAAATCTGCAAATATTTAAAAAAATTAGTAAATATAACTTCAAATTACTTAGCAATCAAATCACGTATTAATATAGAAATTTACTATTTTTACTTTTTCCAACAGAATTTAAAAATTCTGACTATAATAATATTTTAAATTTAAATATTTAAATATTAATTATAAATAGCAATTATATATTAGACATTAAATATTAAATATTAACTAATAAAATATTAGACATTAAACATTATTAAACATAATGTAGTATATAGAAAACATATAAAAATTACTAAATATTATTTAAAATTACTTACCAATCAAATCACGTACTAATATAGCAATTTACTATTTTTACTTTTTCCAACAAAATTTAAAAATTCTTACTATAATAATATTGTAAATTTAAATATTTAAATATTAATTATAAATAGCAATTATATATTAGACATTAAACATTAAATATTAACTACTAAAATAATAGACATTAAACATTATTAAACATAATGTAGTATATAGAAAAATATATATTAAATATGATGTCACGCCCCGAGTTCAAAAACCAGTGTATAAATTTTTTTTTTTTTTTTTTAATCAGAGTTGCAAAAACAGCCAGGGCAATGACAGACCGCCACATATATAGAAGAGTCACAATCCCCTTTGGAATTGAGCCTTTTCTATATATGCACGGCTAGCTTAGCAACAACATCAGAGTACTAACTACGTACTACAAATAATATTACAAGAAAACCTTACAACTATCTTTACAAATATACAACTGAAATACAAATTCCTTTCTCTCAAACATCTATTACATAACTTTTCGGCTGTCCAGGGTCAACCTCTATATCGATACCTCGCCAATACGTCCCGACATCCCAACACCCGCTTGACCTGAAAAACAGTCACCCGAGGGTGTGAGACACACCGGAGTGTATCCCAGTGGGCACGACGAGCCGAGAAATAGCAGATCGTACCTACTGGTATACAATACTAGCGGATAGTAAAGATCACATTAGGTAAGCATTTATGAAGCGAATGAATAACCAACAGGAATTAGTATAATCTTGACAGGAATATAATGAACCAAGCATGCTGAATAATTGTATAGACAGTTATCAAACAAATGAATATCAGGAATCATGAGATAAAACCAAAGCAGACTAAAAGCAACATATGCATCAAATAGATGATATATCAAATTATCCAATCACAAGCCACCATATTGGTTCCACAAAACCTCAGGCGAATTAGCCCAGCTGGCACCAGCGGGTTGACATTCCCTCCACAAAGGGTCACGGGTTGCCACTGCTAACCACTTTACCGGTAAAGAACAATCTCCACGGGGAGCGACCCCGGCCATGTTCGTGAAGTACAACGGTGCGGGCGATCAAATGCAAATGCTCAAACTCACGGTCCACTGACCGGGTAATCGGCAATAAGCCGGGAAATCCCCACTGGGATGCAATCAACTGAATCTCAACTCTCATGCAGGAATAATCAGCAACTAATCAATTAAATCTCAACTCAACATAAGATCAACAGCAAATCTCAACTCAATATAAGATCAACAGCAAATCTCAACTCAATCATGCAGACCAACCAAACATACAAAACTAAACACATGTTTTTGCGGAAAACTATTCTGAAAACAGGTTTTTAGGCCCAAACTTCGAAGAGCAATGCCTTTGTCCTATCAAACAAGAACAGACTCAGGCGACCCTACGACGTTCAGTAAAACATTAGTTGATTAAAATTATGTGTTCAGCAGTGTAATATTTGATCAACAGGAAAGCAAGCTCAACACAATCCAATCAAGGATGCAATATCAGAATCAACTGAGTCTCAACTCATATGCAAGAATAAGCAGCAACTAAATATCATGGATCAGATATAATCAGGAAGTACTGATAATCAGGTATATAACCTAGCAAATGACCAATCAGGCATGGCAATGTCCAGAATAATGATATGAATACTGGAAGCACTATGATTAATCATGTAAGGCAACAGATAGCTGATAAAAGTCATAACTCAGGCATGAAGCAGTATAAACTGAATCAAAAGGAAGGCAGGCTCAAAGTAATGTTTAAGCTATCAAAAACAGGGGTCCAACCAATACCGTACACAGAGGGCCGAAATGATAAAGCCCGGACCGAAGATAAACCCACCTGTCAAATCGCAGGCGACTAGACTGAATCGACTGTACGCTCAGAACCAGATGCAAACTGGACAGACCTGAATCAAACATTTTGATCAGGGATTGATTTTAACTCTAACTTATTTCAAATCAACTTAACCCTTTTAATTACTTAACCTCAGTGTTTGACAATCACACTTAGACCAACATAATCTTTTTAGCACTGTTTTTGCTCGTTCTTTCAACTGAAGATTCATTTTAACGAACCGTCACTTCCAGCAGGTGACATTTATCTTGCTGAACACCGTGCTCACCCATTTGTGGCATCACGGGTTCCGAGGCAAACTTTGGCCCATAATATATGCACTAACATAGCCTTAATGTCATTTAGTTTTCTTCCGGACTTCAAACAGAAATTTTAATGCGAGCATCGCGTCCGGTGACCCCAAATTAGCCTAGGGCACACTATCGCGGCTTCGCAAACAGCCCAGAATAGACTTTGGGCCAAAACTTTAACCTAGAGCTTGTTTATACTATAACTACTTTTCTATGGAGCCAAAACAAATTCTGTTTAAACCATATGCTTAAAATGACTCAAGAATCACAGGGCTTGCCCTATTTGCAGCCCAGCACAGTTGGATCAACCAGATCCAACACCTTGCTCACTAACAACATTCACAATGCTCCAAATGTAATTCCTCACAAATCCTGTTTGATCTGAAGTGAGCATCAAGCTCAGGGGACATTTGTAAGCAACTTTCATATTTACACAAAAGTCCAATTCAAAACTTTTCTTCTTTGAGACATTTAAGCAAACAGTTGGTGTGCACCATTTGTATACAAGCATATACAACCATTCCCGAGCTCATTCTCTGCAAATACTGAACCAAAAGCTTCCATTCTTGGAAGGAAATGCTCTAAATAGATTTCTCTACATTCTCTGCAAGTTTGGGCCAAGATGCATGGATGGATTGGCCGGAGTCCGAGGTTGAAGATGAAGTTAAGGCATCGAAATTTGTGATCATTCAACCAGGGCATCTGGGACCAAACAACTTGACCAAGTAGATGCTAAAACTTATAACTAACCCACCTGGACCCGTGCCCGGCGACAGGACACGGCGGCGACGCGGCGGCCACAAGCTCGGTTTGGAGCTTCAACTCCATTAATGGCGGATTTTTAATGGGGCAATTTGGAGACTTCCAACTTGAATGGAAATGCTCTAAAGAGTCATAGGAAGCTTCCCGACCAACCCTCCCCGGCCGAAGATGGCCGGAACGCCGGCGGCCGCGATTAGATCCCATTTCGAACCCATCTTGGCCGTGCTCTATTCTTGCTGCATGGGTGCCATGCAAATACATGGGTGCACTCCTCTCACACCCAGGAAGAGTTCTGGGTTGGTGGCCGGCGCTGGGGAGGCTCGGCGGCGCCGGAGCAACAAGCTCGGTCGTGGTGCAATTTTTTTCCGAAAACTAGGGCTTCGAATTTCTTCGTAAATACTCCACCATATTTTCCCAAACTTTGCAGAAATAATGCTTATATCCAACAGTATTTTTCCACAAAATTTGGTTCATTTTGGTTCAGTAGTTGAAAAGAACAACCAAGATGAAGAATTATTAGGTTTCCGGCAATAGTCTTCCCCCGTCGGCCAACTAACGTGCATGGGGGGCTCAGGCTGTGTAGGGAGCATACTTAGGGACTATAGAGGCTACTGCTAGAGGTCCCGGGTTCAAACAACCTTTGGTTTGGGGTTCCTTACCTTGGCCGAGATCGGAGAAGATGGAAGAAGCCGGATCTTGGTCCCTCTTCCACGCGCGGCCACAGCAACCTCCAGCAAGGTCCAAAGACACCAGGGAACACCACTCAGCACTCCCAAACCAATCTTGAAGCAACTTGGTTCCAACCTTCTACTTCGTCGGAGTAAGGAAGAAAGAGAAAGGTGGCTGCAGCGGCGCTCGGCGACGGCTGGGGTCGGGTTCACCAGAGCTTGGTTGCGGCCTCACAGTGGAGCTCTCAGAAGAAGGTTAGCTAAACCTAAAGCTCTTGGTTGAACTCTGCTTCATGAACTCAAGAGAAGATTCTATTTATAGCTTTCTCACCTTAACTCCGGTGACCCGAGCGGCCGGAGGTTACAGCAGCTGAGGGGTCACGTCGGTTGCGAGCTGAAGAGGCTGGTGGATGCTTTGGTTACGAAGAGGAAAGGCTAGGGTCATGGGTATACTTCCTCACGTGTAATATGTGTGTTTTAAGCTCAAATAACAAAAGTCCTTCATTCTTTTAATATTTGAACAAAAGTCCTTTACAAAATTGACCCCCCCACAGATTAGTCCCTAATATATAAGCCGCACGCTTTTCGAAGCAGAAATTGCGGATTTTTCTGCAAAATACAGCACTTTTTGCCATATTTCACACTTTTCGAGGCGTTTCGCTCGTCAAAACGAAAAACGGACTTCGCCAGGACGTCCGGCTCGTCGAGACCTTCAAAATAGCCTATTTATTTGTTTGATTTGGCGCTCGTATGAAATCTCGGGCCATCTTGTTCTGTATGTCGAAAACCGACGCACGCACTTCGATGCACTCGGATCGCCAAACGCGAAAACCGTCAGTGCCATTGCGTTCAGAACGTCAAAATTAGCTAGGTTTGACTACTCATACCCCTATGTCAGGGTTCCAGATAGTAAATCGGCCAATAGTGATCGAAAGGGAATTAAAATTCGAGAGTTACTATTCACTTTAAGTCGCGGGGCCCGCTTTTGATTTCTGATTTCTGGAAGATCCGACCGTCAGATCGTCGACATATGTATATCAATTTTTCATGTTTCGACGAGACGATCGTAATGGCGATCTCGGATTTTCGAGATCAGGCTCCGATCAAAAGTCGGTACTTTAGGGCCACTATTGTACTATTAATTTTCTATTTTTGCCATTTAAATAATCCAGAAAATTATTTAAACTCAAATTTTGGACTTTAAAAATTACGGTTACTACATATGAGACGTTAAACATTAATATATTAACAGAAATATTCTAAATTAAACTAAGTATTAAACATCAAACATTATTATATAATATTATGTACAGCACACAAATATTATATTAGTAAATTGTTTGTAGTATGTAATTCTTCATCTGGCCTCATATTAGTAAATTGTTTGTAGCATGTAATTCTTCATCTCGTCTCTCTATCAGATCAGTCTGCTTCATCGAACCTACAATTAATGTAAATAATTTAATATTATAAATAAATTATAATTATATAGATAGTCATAAATAATTAAGTAACAAAACTACTTTAAATTAGATATCTTACGTAAGGCGTAGTTTCTTAAGACGATGTATTTCATCAATATCATCAATAAAATGCATTGAGCTGTTCATAAAAATACTTACAAAAGTTAAAAAAAAAATAGAAAATATATTGATATAAATTTATCTAAAATATTAGATCATATAAAATGATAGCAAAACTACCTTGAAGAAATTTTCATATCTGGTGATGTTTCTGTAAAAAAAAATTTATTGATTTCTTTCTTAGTAGTAGGAGACTGTAGTTGTTTGTCACGCCCCGAGTTCAAAAACCAGTGTATAATTTTTTTTTTTTTTTTTTTTTTTTAAATCAGAGTTGCAAAAACAGTCAGGGCAAGGACAGACCGCCACATATATAGAAGAGCCCCAATCCCCTATGGAATTGAGCCTTTTCTATATATGCACGGCTAGCTTGGTAACAACATCAAAGTATTAACTACATACTACCACAACAACAACAAGTAAACTTTACAACTGAAATACAATTTCCTTTCTCTCAAACATCTAATACATAACTTTTCGGCTGTCCAGGGTCAACCTCTATATCGATACCTCGCCAATTCGTCCCGACATCCCAACACCCGCTCGACCTGAAAAACAGTCACCCGAGGGTGTGAGACACACCGGAGTGTATCCCAGTGGGCACGACGAGCCGAGAAATAGCTAATCGTACCTACTGGGTACAATAATCTGCGGATAGTAATAGATCAAGGGGTAAAGCTGAATCTGAATAATCAAGTAATAACAGGTACTGAAATAAGAATGCTGAGTAACTGTATAGGCAGGCATCAAATAAAAGCTGGTATGTGAAACAAACTGGCATGAAGCATAATCAAGTGACTGTACATAATGAGTACTACAAATGATGCTAATCAAACTATAACTGACAAATCTGAAAATCCTGTAAACGAAATCCACAAGAGATAATGAAAGAATTTATCATGATCATCCTACTGTGCATATACAGGTACGGAAAATACCAGAATCAATCAAATATAATAGAGCAGGAGTAGGTACTGAAAAGTATGCTAGCACATGGAAATATAAAATCTATGCATCAATCACAAGAATATCAAGTACCCAATCAATGCCATTATTGGTCACGAGGACCTCAGGCTCATACTACTATCTTGCACCTATCACACTGACATAACCCCGCACCCATAAGTGCTATCTGGGGCTCACGGGTCCTTTCTCTAGACCACTTTACCGGTAAAGAACACAACGACGGTGGTCAAACCGTCAGTGTACGTGAAGTACAGCGGTGCGTGGCGATCAATCATGCTATGCTCAAGCTCACGGTCCAACGACCGGGTAATCGGCAACAAGCCGGAAAAAATCCCAACAGGGATGCAGGTATCTGTGTATCAATCATATCTCATGTCATGCAGTCTGGAATACAAGAAGTAAGTATATCTGAGCAAAATCCCGACAGGGATGCATATGTCTGTATATCAATCATATCTCATGTCATGCAGTCTGGAATACAAGAAATATGTATGTCTGGTCAAAATCCCGATAGGGATGCATATGTCTGTATATCAATCATAGGTCTATCATGCATATCTGAAATATGGAAGCAAGTATAACGATCGACGGGAATCAACGAGCATAATCAGATCATGCAAATCTATGTATCAAGATATAAAAGCTGACGAGCAAGTATACATGATATGTCTAAGGAGATCAAAGTCTATCAGGAAGATCATATGGCATATAGATCAAATCATCGGGACTAAACAAAAACAGGTGTCCGACTAGACTAAAGCAACCAGAGGGCCGAAAAGATAAAGCCCGGACCGAAGATAACCCACCTCAATGTAGGCCGATCAACGACTCCAACAGAAAGCTCGGGGCCGGAGTCAGGCTGCAAAGACCTGAATCACGAACACTGATCAGGAATGACTCACACATACCCAAAATCCAATCCGGATCACAAAAGTCGCACCGAAAACTGTAAAACCGACAATTTCGCCGGTTTACGGAACGGAAACCGATTTCCGCTCAACTAGAGTCCACGGAACTTTAACAAAAAGTTTAGAGGGTGCGTAAGTACTGTCTAAAGACAGCCAGCATGTTACATTTGCAACTTAGTCCATAATTTTCCTTAAAATCGTATAAATACACCAATTTGAACACTGTTTTGACCCGTTCTTCCAAGCCAGAAATCCAAAGACAGCGCCGTAAGTTTCAGCGCGTCTGTTACGACAAGACGAAGCTCGTGCTCACCATTTGGGAGCAGCACGAGACCCGATGAAAACTTCGGGCCATAATTTTCCTCTCTAACATAGCCAAATAGCATTTTTATTTCTCCGGCTCTTCAAAACCTATTTCTAACACGAGCATCGCGTCCAGTGACCCCAAATTAGCTAGGGGCACATTGTCGCGGCTTCGCAAACAGCCCCGAACCCTACCACGGCCAACTATCCTCTTAACACTTAGTTTTAACACAACATTAAATCCATTCCTCAAAATCTAAATTGATATATATCAAAATATCTCCGGACAGTGCCAGGACACCAGGGCTCACTTTATTTTCAGTCCAAAACTGATGGATCAACCAGATCCAAGTCCCTCGCTCTCTAACACTTCGACAATGCACCACAACACACATCCACTCAGAACAAATTTGATCTGCAGTGAGCACTGAGCTCAGGGGATGATTTAAAACAATTTTTATATTTTACAAAAAGTCAAATTCCCACTTTTTCTTCTTTGTGGCATTACATCGAACACTTGGTGGGCATACTTTATATATAACATCCAAACTCTTGCCCGAGCCCATTCTCAGCAAGGAGGCAATCCTGGGGCTTCCAAGATGGAAGGGAAGCTAGAGCACAAGGTTTAGGGATTACCTGGGTGGTTCCCCGGCAACCGGAGGCGGCGGCGGCGACCGGAGATGCAAGCTCGGGCAACCTTGGGTGCCAACAATGGAAATTTCACTTCTACCACTCATGGTCCACATGCACCTATATGGGAAGTTTACTAGGAACTATTAGAGCATACCTGGGTCAAAGGCCGGCGGCGGAAAGCGTCGGCGACGCGCGGCGGCCGGAGTTCATGCTCGGGTGTAATAAGTGGTGCAACTCCGGTGCGCACAAATCCCACGTTAGGATTTACATGCAAGTGCATGGAAAGCTTCACAAAGACCAATGGAACATACCTGGGCTGCTATCCCATTTGACGGAGCTCCGGCGATCGCCGGAGATCAAAATCTCCAAAACTTGGTGATTCCGGCCACCTTTAATGGCGAATTCCGGCCGGCGACCCCCGGGCCTGCGCAACATGGACCATATTGCTCCCCTCGGTCCCCCGATGTTTGCTGAGGGGTTGGCCGGCGGCGCAGGTCAGCGACGGCGCAGGACGGCGAAGATCGGCCGCGCTTCAAAGTTGGCCGGTTCTAGGGCATGCCGGATCTCCGCGGATCCTCCACCGATACACTCCAGACTTTGGGGGTAGCTTGCAGTCATCGAGAAGACCGAGATCAACGGTCTTGATCTTGATTTTATCGGTCGGATGAAACCCGTGAGCAATCTCGGCCAAATCTTGCTTTTCCGGCGATGGAGTGCTCCCGCCGGCAATCGGGACAACGGCGACGGCCGGGACTACATGAGGATGATCACCTCGATGCCAGGAAGTCAATGTTGGGGTCCCTGGGCCATTATCTTACAATAAATTCCAACAAACTCACCTCGCCGGAAAACGATGAAGAAGATGGCTCTCCCGCGGCGGCGCACGGCGGAGCCAGGTCTCGGCTCGGGTTCCAAACACACAGAGGTACCCTCAGAGGAAGTTTGGTGCAATCGATTCTCCTCTGGTTGCTTCCTCATCAACAAGACCCGAGATCAAGCTTTTCGTTGCTTGTTCTTCTTCTTCTCCGGCAACGAAGCGGCGGCCGGTGCGCGACCTCCGATGAGTGCGGCAGAGGGAGGGGAGGTAGTTGGAGCTGGCGGCTGGGGAAGGAGCTACGAGGTTTAGGGTTTCAAAAGAAAACCCTAGCCCGGTTACATGTATAAATAGTGCATGTTGCACAATAGCATTTAACCCCTTCTTCTCTTGGAGTTTAGCCCAGTCCCTCACAGTAGCTAGATTTCATACTTACGTCCCCCACCACACAGCCGCACGCAATTCGAAGCATAAAATATAGGGGTCTGTGTGCAAAATACGACATTTTTCACTATTTTTCACGTTTTTCGAGGCATTCTTGTCGTCAAATCGAAAAACGGACTTCGTCACGACGTCCGGCTCGACGAAACCTATCAAGTAGTGATTTTTGTTTTTCGACGAGATGCCCGGATAAATTTCTGGTCCATAAATACTGTATAATTATACAGTATGGCACGATTCTCGAGACTCTAGGATTGTCAGACGAAAATTCCGTCAGCGCCATTGCGCTCATAATGTCAAAATTAGTTAGAATCGACTACTCATGTTGCTAGGTTCGGGGTCTAGACCGTTAGAGGTCAAAGGGGATTTAAAATAGGGGTAACTATTCACAACTTAAGTTGTGGGACCCGTTTCTTCTTCGCGGTTTTACGAAAGATCCGACCGTCCGATCGTCGACAAGTGAATATGAACCTTTCATGTTTCGACGAGACGATCGCAATGGTCATCTCGGATTTTCGAGATTTGGCTCGAATTTGAAAGGCAATATTTCTGTCTCGTAAACTATGCAATTTACACAGTAGAAAAAGATCAATTGCGCTATTTGTGCTCTTCTAATTCTGAGTCATCTTGACTCCATTCTTTTCTTTCATTTGTTTCGAATTTAAATTTCACGAATCTTACATTGTTCTTCACATCTGATGAGTAAATTTTGTACTACAGGGGACTTCCCTTTGGCATTAGAATTAAGAGGGAAAATTTTTAGCACTTTAAAAGATACAGTGCTTGATCTAAATCGTTGTGTGTCGGGTGTTATTTGAAAAATATGTTCTTGTCCACTAATAGCTTTAATTACAGGAGGAAGCGTAAATTGATCTGAACCAGGTGAGGCAGCTAAAATTTGAGCTGGGATACGAATGAGATCCTGTGCTGCCTTCCCAAATATAGTGAAATTAGTAAAACCAGTGGAATCTTCAACAACAATATTTAATTTGTACCTTTTCACAACAAATGCAGAAATAATATTAATTATCAATTAGTAATATAAAGTAACATATAATAATTTAAGTTTGATAAAATTATAATTAGGATAATGTTAAAAATAGTAATTACCATGGTATAGGAGTTTGTTCATTTTCTGTACAGTTGGAGCATAAGAAAATATCACCATATATTTTGACAGATGCTTTGCAGTTGGCACATGCTTTATACCACCAACCGAATAATGTGTCGAATTCAATAATTTTTGCTTGACAGGTGAACTTTGTGTTCTATTAATTATAACAAAAAAATAAGTAAGAAAATAAAAACAATGAATGTTAGATACTCTATAAATAATTTTACCTGTAAGGTAGAAAAATCAAGCTGCAACAATTCAGCAATATTTTTTCGATTCAAAGACATTTCTTCTTGAGGAGTAATAACTTCTTCTTGGCTTCTATCAATTCGTTCAATTGATTTATTCACAACTTGTAAACTGCATGTCATAGTTGATAGATAAGCAAATACTACTAATTATATATATATATATATATATATATATATATATATATATATATATTAATTTTTATGTAATATTAATTACTACAGGATGGATTGTCAAACCTTTGCAACATTTCGGTAACTTCTGAAATTTGCAAATCAAGGTAAACCTTTGAAGCTGAGCAAGATGATAGATAAATATTTTCTATATATATATAGAGTAATATATAGGTTAGTGTTATTTATAAATAAATATGCATATATATTATTAAGCATATGCGCTTATTTAGTAAAAAATTAAGGTGTAAACCTTTAAATGAACGAGCAGTCATTCCAGCAAGAACTAATACAACTGGTTTATTTCCTTGATTTTCTTTTTCTAAAATGTAATCGTCATTAAAATCCAAAGCAAACTTATCCCATAATGTAACTGATAAGTCAATTCTCCTGTAAAAAAATAAGAAGAGTCATTTAGATGATAGAAGTAAATATATATATATATATATATATAGTAAAACAGTTTGTGTGATGTTTGAATGAATGTAATATATAATGTCAAAAACTCACTCTAAATCTTGTATTTGTAAATTTCTGATTGGCGTAAGAATTTGGCCCACATATTTCTGTGTAATATCACTGATAGATATAACTTGGCCCAAAACATCTTCAAAATATAGAGAATATATTAACATTATTATATTAAAAATGTAATTGTAAGCATTAATTTTTTGAAACAAAAAAAATATGTAATTATATAAGTAAATAATACCTGTGAGAACAGTGTCATTATTATATTTCTGTTTCTGAACTTGTGAAAAGCTTATAAAATTAAAGTTGTATAATGGTAGTTTTTCAGTATCTTCTTCAAGTAGGGTTAGAGAGGTCCATTTATTAATCTGAATCATGTAGCGACGATCAACAGCTGCATATTTTTTCTTATTAGGAACAACATTGAATTTTTCTATTAGGTAAACACTTCCTTCAGTCATGCGAGATCTAACTTCTTCTGCATCTTGCTTTCGAATTGTTCCTTGCAAAGAATATGCCTAACGAAAATTACAATAATACAACAATAGTATTATTTTTCGGGAACAAAATATATATAATATAATATGTATAATATATATAATATATGATATGAAAGAAAAAATAAAGGTTCATAAAAATCTGATCATCATTACCTTTTCATCCACCAAAAGGCAGTCAAGACTAAATATATCTCCTTTCAAAAATGGTGCAGTTGACTCCCATATGCGGCATATCCTTGCTTTGATCTTGTAGTTTTGTTGTTGTAATGATAATTCCGATAATAATGTGTATTCCATGATTATATTAAAACTGGAAATGAAAGAATTAGATATTATACTGAATATGTAGCAATATTATTGTCACGCCCCGAGTTTCAAAACAGCGGTAGAAATTTTTTTTTTTTTTTTTAATCAGAGTTCAAACTTTAACTCAGGACGTGAACAGACCGCCACATGCATAGGAAATCCTCTGTCCCCACGGACAGAGTCTCCCCTATACATGCTCGGCTAGGCGGATACAATAATGCAATCAGAGAGCAGTATAATTAACAACTAAACCAAATATAAAACTCTACAGCTAACACATCCACATCAACACATGACATAGTCCACAAATACTCCAACTAAGAAGAATACAAAAATATCTATGATCACGATACTGTAAACTGGAAATACTAGCACTGGGCCACTGCGGCCAATAGCAGGGGACAACTCTAGCGCAACAGCTCACTGGATCGTCCCAATCTCCCAGCACCCGACTGACCTGAAAAATGGTCACCCAGGGGGTGTGAGATACACTCTACATGTATCCCAGTGGGCACGACGGGCCGAGAAATAGCAAGTCGTACCTACCGGATACAATGATAAGCGGATAGCAAAAGCAGGATATAACTGAAAGCTGAATAACAAGATGTAGATATAAAATCTAAGCATGCTGAAGTGGAAAACAGGGGTACTCATATAAAGACTAATCATGCAATAAACACAACTGGTAAGCAGAAACTGATCATGCTGATAAATCTGACGAGAAGATAATGATCATACAATAACAAAGCTGGTAACTAACAATGCTGCAAACTGGAAGTGCTGAATGACAACAAATATAAATACCCAAACAATGCCACTATTGGTTCCAAGGACCTCAGGCTAAATGCCACTTTTGGTCTCACAGAACCTCAGGCTAAATACCACCTGTACACCAATCTGCTGTCATAACCCTCTGGGCTCACGGGTCGCCACTGCTGACCACTTTACCGGTAAAGTACACCACTGCGGGGGATCAATCCGCTAGTGTACGTGAAAGAACAGCTGGCTCTGTGGCGATCATAATGCTGATGCTCAAGCTCGTGGTCTAAAGACCACACAAACGGCAATAAGCTGAGAAATCCCTATCGGGATGCTGAAGGCTGTAATAATCACAAATGCTATATAACTGAATCTGAACAACAGAAGCTGAATATCTGAACTGTAACTGAAACTAAATAGCAGAACTGTACACCTATTCTATTATGCATCATAGAACAGGAAATGCTGGCATAACTAAGCTGATAACCAAACAAACATGGTATATGTCAAGCTGTATAACCCTATACGTACTAAATGCTGAGAATGAAAGCATATAAAGAGCTCAACTGAAATATCTAGGCAACATAGCTGTAATAACTGAATGCTGGAATCGAAATAACAGAAAGGCTCAAGCATAGGCTCAGGGTTACACCAAAAACAGGGGTCCAACCTACCACGGCACCCCATAGGGCCAACCTGATAAAGCCCGGACCGAAGATAAACCCACCTCAATGATCACGGTGGCTGCTGGATGGCTCGCAAGATGGCGGCTGACTGCTGGGACCTGAATCATAAGTATAGGTCAGAAATAGACTCTCACACATACCCAACCCACTGACACACTGTGTGCAGACAAGCTAAACAGGGAACTTCACTGAAGTCCCGGAAACTTCCGAATTTTCGAAAATCCGCCGATAGATCCACTATGACCCAATCTGTGCTGAACAATAACCGAAACTCGTGAAACTTCACGTGCTGCCCAAGAATGTCTAACTTAAGACATTTAGGCCCTAACATCAGACTCTGGGTAATCCTGTGCACCGGCAAAGCCATAACCACTGAAACACTCCCGGGAAGCCCATTTTGGCTCCGGAAGTTGCAAACGAGAAACTAAAATCACCGGGCTCTTTAGAATAGCACCGGAAACAGCCACGGATACCTGGCATCACAATTTGATCGCTGAATTTTCCTGAACTGCATGATTAACGCCGAATCGCCGTTAAACCGGCGATTTTGCCGATTTACGGTTCGGGATCCAATTCCCGCTCAACGAAAAGCATCGGACCTCCAACAAAAGGTTTAGAGATCATGTGTACACTGTACAAAGCAGCTAGTATGGTCACAATTGCATTTAGGCCCCCGGGATTTTACCAAATTGCATAAAAGCATGCAATTTCATGCTATTTTCGCTTGTATTTAATTTCAGAGTGCTATTTTAATGAACCGACACCACCAGCAGGTGGCTCTCAACATGCTGGACACCGTGCTCACCTTTTGGAAGCAACACGAAACCCGAGTGAAACTTCGGGCCAACAATTTCAATATTTAAAAGCTCAATTTGCTACTTTTAATACCTACACTCGACCAAACCCAAATTAGATGCAAGCATCATGCTCAGCAGACCAAAATAACTCAGAGGCTCACCAACCAGGTGCTGCGGGGTAACCGGAGACATCGCCGGAGCAAAACGACTCCAAAAACATAAGCTTAAAGAGCTCTACATGCAAGATCTCTCTATCTACTCAATAATCTGATGAAATAAAATGAGCATCATGCTCAACAGGTTTGCAGAAGTCGAATGCTCTCTTGATGGATGCACAGAACCAATTTGGTTCTCTCGTGCATTTCCTCGAACACATGGTGGGCATAAAGCTTAACACACAATCTTGAAGACACTAATGGTGAAACTCCACACAGGGGCTCTGGATCTCAAGCACAAGCACCAGTAGGTGCCACATGACTCTAAGAAGCTTGCCGACTCACGGCCGGCGGCGCAACACGGCGGCGGCGGCGGCGGGGGCAACCTTGGCCGGAGCAAACACCAACAATGGTGAAATCATCACAGGCCAGTATGGGTCTCATGCAAAGGTACCCATGGCTCTGTCTCGATATGCTGAAGCAAACTGGGCAGGTGGCCGGCGGCAACAAGCGGCGGCGGCGGCGGCGGCGCAACCTCGGGCGAACCCGAGTTAACCTAAAGCTAGGGCACGGGACTGTGAAGCGCACGCTACACGAAACACTATGAAACTTCATGGGGAGGTTCCACAGGCCCTACAGTCCTGGTATACCAATTTTGAGCCATTTTGGTTCAATGGTTGCGGAGATCGGCCGCGGCGGAGCTTTCTCGGTTTCCGGCGGGTGCAATTTCCCCGCCGGCGACCGGGGGCAATACCGACTTCGGGGTTCTACCAGGAGGTTCACTAAGAGGTGCTGGAGGTGCTCAGGCATCTAGGTAGCAAGAAAAATAAAGAACAAAAACACCTTACCTTGCCGGATCCGAGGAAGGAGGTGCTCTCCCCCGCGGCGGCGCACGGCGGATCTGGGCACCGGGGTTCCTTGGCTGGGTCCCAACCTCACAAAGGGCTTCACAGGAAATGCTTGGAGCAACCCAAACCCTCCTCGGATAGCTTCCTCCCAACAACACCAAACCCGAGCCCCAACTCTTGGTTTTTCTTGGGTTTTTCCGGCGACTGGGAGGGACGGCCGATGCGCGGAAAAGTTGCAGAGGAAGAGGAGAGTCGTGGGGGAGGCTACGGTTACAAACAACACAGCTAGGGTTTCTCTCAAGTAACCCTAAGTTGCTATTATAATAATTTGCAACAAAATGCTGTTTAGTCCCTCTATTCCTTATATTTTCACTTAAGTCCATTGCTGTAGAACACATTTGCTATAAGGACCCTCCTCTACAAGTCTGGTGCAAATCGACACATAAAATGTTGCATCTTTATGCAAAATACTGAGATTTTTCCCATATTTCACGCTTTTCGAGACAACCGAGCTGTCAAACTGAAAAATGGACACCGCCACGACGTCCGGCTCGACGAAACCTATCAGGTAGCGATTTTGGTTCGCTAAAATTCAGCTCCATAATTTTTAAAATCCATCTTATACTGTAAATTATACAGTTCGGCATGCTTTAAGAGGCTTTAGGCTCGTCAAATGCAAATTTCGTCAGCGCCACTGTGCTCAGAACGTCGACAATAGCTAAGATTGATTACTCACACCCTTATGTTCAGGGTCTAGACAGCGAAACGGCCGACGTCGATCGACGGGGGATTTAAAACAGGGGTTACTATTCACAACTTAAGTTGTGGGGCCCGCCCGGATCTTTGCTGATTTCTGGATAATCCGACCGTTGGATCGAAAACATATGTATATGAATCTTTCATGTTTCGACGAGACGGTTGCAATGGTGATCTCGGATTTTCGAGATCAGGCCCCGATCAAAAGTCGATATTTTAGGGTCACTACTGCACCACTAATAGTTCAATTTTACTATTTAATAACTCAGGCAATTATTTTAAACTTAATTTTCAGATTTTAAAATCACGGTTACTACATCACTCCCCCCTTAATAGAAGTTTCGTCCCCGAAACTTAACTACAGCAGGACATCAAACAGTCCACTAACACAGGGTACCACAGCGACAATCAGTCGTAGAACATCTGCATTGTCCAAACCAACACTAGTGACAATCAGTCACACAACAACACTGAAAACTGTAAAGGTGCACTAACAAACCGAAAAGCTCATCAAAACATCAGTACTGTCTGACACAACTCAGGGCTACTAGTTTCGACAGGTTGCTTGTAAAGGCCGACGTCGCTTGTATAGACGTCCAAAAATCACAATGACAACTAGTCAACTACGCACATGTACGGTAAAGATCTGTCTAAAATAAAATCACAAGCTACGAGTAATCACCCTGTGCTCAGGAGGCAACTAAGGCTAACTTATAGGAAGGTACACATACAGACCCAATCATAATACACCCCTTTTTGCGGGGTAAAGTATTTCATCCACTCTTTCGACAGTGCGTTGTCTGCAGCCAACGTGCTTATCAAAAGAATAAAAAAATACCCATAATCTATCGCCAACAACTAGTTGGAGACATAACTCACAGCGAACCAACAGAAGGTACCAACGTACCTTACAACACCGATCTCTAAACCGATACTGAAAACCAATATCAAACACCGCTAATACATCGTGGTCACGAGTGCCACTTTGGCAACTCACAAAAAATCAAAATGATATCACAGTGCTCACTAACACTTTGAATTCCACACTAGTGGCTAACATAGCTCTAGCGACACTAGTCGCAACTTAAAACGTCGACAGGGGTGATTGCAACCCCTCTAACTGACCGCAGGCAAGGAGTAAAATAAACACGAGCTGAGTTCATTACGGACTACCATCGGATCCTCAAACTGTCTACCAACTAGTTACAACAGACTCTCAAGTCTTAGTGCACCACAATTACAACCTCACTAAGGCATAGCCACAACGGCTAATATTGCTGTAACAGAATCTGTAATGATCCACGAAATCCAATGCAAGAGGTGGGACCTGAATACAACACCAACCCAATCAGGGTTACCACCTGGCTCATAAGCCACTGAAACTGATCAATACTACAGTGGCGCCAGCGCGCCCATTAACGCTTCCACCTCTGCTGGAATACTCGTGAATCACAGACAATATCACACTGATCAGGGATAGGACACGACTCGACCGACCATACTGTACTCGAGCTCCTAACCCCGCACTCTCGCGTCAGACTCAAGTCATCCTAGGGCTCAATCCTAGCCATTTCCTAGGTATCTTATACCTATGCTCTGATACCATCTAATCATGGATTAATCAACAGAGCAGTGTAATCATATATAAAGCTGATCATGCTATAACTGACAATCTGATAAGTAGGAATGAATAAGTTATAGCTGACAAGCAGGAAATAGTCATACTATCACTGATAATCTGGCGAGCAGAGAATGATCAAACATAGATCAATAGAACAGGGTATGCATATATAACACAATCATACTATGCATGATAAATCTATAACAGATATGAAAATGCAGGAAATCAAACAAGCAGGAATATCAAGAAGGTGCATCAAAGGTAGTACCACGAATATAAATACCCAAACAATGCCACTATTGGTTCCAAGGACCTCAGGCTAAATGCCACTTTTGGTCTCACAGAACCTCAGGCTAAATACCACCTGTACACCAATCTGCTGTCATAACCCTCTGGGCTCACGGGTCGCCACTGCTGACCACTTTACCGGTAAAGTACACCACTGCGGGGGATCAATCCGCTAGTGTACGTGAAAGAACAGCTGGCTCTGTGGCGATCATAATGCTGATGCTCAAGCTCGTGGTCTAAAGACCACACAAACGGCAATAAGCTGAGAAATCCCTATCGGGGTGCTGAAGGCTGTAATAATCACAAATGCCATATAACTGAATCTGAACAACAGAAGCTGAATATCTGAACTGTAACTGAAACTAAATAGCAGAACTGTACACCTATTCTATTATGCATCATAGAACAGGAAATGCTGGCATAACTAAGCTGATAACCAAACAAACATGATATATGTCAAGCTGTATAACCCTATACGTACTAAATGCTGAGAATGAAAGCATATAAAGAGCTCAACTGAAATATCTAGGCAACATAGCTGTAATAACTGAATGCTGGAATCGAAATAACAGAAAGGCTCAAGCATAGGCTCAGGGTTACACCAAAAACAGGGGTCCAACCTACCACGGCACCCCATAGGGCCAACCTGATAAAGCCCGGACCGAAGATAAACCCACCTCAATGATCACGGTGGCTGCTGGATGGCTCGCAAGATGGCGGTTGACTGCTGGGACCTGAATCATAAGTACAGGTCAGAAATAGACTCTCACACATACCCAACCCACTGACACACTGTGTGCAGACAAGCTAAACAGGGAACTTCGCTGAAGTCCCGGAAACTTCCGAATTTTCGAAAATCCGCCGATAGATCCACTATGACCCAATCTGTGCTGAACAATAACCGAAACTCGTGAAACTTCACGTGCTGCCCAAGAATGTCTAACTTAAGACATTTAGGCCCTAACATCAGACTCTGGGTAATCCTGTGCACCGGCAAAGCCATAACCACTGAAACACTCCCGGGAAGCCCATTTTGGCTCCGGAAGTTGCAAACGAGAAACTAAAATCACCGGGCTCTTTAGAATAGCACCGGAAACAGCCACGGATACCTGGCATCACAATTTGATCGCTGAATTTTCCTGAACTGCATGATTAACGCCGAATCGCCGTTAAACCGGCGATTTTGCCGATTTACGGTTCGGGATCCAATTCCCGCTCAACGAAAAGCATCAGACCTCCAACAAAAGGTTTAGAGATCATGTGTACACTGTACAAAGCAGCTAGTATGGTCACAATTGCATTTAGGCCCCCGGGATTTTACCAAATTGCATAAAAGCATGCAATTTCATGCTATTTTCGCTTGTATTTAATTTCAGAGTGCTATTTTAATGAACCGACACCACCAGCAGGTGGCTCTCAACATGCTGGACACCGTGCTCACCTTTTGGAAGCAACACGAAACCCGAGTGAAACTTCGGGCCAACAATTTCAATATTTAAAAGCTCAATTTGCTACTTTTAATACCTACACTCGACCAAACCCAAATTAGATGCAAGCATCATGCTCAGCAGACCAAAATAACTCAGAGGCTCACCAACCAGGTGCTGCGGGGTAACCGGAGACATCGCCGGAGCAAAACGACTCCAAAAACATAAGCTTAAAGAGCTCTACATGCAAGATCTCTCTATCTACTCAATAATCTGATGAAATAAAATGAGCATCATGCTCAGCAGGTTTGCAGAAGTCGAATGCTCTCTTGATGGATGCACAGAACCAATTTGGTTCTCTCGTGCATTTCCTCGAACACATGGTGGGCATAAAGCTTAACACACAATCTTGAAGACACTAATGGTGAAACTCCACACAGGGGCTCTGGATCTCAAGCACAAGCACCAGTAGGTGCCACATGACTCTAAGAAGCTTGCCGACTCACGGCCGGCGGCGCAACACGGCGGCGGCGGCGGCGGGGGCAACCTTGGCCGGAGCAAACACCAACAATGGTGAAATCATCACAGGCCAGTATGGGTCTCATGCAAAGGTACCCATGGCTCTGTCTCGATATGCTGAAGCAAACTGGGCAGGTGGCCGGCGGCAACAAGCGGCGGCGGCGGCGGCGGCGCAACCTCGGGCGAACCCGAGTTAACCTAAAGCTAGGGCACGGGACTGTGAAGCGCACGCTACACGAAACACTATGAAACTTCATGGGGAGGTTCCACAGGCCCTACAGTCCTGGTATACCAATTTTGAGCCATTTTGGTTCAATGGTTGCGGAGATCGGCCGCGGCGGAGCTTTCTCGGTTTCCGGCGGGTGCAATTTCCCCGCCGGCGACCGGGGGCAATACCGACTTCGGGGTTCTACCAGGAGGTTCACTAAGAGGTGCTGGAGGTGCTCAGGCATCTAGGTAGCAAGAAAAATAAAGAACAAAAACACCTTACCTTGCCGGATCCGAGGAAGGAGGTGCTCTCCCCCGCGGCGGCGCACGGCGGATCTGGGCACCGGGGTTCCTTGGCTGGGTCCCAACCTCACAAAGGGCTTCACAGGAAATGCTTGGAGCAACCCAAACCCTCCTCGGATAGCTTCCTCCCAACAACACCAAACCCGAGCCCCAACTCTTGGTTTTTCTTGGGTTTTTCCGGCGACTGGGAGGGACGGCCGATGCGCGGAAAAGTTGCAGAGGAAGAGGAGAGTCGTGGGGGAGGCTACGGTTACAAACAACACAGCTAGGGTTTCTCTCAAGTAACCCTAAGTTGCTATTATAATAATTTGCAACAAAATGCTGTTTAGTCCCTCTATTCCTTATATTTTCACTTAAGTCCATTGCTGTAGAACACATTTGCTATAAGGACCCTCCTCTACAAGTCTGGTGCAAATCGACACATAAAATGTTGCATCTTTATGCAAAATACTGAGATTTTTCCCATATTTCACGCTTTTCGAGACAACCGAGCTGTCAAACTGAAAAATGGACACCGCCACGACGTCCGGCTCGACGAAACCTATCAGGTAGCGATTTTGGTTCGCTAAAATTCAGCTCCATAATTTTTAAAATCCATCTTATACTGTAAATTATACAGTTCGGCACGCTTTACGAGGCTTTAGGCTCGTCAAATGCAAATTTCGTCAGCGCCACTGCGCTCAGAACGTCGACAATAGCTAAGATTGATTACTCACACCCTTATGTTCAGGGTCTAGACAGCGAAACGGCCGACGTCGATCGACGGGGGATTTAAAACAGGGGTTACTATTCACAACTTAAGTTGTGGGGCCCGCCCGGATCTTTGCTGATTTCTGGATAATCCGACCGTTGGATCGAAAACATATGTATATGAATCTTTCATGTTTCGACGAGACGGTTGCAATGGTGATCTCGGATTTTCGAGATCAGGCCCCGATCAAAAGTCGATATTTTAGGGTCACTACTGCACCACTAATAGTTCAATTTTACTATTTAATAACTCAGGCAATTATTTTAAACTTAATTTTCAGATTTTAAAATCACGGTTACTACAATTATACTATAAATCTTCAAATATTTCATGATAAATAATATTTCTTGTATATCCTTCAGGTAATTTATCTTTATTTTTTATAAAGATTCGCAACCCTACTTTTATTAATTGTCATTGCATAACTCAAACGTATTGGAAACTGTCATCTTTTCAAAATAAATGGCCATTTTGAATCAGTCACATTAACGATAATGCGAGGGATATAAACCGTTTCACCAATATGATTACCGGTGAAAATTTCCGCTTCAATAATTTTAGAAGAAAGTTGAGTGACCAATAATCTTGTACCATTGCAAAGGCCGGAACTTTGATTAATGTTTCGGAGTAACATTATATGAGCCCCTACTTTTAATTTTAATTCATGATGGGGGACTCCGTTAAATTTCAAAGAATTCAAGAAATCCACTGGATAAAGTATATCATTCTCTTCAGCATTTGCGGATGAAATAGATACTGAATCCGAACTCAAATATGTTCGTTCTTCACCTGGTACTAAAGAAAGTACATATGTATTAAGCTCATCAACTATTTCATTTATTGGTGTAACAATTGCTCTATCTCTTAGATAGTTTGGATTATTATAATTTTCTTGAATATCATCATATATTTCCTGAACAATACTTTCAATTTCATTATCATTACTTTTTATAAGCAGATCATCAGGAATTTGTATCCAAGTAGGTTCCTCTTCTCCATCTAATTTAATAGCATGTATCTTGCCATCACCAATATCCAACACCCACTTACTAAATTCAGCTAAAGATAAAGTAGCTGCTTCATTTGCAAGAGAACCCCATAACAACCTCATATTTGTTTGCAATCGAAAAAGTCGACACTTCCTCCATATGGGCGACTTTGTAAGAGATGCATTAATAATATCATGTCGAGTGCCTCCTACAACAACAGGAAGTATTTGTCTAAAATCCCCTCCTAAAAGAACAGTCTTCCCTCCAAAATTTTTTTGAGTAGTAGATGCATTATCTGTTTTTAAAATATCCTGTAGTGATTTATCTAAAACCTGAAAACAATTTCTATGATTCATAGGTGCTTCGTCCCAAATAATTAAGCTAGCATAGGCTACTAATTTTGCAAGCTGTGTTCCTTTTTTTATTTCACAAATTGAACACTCATCAATTTTAATAGGTATCTTAAATCTTGAGTGCGCTGTACGTCCACCAGGTAACAAAAGTGATGCTACTCCTAAAGAGGCCACAGCCAAAACTACTTTTCCTTCTGATCGAAGTTTTGAAATAATAGTCTTCCAAAGATAAGTTTTTCCTCACTACAAGAAAATAGATCTTTTGTGGCCAATATTTTGTGGCCAATTAATGAACCCTACTATATTAACATTTTTTGTAGCTATTTTCAACGTTTCCTCACTATTAATCTTAACTTAAATTTTCATATACATACCGTAGGAATTTAGTAATGAGCGCCGCTAATTCGATGCAGTATTTGCGGCCATCGCTAGATTTTTGTAACGACCCGGCCCACTAGCAATAATAACTCGTTGGGCCCAAACCACAACCCAAAATGCTTAAGCCCAGTTATTATTACTAGTGTCCATGTCTCATATAAACCCAATCACAATTCCATCCACATCCGATGTGAGACTATTGGGGGCGTCATAGACTCCCCCCGTTTAGGCCTGACGTCCTCGTCAGCCAAACACACAGCCCAAGATCACCAGGCGATGTGAGACTCGTCTCGCTAGCCCTGTCATCTAGACCCAGACTCAGCCGAGACTCGCCACACACTTCCGGCTGGTTATTGGCTCTAATACCAAATGTAACGACCCGGCCCACTAGCAATAATAACTCGTTGGGTCCAAACCACAACCCAAAATGTTTAAGCCCAGTTATTATTACTAGTGTCCATGTCTCATATAAACCCAATCACAATTCCATCCACATCCGATGTGAGACTATTGGGGGCGTCATAATTTTGGCCACAATAATAGTAAGAAATAATTGTGACAAATATTATCGCCACATATTTACTTTTCAATTCACCATTTGTCACCATCGATAACGTTGGGCCACTAAAATAATAATAATTAACTGTGGCGAATTTGTATGGCCACACATTTATTAAGATTTTCGTGGCTATTTTCAACTTGTCTTCACTATTAATCTTAATCAGAATTTTCGTATACCTACGGTAGGAGTGTTTTAATGATCGTCACTAATTCTATGCACTATTTGTGGCCAACAATAAATTTTGGCCACAATAACAATAAGTAATTATTGTGGCAAATTTTATCGCCACATATTTACTTTTCAATTCACCATTTGTTACCATCAATAACGTTGGGCCACTGAAATAATAATAATTAACTGTGGCGAATTTGTATGGCCACACAGTTATTAAGATTTTCGTGGCTATTTTCAACTTGTCTTCACTATTAATCTTAATCAGAATTTTCATATACCTACGGTAGGGGTGTTTTAATGATCGTCACTAATTCGATGCACTATGTGTGGCCAACAATAAATTTTGGCCACAATAACAATAAGTAATTATTGTGGCAAATTTTATCGCCACATATTTACTTTTCAATTCACCATTTGTTACCATCGATAACGTTGGGCCACTGAAATAATAATAATTAACTGTGGCGAATTTGTATGGCCACTCAGTTATTAAGATTTTTGTGGCTATTTTCAACTTGTCTTCACTATTAATCTTAATCAGAATTTTCATATACCTACGGTAGGGGTGTTTTAATGATCGTTACTAATTCGATGCACTATGTGTGGCCAACAATAAATTTTGGCCACAATAACAATAAGTAATTATTGTGGCAAATTTTATCGCCACATATTTACTTTTCAATTCACAATTTGTCACCAGCGATAACGTTGGGCCACTGAAATAATAATAATTAACTGTGGCGAATTTGTATGGCCACACATTTATTAAGATTTTCGTGGCTATTTTCAACTTGTCTTCACTATTAATCTTAATCAGAATTTTCGTATACCTACGGTAGGCGTGTTTTAATGATCGTCACTAATTCGATGCACTATTTGTGGCCAACAATAAATTTTGGCCACAATAACAATAAGTAATTATTGTGGCAAATTTTATCGCCACATATTTACTTTTCAATTCACCATTTGTTACCATCGATAACGTTGGGCCACTGAAATAATAATAATTAACTGTGGCGAATTTGTATGGCCACACATTTATTAAGATTTTCGTGGCTATTTTCAACTTGTCTTCACTATTAATCTTAATCAGAATTTTCATATACCTACGGTAGGGGTGTTTTAATGATCGTCACTAATTCGATGCACTATGTGTGGCCAACAATAAATTTTGGCCACAATAACAATAAGTAATTATTGTGGTAAATTTTATCGCCACATATTTACTTTTCAATTCACCATTTGTCACCAGCGATAACGTTGGGCCACTGAAATAATAATGTAAGAATTTGAATATTTTATTGTAAATAAATAAAAGAGAAGAAATAAAAGTCAAGTTGAATTTTGAATCATGAGTGACCCCCTTTTCTGCAGTGCAAATTGCACAGTTAGGAGGCTGAAATATCGCCTTTCAATCAGAGCCTAATCTCGAAAATCCGAGACCACCAGTGCGACCGTCTCGTCGAATCGAGTGAAAACCATATTAAGCAAGTTCAGATCCGACGGTCGGATCTTCCAGAAATCGACGAAGAAGCGGGCGGGACCCGCGACTTAAGTGCACAGTGCCTTGGTACTGTACATGAACAGTAAACCCTAATTTCAAATGCCCCTATGTGCGAACGTTTGCCAAATCGCTGTCTGGAAACCGATCATAGCACTTCAGGTAGTCGTTTCGAACGGTTTCGACGTTCTGGACGCAATGACGCTGACGGAATCTCCGTTTGACGACCCTAGAGTCTCGAAAAGCGCAAAAACTGTATTCCGGAACAGTATTTTATGGACCGCGATTTTATCCGGGCAGTTTCGCGAAAATCAGAAATCTCTACCTGATAGGTCTCGTCGAGCCGGACGCCATGGCGAAGTCCATTTTTCATTTCGACGATCGGAACGCCTCAAAAAGCATGAAATACGGCGAAAATGCGGCTTTTTGCACATAAAACCCTATACTTTTGCCTCGAATTGCGTGCCATCTCTGTAGTGAGGGACCTTGGTGTAAATAAGTCATGTTGTTAAGGACTTAACACTAAATGCTGAGAGGTCAAGGGCTAAGATGCAATTTTACATATACTATATATATATGTATCCGAGCTCGGGATCCACAAACCCTAAACCCCCAGAGCTCTTGCCCTAGCCGCACCTCTCAACCTCCTTCCTCGCTCTCTGCCGCACCTCACGGAGCCTCCCCGCACCGGCCGCCGCATCCCCTTGCCGGAGAAGATCAAGAACTCCTCTTGATCTCGGGTCCTTGTTGAGGAAGGTGATAGAGAGGGCTCTAGGGGATCGAGACCTTGTCTGGTGGAGTCCCCTATGGAGCTGCAACCGAGCTGAGCCGACCCCGGTGCCAGCCGCCGCCGTGCGCCGCCGCGGGAGACCTCTCCTCCTTGCTAAGCTCCGACGAGGTAAGTTCTTGGAACTTCCTTTTTCATTTTGGCATTTGGGCACGACCAATGTGTTTCTGACATCGAGGCGACCCTCCGGGTGTAGGCCGAGCCGAGGCCGCCGTCCCGATCGCCGGCGGGAGCCATCCTCGCCGGATTATCGCTTCCTGACCGATCGCGGGCGCGAGCTTCATCCGGCCGTCAAGATCGAGATCAACACCGTTGATCTTTCTCCTCTGGGCAACTGCAAGCTTCCCCTAAAGTCGGACGACGATCGGATCAGGATCGAGACCGCACGACCGTGCCCTAGAAACCGAGCTTTTTCAACTTCGGTCGGTATCGGCCGTCCGGCGCCGCCGCTGCATCCCGGCGCCGGCCACCACTGCACCGAGCTTCGTAGGGTTGAGACAAGGTTCCTGGACCAAGTTGCTCCGGCCCGGAGTCACCTCACCGGAATCCGCCATTAGCGGCCCTTGAAGCTTCACCGAGCTCCGCCGCCGCGCGTCGCCGGCGCCTCCAGACGTCGGCCAACGGTGCAGGTAGGTCTATTTCATAATTTTAAGAACAATGGCGGTGTTGCATGGCCCTCTTAACGTCGGATTCTTGATCCTTAGGGTTGCACCCGAATTGGTCTCGGGCTCCACCTCCGGCCATCCCCGGCGCTCCGGGACTCCGGCTACCACCCAGGTGAGATCTAACTGCCCTAACCTTGCTCCCCAGCATTTTATTTGGGCCAGATACCCCCCTGTAACCAGGTTTCAAGGTTGCACCCGAATTGCCCACTTCGGGTTTGCCTCCGGCCGCCGCCGCCTCCGGCCGCCGGCGCCTGACCCAACTGGACCCGAGCACTCCCTGGGACCCAGAACTAACCCGTGCTCACCTCTGGTTGCATATTGACCAAGAGTTTGTGAATTTGCCCAAACCCGAGCCTTGGTTGGTGCACCACCTTGCTCCGGCAAGCTCTCCGGCCGGCCTCCGACGCGCACAAGGTGAGCACTTCACCCCTCTGTGTAATATTAACACCATGCTCTAGTTAACTCATGTTCAGATCATGTATGTATTAAGTTATTGCATAATGGTAAATTGGACTCTAAAGGTTTATGGGCCGACTTTGCCCTCGGGCCCTGTGCCAGCCCAATCTTGTGAGTACGAGCTTCGTCTCGTCGTAACGAACGCGCTGAAAGTTACAGATCAGCTTTTGGACTCCCGGATTGCTAGAACGAGCCGAAACAGTGTTTTAACTTAGAGTTTTTACGCAATTTAAGAACTGTTATAGATCAAATTGTAAATCGGACTTGATGCCTATCTCTAGATAGGGTTTTCACACTTTCCAGTCATGTTGATAAGATTCCGAGGGTTCTCATTGATCGGGGATTGGATTTCGTCCCGTAAATCGACCTATTTGACCCGTTTAAGCTTTCCGTCACTGGAGTGTCGTCGGGATGGGTTTGTGCGAGTCTATTACTAATCAAGTGTATCATTAATTATAGCAACAAGTCTTTATTTCGGTATATTTATGCAATATAACCTAGTGTGGACTTAGTTTTTATGGATCTTACTGTATTCTCGGGCTTCGTACCACCTTCTAACAGCGAGCACGGGTTCGCTTACGTCGACTGGTATCGACTAGTGTTTACGGTATAAGTTAAAACCTCTCGGATTGAGAGAACGAGTCGAAACAAGGGTTATTTCGGTATATTTATGCAAATTTATAAAACTCTAGGGACTAAATTGCAAATATATCTTCATGGGTGAAAGTTTTAAGTTTGATTTGAAATATAGTATTTTCAAAAAATTCAAATTAGAAATTGATTGCATTACGACAAATAATTGATACCTGATTGTACAATTATAACTTGAGTTCTTTTTTGAATCAAATAATTATAAAACTTAAGTTCAAATTTAAATCAAATAAAACAAATAGTAATTCAAATTAGAAATTTATTGTATTACCACAAATAATTTATAATTAATTGTACAATTAAAATAAATGGTAATTTCGAAGTCACATCTAATAATATCTAAATATACTGCAGATATATAAATATTAAGATGGATAAGACTTGGATGGATATGGATAATAGGCAAGATTCGAAATACATAACAGGAGTGAATAGTTTTCTTGACGGGATAAATTCGAAATACATAACGGGATAAAGAAGCTGAGGCACGAATTGCTGAAATGGATAAGCGGATGAGCCAAAAGGAGAAAGAAGCTGAGGCACGAATTGCTGAAATGCAAGCACAAATGCGTGACGAGATGAATTCTCAAATGCGTAATATGATGGAACAACTTTCACAAATGAGATTGCATGTGCCTATTCAGCCACCATCGACAAGAAAGGTAAGTTGGAGTATAAATTAGCAATATATTTTACTTTTTTGATAAAATAAATAGATAATATATATGCATAATTCTTATCATTTTTCTATTTTATTCTACAGGACTAAACCTTGGAAGCTCAATATTTCCGAGTTGGATCATCTCAAGAATTTCATTTTACTTTTAGCGTAGAATTTTTATTATCTTTATTCTAATGTAAACGATTAACTGTTAGCTTATTTTGATTATGCCAGTTGAACATATATTTGATTTCTGTATTTTGTTGAACATATCTTGATTATTGTGATTGATGTTATGTTAAAATCCTGATTGAGTAGTATTCAACTATTATTGTGCAGTAATAATGTGTAAAATTTATTTTTTTTTTATTTAAATTAGTACTACAAATTTTCTGTGGCTAAATAATAAATAGCCACAATATATGTAATTTGAAAACTTTACAGTGACCGGAACAATATTTGGCCACAAAATGTGATGTAAATATAGTGTGGCCAAATATTGTTCCAGTCAAATAAATTTTGTGGCCACTATATTTAATTTCGCCACTATATTTACACTATATTTTGTGGCCAATTTAATATTTGGCCATAAAATGTGTGGCATTATGTGTGGCCATCAAATAAATTTGTCACAATATTTTCAACATTATTTGTGGCCGACTACTTAATTTCGCCACTATATTTACACTATATTTTGTGGCCAATTTAATATTTGGCCATAAAATGTGTGACATTATGTGTGGCCATCAAATAAATTTGTCACAATACTTTCAACATTATTTGTGGCCGACTACTTAATTTCGCCACTCTATTTACACCACATATTGTGGCCAATTTAATATTTGGTCATAAATTATATGATGTCTTTTGTGGCCAAAAGTAATTTTGGCCACAAAATGTTAGAATATTAATTATTATTTTAATCACTATCTGTAGCCATATGGTAACCTTTTGTAGAGGAGGTTTGAGGTTTTGTGACGAATTCTATCGCCGCAAATTCATAGTGCTTTTTGTGGCGAATTAAAATTTTGGCCACATTAACCTTTTGCAGCAGTCCTATTGTGGCGACGTTGTGGCGAAGCTAATTTGGCCACAATAAATATTTTGTGACCAATTTGTATATTATTGTGGCCATTAGTTTCGCCACAATAGATAAATTTTCTTGTAGTGCCTGTTCCACCATGCCCATACACAAATATTAAGTCCACAATATTTTCATATACTGAAACCAAAACAGCATTATATATTTTTCTTTGCTCATCATTTAATCCACTAAACAGTTGTGTATGCTCATCTTTCAAGATATCTACATTATAATCCGTTTCTTCTCTGAGTAGCCTATTATTAAACTGGTCAAGAATACACCTATTAGGCACTGGTAAATTGAAATGATCAAGGGAGCTTCCATTCTTATTAAACAAAATGTCAAGTTCAAATAAAACATGATTTTGGAGTTCTTTTTGGGATAGTCTAAGATTTTGAATCCCAACAATATTTCCCAATCTGTATAAAATATCATCAGCTAATAATTCCCAAAATTTTTTCCACAATTTAATTGGGTTCGAAACTTCACAAAACATGACCAGAGTTACAAATAATTCCCTCAGTTGACTTGAAGAAGACCAAAGTGACGCCTCTCTTAGCGCTTCTTCCCACTCTTTATCATTACCAAGTAATCCAAGAGCATCACATGCAGATCGAAATGTTTCGTGAACAATACCATTGACAGTCCTAATTTCTTTATAATTTGTAGGACCTTTGACCACATTCAGAAGCATTCGTAGAAAATAAAGTTCTCCTGCACTTGGATGAACATAAACTATTCTACCTATACGATTGCCTTGTTTTCGAATTGACCAAAACTTATCTCGCAGATGCCATACCCATTTAGTCGGAAATTCTACATATGTGAGTTCGCGAGCATTGTCGCTAGCCAGATTTGTCTCCATCCAAGTTGTGAACATTGTTTTGGCAATATCAGGACGACGTCGTAAATTTTCTAAATTTTCATCATCACGATATGTAACATTATTCATCATTGGAAGATGAACAGTTAATCTTTCAACAAATGGTTGCCTAAAATGAATATCAAAATCGAATAATCTCCAAATAGCCTCATATGCTGATAAATATCGGCAATCAAGGTATTGTTTGATTTCATCAATTTCTTTATAACGATGAGTAGAAGAAACAATATCAGGACTGACATTATTTTCTATAACAACTGATGATCGATCTGGACCCTTGTTAATATATTTGAATAAATATTTGATAAGCCGCGATTTATTACACCACTCAATATTAATATGTGCCTGATATTTAAGAAGTAATGGTAAGTTATGGGGGACAACAAATCTGTTGTCAAGTTTAATTCCATTTTTAAGAACATTTCTTTGATTATTTTTTCTCCTATATATTGGAAATCCATCGTCACTCACTATTGTCTCATTGTTGCACTCTTTTGGAAAATGTTTTGAGCAATAACCTTTTACCATACAGGGCGCTCCTAATTTTGCAACTCCACATGGACCATGAATCATAAATTTTTCAACAACTGCATAACCATGCGGGTCAGTAACTTTATCAAGTATCTCAGCTGAAATGATCGAATCAATTTCAACATTCGTTAGATATTTATGGTTGGCATGCAACTATACTAAAATATGCACATGCTGAAGCCCTCTTTTTTGGAATTCAACTGTGTATAATTCTGCACCAAAATAACAAACTACAACAATAAACACTGGGAATAAAATTACTATTTATTTTTTACGATGTAGGTACTAAAAATTTTTAATAACTACATACCAGCTATGGATGGACCAAAGAAATGGTTCTTTTTTATATCGGTCATAAATGATTCCAATTTCATCTTGAAGACTCGACTAACAATATCAGGTCTATCCTCAGAGTGTTGGCCTGGAATGAAATGCAAGGCATCTCGTATTTCTTGCCACTGTGCATTACATGTAAATGTAATAAATAAGTCCGGAGGTCCGCAATGCCTACATATGGCAATAACATCGTGATAATTTTGAATCATATAACGTGGACCAGCAGTAAAGCTTGAGGGCAATATAATTCTTTTTCCAATAGCATTACCGTCAACATCGCCCTGAACAACAGCATCTTTTATACCTTTATATATTTCAGATCGTAAATTCGATTGATTCTTTCTGATATAACTGAGCCTTTCTTCTTCAACACATGAGAATGCATCTACTATATATTGTTGAAAAAGCCTCCCTCCACGTATGAGTGTTTTTCCTTCATGTAATCTATTTTGAATCCTATATGCATAAAACTCACGCATTGTAACGTATTGTCTATAGTTTGTTTTTCTACGTGACTCTTGACTTCATTCAATGCCCAATCTAAAGCCATCTTCACCATATGAAAATAGTATAGGATATTGCATAGCCATAAAAGAGGGATGTAAATCACTAATACGTTTGAGGCCATTTGTCTTATGCTCGACAACAATATCTCGCTGTCGATTTGCACAACCCAAGTCGCCAATAATCAAACCAGCAATTTCAGCACAAGATGGAGGATTATACTGTGATGTGGCTAAATTTCGCGTACCAATCAGCCGTAATCTAATTGGTAGGTAATCACTCTCTCTAAAACGATCCCTGGCCATTCGAAATGCTTTGACAATAACATTTTCAACATCGAACATTTTTATCAAATTTGCAACAATATCCTTATCGATACTTGGGGAATCACCACTTGCATGGAAGACTTTCATTCTGTTGTCAAGTTCATTTTCAGTGTCATAGATATATAATTGAGCAAATTTAGGTTCTTGGCCATCAGCAGGGATAAGAGAACCCATTATATGATAATTTTGACCACTGATTCTAAATATACACGGTCCTGGTTTCTTATTAATATCAACATCAACTTTCGCACCTATAGAGGTAAAAGCGAACATTGAATTGTAGACTTTAATGTTTTCCCGAAATTTTGTACCTTGTCTAGAACCTTGGCAATCCAATAGAACATCTAGTGTAGTTGGTGTATTGCGTAATAATGGTAAAGAAATCCTTCCTTCTTGGCAACATAAAGAAAATCTTGGAGTACGATGGTTCTGATGCTTGTAAATTCTTTCGTTATACCATAATAAAGCTCCACATGATTGACATTCATATTCTGGCAACCCTAAATATGAAGATACAACCTCTCTTATTTTTGGCAAGCGAGTATCTTCTAAATTATAATGAGAGAAATTATTATCATTATGAATAGTAATTTCATTATTTGTATCTTCTGTATGATATGTCTTACATCTGTTCCTGAACTGGGTTAGTATTCTTTTTCTTTTTTTACGATTTTCTCTACATATTGCTGATATGCGATCATCTTTTAGACTACAATGAGAGGAATTCTCATGAATAATTTCATTATTATTATTTATAACTTGTGCACGATATATCTTTGATTTATTCTTGCGTTCAGCCAGGATTCTTTTCCTTTTTTTCCGATTTTCTCTACATATTGATGATATATCCATTTAATCCTGAAACATAAAGAAATCTATTTAGAAAAAATGCAGAAATTAAAAGATAAGAACTATTGCTATTATTAAAATATTACTGTGGATAATATATATATGTTATGTGTATATTGTCTAACAAAGTTTATATATAGAGAAGAATTATATATATATAGTATATTATTATGTGAGTGTTGTCTAAAAAATTATATATATAGAGAAGAAAAATTGGAAGAATTGAGTAGTTTGGAAAGAAAAAGCATAAAACAATATTCACAAATTATTTGCTTCGTAAAGTACTCAGTAATACCTCAATAGCAAGAGAAGGTTTTCACGTAGGATGGCCTAACAGCAAGACGGAACAATTTGTACGGAAGTAGGTAGTACAAACTGTCGGAGAAAAATAACACGACAAAGATACAATGCAATAGTTAAAATTGTATTGTTAATCATTAATAAGATATGAATATTTATTTAAGTGTTGAATTAGAGGCAAGCAATATAAGGGAAATAAAAAATAATAGTAATAAAAAAAAGGACAGAAACATTCGGGAAGAAAAGAACATTACAAAATAAACTCTAATAATAAGGGATCAAAGTAAATAAACCCTCAGAAAACTATTCAAAATATAAAAAGAAGCTACAAAAGGATCTTGTTGAGTCTTTATCAGGCCATCCAAAACTCTTTATGAGTTGGTTGCCTAATAATTAGAGGATTTGCATAAACAGAGGGCAAAAAAAAAAAAAAAAAAGGGAGGAGAGAAATGTTGCTTGGGGGGGGGGGGGGGGGGGGGGGGGCGGCTTAGATAAGAGGAATTCTTAGAATTGTGGGAGAATGGAGCTACAATTTTTACTACTTACTTGACTGCCAATATTTTATATTTTATTTATTTTACAACTTATCAAAGTCATCACTCTATTACCATCAAAATATGTATTTTTTTTTTTCCTTTTTTGTTCACTCTATTACAGGGGAAATAGTGTGAAAATAGCTTCAGTAGGCAAGCGACGGAAGTTCCATAGTGGCAATCAGAAAGAATGGAAGAGGATAAGTAGTTTCCAAAAAAAAAAATGTGTCACCGTAGTATGGCAAGGGTCAACAAAATTATTTGCCAAAGAATAAATGAATTAGTGGTATATGCATTCTCCGAAACAATAATTACAAAAAAAAAAGAGAAAAAATCGATTATTTCCTAATTTATAAATTATATATTCACATAAAAGTACAATGACCAAAATCGACCATAAAAAAAAAATAAACAATATTAAAGTATGGAGAAGAATAGGGAACTAAAGTTAATTAGTTAAGTACTTTATGAATTCTCAAGCGGGGGCTATTTAATTTTTGGTGTTTAATTTCGACGGTAGACTACAAACTTGTTGGTATGTCTGAAAAGTGCTACATTTATTGAAAGTTGAATACATATAATTATATATGTATGAATATACCAAAATAAAAAATGACTATTTATTTTATTAGGTAGTTTTATTCAAGAACTATATGTATACAACACTCAATAAATATAAGTCTATTCAGTAAATAATAATTTCTTATAAATATAAATATAAATTAGTCTTTTTTTTTTTTTTCTTAATATAATTGAAGATATTTTGGCTTCTTTTTTTTTTTTTCTTTTTGTGTAATCTAATAATAAAGGGCGGACCTATAACTAATTCTAGAGTTGTAGTAGTTGGAGATATTAAAACAAATAAAATTTTGTTTTTTGTAACCTAATTATAGAGATTTACTCATTTATGAAAGCTAATAGGTTTTTGTTTTCTTTCTCTCTCTTTCATTAAATTATTATTATGGTTTACATATTTTTTTCTTCACAATCAACTTCTATTATAGGTAAATCTGGTGTAATGATCAAGGGTTAGTAATTTTGACCATTTATTCTAAATACATAGGAACATGATTTCTTATCAATACCTATATCTACTTTAGTAACTATAAAGGTAAAACCCAACACTAAATTGCAGACTCTATTTTTTTTGACAAAATTTTGTACCTTGTCTAGAATCTTGGCAATCCAATAAGACATCTAGTATATGTAGTAATCGTGAATTTTTAAAGATTTAAATAAATTTCTGGATTTATTAATTGCAGAAAATAAGTAAATTAAGCCCCAAAAATATCGCTTTTTGATCGAGGTCTGATCTCGAAAATCTGAGTTCACCATTGCGACCGTCTCGTCGAAACATGAAAAATTCATATTCACTTGTCGACGATCCAACGGTCGGATTTTCCAAAAATCAGCAAAGAAGCTGCGGGCCCCGCGACTTAAGTGTGAATAGTAACTCCGGTTTTCGGACCCCTCTAGATCGACGGTGGGCCAAACCACTATCTGCAAAACAAGACTGGCAGTATGAGTAGTCGATCCTAGCTAAATTCGATGTTCTGAGCGCAATGGCACTGACGGTTTCCGCGTTTGGCGATCCGTGTGCATCGAAGTGCGTGCGTCGGATTGCGACACATAGAACTAAATGGCCCGAGAATTCGTTTGTCCACCAAATTGAACAAATAAATAGCCTAACTTGAAGGTCTCGACGAGCCGGACGTCGTGGCGAAGTCCATTTCGCATTTCGTCGAGCGGATTTTCTCGAAATGCGTGTAAAGCGTCAAATTATCGCTTCTTCTTCAAGTTCCTTGGGCCAAAGTTCTTGGAACCTTGTTGTTGGGCTTCTGCCAACTTGAGAAGCCCATGAAGGTGGCTGAGCAGAGCTCGGGGCTTGGGGGTTAAGTGTGAACCCGGTTTGAAGGATTAATGCAAAGAATCTTGCATTGGCTTTTGGGCTTCCTCGTGGGAGGTTACACGAGGAAGGCTCTTGGGATTTCTAACTCCCAAGAGTTAATCCTCATAAAGCCTGGTGTTGTGGTGGCTGAGGAGTCACCCCCTCCATTGAAGAAAAATCCAAGAGGGAACTCGGGAGAGAGGAAGAAGAAGATGGAACCAACTTCTTCCAAGTCTTGATCTGGAGATCCAGTGGAGTTCCTCTGTACCAGTGGAGTGTTGCTGGAGCTTGCCGTGGCCGCGCGTGAAGAAGGAACCAAGAACCGGCTTCTTCCTCCTTCACCAACTCCGGCCAAGGTAAGAGCACCCTAACCAATGGTTCTCAAGACCCGAGACCCTTAGCAGTAGACTCCCTGTGTCCTAAGGATGCTCCCTGCACGAGCCCGAGCCCCCATGCAGTTTGGTTGGCCGGCGGGAGCAAGGTCTCGCCGGAAACCTAACCTAGCTCCGCCTCTGGAGAACTCGGCAACCAGTGGACCAAACGGGCTCAAACTCGGGGTGCTTGGACTGTAGGTGGAAGGGACCAACTCCACCAAATTTGGTGGAGTATGGTTAACCCAGTGAGTGGCAGTTTTATGCCCTAGATTTCGGGTTTATTACAAGTTGGCCGAGGATGCAATTCCGGCGCCGGCGAGCCTCTCCGACGCCGGACATCTACCCAGAGGAGATGATGGGACCCAAGGGGGTCCATCCATGCCATTGCATGGCTCCCATGCATCATGAAAAATCATGATGTCATGGATGACCCGAAAGTGCCCATGTAGCCGCCGCCGGCGCTCCGGCCACCTCCGGGCGGGGTGGGATGGACAGGAAGCTTTGTATGGTCCTATAGAAGCATTCCATCCAAGTTAGGGAGCTTCAAAGTGCCCCTTTCAAGATTCACCATTAGAGGTGAAGAAGCTCCAAATCGGAGCTTTGCTCCGCCGCGCCGCCGCCGCACCCCGAGGCCAGCCACATGCATGGAAAGCTTCAGGGAGGCAAATAGCACCTTCTGGTGCTTTTAGTTGAGCCCCAGATGTCCGGGGTTGCTGGTCACGAAAATCAATGCAAAGCCCCTCATCTTGTTCCTCGGGCCCGGCCGGTCTGGGGGAATTTGATTGCTCCAAATTGAAGGAAATTGATCAGCAAGTAAAGTGGATTAATTCCTTCCAAGTTGGAAGCAAGATGGTCCAGTATTTGCTGAGATCCAGCTTCGAGTTGATGATGTATAGTTGTATACGAAGCATGCATGTTAGGTGCTCGACAAAATGCCTCAATGAGAATTTAAATTGAATTAGCTCTCGAGCTGTATATCAAAGTTACTCAGAAAGGTCCCCTGAGCTTGATGCTCACTTCAGATCAACTTGGATCTGTGTGGACAGAGGTTTTATGCTTGTGCTTTAGGTTAGTGAGCAAGGATGGTGGATCTACTTGTTCCAGCAGACCTGGGCTGCTAAGGAAGTGAGCCCCAGTGTCCCTGCACTGTTTGGAAACACTTTGATATACAAAGTTTTGATAAATGATACATAGATGCAAAGTCATGACATAAACAAGCTTAAATGTAATAATTCCTTAAAAACTGTATTAGGGTCTGGGTGAAAAGTTGTAACAGTGTACTCCTAGCTATTTTGGGGTCACTGAACGCGATGCTCGCGTTTGTTTTGGGTTTTGGTGAGCCGAAGAAGCGAAAATGCGTTTCGGCTAAGTTAGAGGAGTAATTCATGGCCCGAAGTTTGCCCCGGGCATCGTGCTGCCACAAATGGGTGAGCACGACGTTCAGCAAGTCGAATGTCATCTGCTGGAGGTGACGGCTCGTAAAAATGATTTACCGTTTGAGAGAACGAGCCAAAACAGTGGTTATTTAGTGTATAAAACACATTCTGGGTAAGCTCGAGGACCTTGCTGCAATTGTAGCAGTATAGAAAAGCTAGATAAATGTTCTAAAACATTATTAACCTTTCAGTGGGTTTCCCGGGGTCCTTGAAAAGCTAAATAGGCTTATTGTTGCGTTAATCGACGAAATGGTCGATTCACGCTAGTTGTGCCTTGAGGATTTGGTAGATCCTGAGTTGTCATCTGGTATTATTGTAGGCCCAAGTCATCAGGAGCCAACAGTGATCTGTCTTGTGGTTATCGTGACCGTCTACCTTCTGGTGGAGTCGTTGTTCCTCCTATATACATGTGGGTTATCTTCGGTCCGCGTTTTATCAGGTCGGCCCTATTGGGTGCCGTGGTAGGTCGGACCCCTGTTCTTGGTGTAACCCTGAACCTATGCTTTAGCCTTACTATATGCTTTCATTCCAGCATTCAGTTATTTCAGCTATATTGCCTGATTATACATATGAGCCTTTCGTGATACTCTATTCTTCACTGCATGTTTAGAATAGGAGTTCTAGTCTCAGTACTTGGCATGAATTGCATCAGTATCGATATCCTAGTGGGGATTTCCTCGGCTTCTCGCCGTCTGTCCGGTCTACCGACCGTGGACTGAGATTTAGCAGAATGATTGCTATTGAGTTTATACCTGTTCTTATTACTTGCTTATCTACCAGCAGTTGCTTGTTTACCATATTGAGATATATCATGCTTACATTCCAGCAGTTGCTTGTCGTATCGTGCTTACATTCCAGCAGTTACTTGTGTACCATGTGGAGTTATATTATGATTTCTTCAACAGTTGATATGCATTTCCTGGACACATGCCATGCTTGATTGGTCACTAGCATAGTTTTATACCTGTCTCTATTCTTCACTGCATATTTAGAATAGGAGATACTACTTCAGCATGTGGCATGTTATACTAGTATCCCAGTGGGGATTTTCCTCGGCTTCTTGCCGTCTATGTGGTCAGTGGACCATGGTTTGAGCATCAGCATTATGATCGCCGTCGAGCCAAGCTTTTCGTCACGCACACCGACGGTTTGGCCACCGTGTGGGTGTTCTTTACCGGTAGAGAGGTCTGATTGACCCGTGAGCCTAGTGGGGTTATGATAGCTTGATTGCGTGTCCAAAAGTGGTTGTTGCCTGAGGCCCCAATGACCAAAAGTGGTTGTTGCCTGAGGTCATATGCTCCATGGCAAATTTAGCCTGAGGCCCTTGTGGCCAAAAGTGGCAGTGATTGGGTATATTTGTGATGATTACTTTTGATGCATTATCCTTGTTTATCATTTACTGCTTGCCAGATTATCAGTGATAGCATGATTGTTTCCTGCTTATCAGTACAGTATATTCATTCCTGCTTGTCAGTTATAGCATGATCATTCATTCCTACTTGTAGTCTTATCAGTGATAGCATGATCAGCTCTATATATGATTACACTGCTCTGTTGATTAATCCATGATTAATGGTACATATTTGAATTATACCTTTCAGTTGCAGTATATCCTACTTTTGCTATCCGCTTATTATTGTATCCAGTAGGTACGGCTTGCTATTTCCCGGCCCGTCGTGCCCACTGGGATACACTCCGGTGTGTCTCACACCCTCGGGTGACTGTTTTTCAGGTCCTTCGGGTGGGGGGACTTTTGGACGCTCTGTGTGAGGACGTGAGATAGACTGACCCTGGTAGGATGTACCCTTTTTGGTTTTAGTAAAACTTATAACTGATATTTCCATTTTGAGAAACTGGATTGTAATAACTCTGGAACCTTGTGGATGTAATGGAGTAGAACTTAATTAGTATATCTATCTTGTATCTACTCTGATTGACTGTATCTGTTAGCCGAGCACATATAGGGAAGACTCTGTTGGAGATACAGAGACTTTTCTATATGTGTGGCGGTCTGTTCACGCCTTGGAGAGTTCAAGTTTTAACTCTGATAAAAAAAAAAAAAAAAAAAAAATTTTAGACCCACTTTCGAATCTCGGGGCGTGACAGATTAGA
Organism: Tillandsia leiboldiana; assembly: GCA_029204045.2. NCBI lineage: Eukaryota > Viridiplantae > Streptophyta > Magnoliopsida > Poales > Bromeliaceae > Tillandsia > Tillandsia leiboldiana. The sequence continues at coordinate 47,063,718 of CM055065.1, forward strand.
TGGTATCAGAGCATAGGTACACGGTACCTAGGTTTGGGTTAGGAAAAACCCTAGAATGACTGAGTGACGCGAGAGCGTGGGCATATGGGTAGATAAATTTAAAAATAATACGGTTAAGTGAGTCTGGCCTGACTAGGGTTGTTGGGCTGCAGATTATGGCCCGTCTTCGAGGTAGAGGGTCTCAGCGTAGGGCGGACAGTGGCCGAGGTGTCGGCCGACCGCCCAGTGCACCAGTGGAGCCGGCGGATACTGATCGGTTCCAGCAGATGCAAGATCAGATCACCGCACTGTCGGCGGTGGTTCAGCAGCTGGTGCAGCAGGTTACCACTTTTACTGCTCCACCAACCCCGCCACCAGTACCACCTCCTGTGCCAGTGGTGGAGGAACCAATCGTACCTCCTGTCGCCCCTATACCACCAGTGGCGACAGCCCCGGCAACTACCACCACTTCTGGGGTTGCAGCCGCCACAGATACCCTGAATGCTGCAATCGGGACTTCTTCACTGCCAACGACGCCTGTTGCTACAGGGGATGCTGCCCAGGCAGAACGGGCCCGAGCAAAGGCTGTGTTATTGGAATTCAAGAAGTTCCAGCCGCCCACTTTCGATGGTACGGATCCTGATAATTGGGCGATTGAGAAGTGGGTGCTGCATATTGAGAAGCTGTTCCGAGATATGTATACGGAGGACCGAGACCGTGTACATTTGGCCGCTCACTGTCTTGCGGGTGAGGCGGACCAATGGTGGTCAGAAACACTGAGGGAGCAGTTTGGGGGTATACATGAACCCCCGTGGCATGACTTCAAGGCGGCAATTTATGACCGCTACCTGAATGACATCACGAAGCAAGAGATGGAAAGGGAATTGGAAACCATGCGTCAAGGGGATCGCACGGTTCGGGATTATGAGCGGGAATTCTCCCTTATAAGCGCTCTAATTTCGCATGCGGTGCGAGACGAAGGTCGCAAGATTCGACTGTTTACTCAAGGGCTGCGACCCGACATCAGGCGACTTCTCTCCCCTCTGGACATCAGTTTGTATCGGAACTGTGTCAAGCGTGCACTTGCTGTGCAAGCTGATATCTCTGTTGCATGTGCTGAGCGCCAAGCGGCTGAAAAGGGCAAGGAGAAGAAAAGGCCATTTTCTGGAAATACTAGTGGTTCAATAAGCAGTGGCAAACCACCTAAATATCCTCAATCCCAAAGAACGACCAAGAGCGTGAGTACCCCTGCTGTTAGCCAACCGCCATTTTCTCAGTCATGCATTATTTGTGGCGGATCCCATCGTACTGCTAGTTGTGAACAACGCTTTGGTCGCTGTTTCCGCCGTGGCCAGACAGGACATATGGCGAATAGCTGTTCGCAGCAACCTACATTGGCTCCATCCTCAGCTTCTGCTCCTGCCGCCCCTGGTCGACGTCCAAACCCTACTGCTAGTTCGGCATCCACGGGACATTCCCCTCGACCGACTGAGGGAGCGCGCCAACCTGCTGGCGGGCGAGTCTATGCATTGAGTCAGAGCGATCCACCAATGGAGGACCCGACAGAAGTCCACATAATTGACAAATGAGGAGTTATTGGTGGTTTGGAACTATTTTGTGATAATTGAGCCTTATTAAAACTTTAGTAGTACTATAGTTAAGTTTAAGTTTCGGGGACGAAACTTTTTATAAGTGGTGGGTGATGTAGTAATCGTGAATTTTTAAAGATTTAAATAAATTTCTGGATTTATTAATTGCAGAAAATAAGTAAATTAAGCCCCAAAAATATCGCTTTTTGATCGAGGTCTGATCTCGAAAATCTGAGTTCACCATTGCGACCGTCTCGTCGAAACATGAAAAATTCATATTCACTTGTCGACGATCCAACGGTCGGATTTTCCAGAAATCAGCAAAGAAGCTGCGGGCCCCGCGACTTAAGTGTGAATAGTAACTCCGGTTTTCGGACCCCTCTGGATCGACGGTGGGCCAAACCACTATCTGCAAAACAAGACTAGCAGTATGAGTAGTCGATCCTAGCTAAATTCGACGTTCTGAGCGCAATGGCACTGACGGTTTCCGCGTTTGGCGATCCGTGTGCATCGAAGTGCGTGCGTCGGATTGCGACACATAGAACTAAATGGCCCGAGAATTCGTTTGTCCACCAAATTGAACAAATAAATAGCCTAACTTGAAGGTCTCGACGAGCCGGACGTCGTGGCGAAGTCCATTTCGCATTTCGTCGAGCGGATTTTCTCGAAATGCGTGTAAAGCGTCAAATTATCGCTTCTTCTTCAAGTTCCTTGGGCCAAAGTTCTTGGAACCTTGTTGTTGGGCTTCTGCCAACTTGAGAAGCCCATGAAGGTGGCTGAGCAGAGCTCGGGGCTTGGGGGTTAAGTGTGAACCCGGTTTGAAGGATTAATGCAAAGAATCTTGCATTGGCTTTTGGGCTTCCTCGTGGGAGGTTACACGAGGAAGGCTCTTGGGATTTCTAACTCCCAAGAGTTAATCCTCATAAGGCCTGGTGTTGTGGTGGTTGAGGAGTCACACCCTCCATTGAAGAAAAATCCAAGAGGGAACTCGGGAGAGAGGAAGAAGAAGATGGAACCAACTTCTTCCAAGTCTTGATCTGGAGATCCAGTGGAGTTCCTCTGTACCAGTGGAGTGTTGCTGGAGCTTGCCGTGGCCGCGCGTGAAGAAGGAACCAAGAACCGGCTTCTTCCTCCTTCACCAACTCCGGCCAAGGTAAGAGCACCCTAACCAATGGTTCTCAAGACCCGAGACCCTTAGCAGTAGACTCCCTGTGTCCTAAGGATGCTCCCCGCACGAGCCCGAGCCCCCATGCAGTTTGGTTGGCCGGCGGGAGCAAGGTCTCGCCGGAAACCTAACCTAGCTCCGCCTCTGGAGAACTCGGCAACCAGTGGACCAAACGGGCTCAAACTCGGGGTGCTTGGACTGTAGGTGGAAGGGACCAACTCCACCAAATTTGGTGGAGTATGGTTAACCCAGTGAGTGACAGTTTTATGCCCTAGATTTCGGGTTTATTACAAGTTGGCCGAGGATGCAACTCCGGCGCCGGCGAGCCTCTCCGACGCCGGACATCTACCCAGAGGAGATGATGGGACCCAAGGGGGTCCATCCATGCCATTGCATGGCTCCCATGCATCATGAAAAATCATGATGTCATGGATGACCCGAAAGTGCCCATGTAGCCGCCGCCGGCGCTCCGGCCACCTCCGACCGGGGTGGGATGGACAGGAAGCTTTGTATGGTCCTATAGAAGCATTCCATCCAAGTTAGGGAGCTTCAAAGTGCCCCTTTCAAGATTCACCATTAGAGGTGAAGAAGCTCCAAATCGGAGCTTTGCTCCGCCGCGCCGCCGCCGCACCCCGAGGCCAGCCACATGCATGGAAAGCTTCAGGGAGGCAAATAGCACCTTCTGGTGCTTTTAGTTGAGCCCCAGATGTCCGGGGTTGCTGGTCACGAAAATCAATGCAAACCCCCTCATCTTCTTCCTCGGGCCCGGCCGGTCTGGGGGAATTTGATTGCTCCAAATTGAAGAAAATTGATCAGCAAGTAAAGTGGATTAATTCCTTCCAAGTTGGAAGCAAGATGGTCCAGTATTTGCTGAGATCCAGCTTCGAGTTGATGATGTATAGTTGTATACGAAGCATGCATGTTAGGTGCTCGACAAAATGCCTCAATGAGAATTTAAATTGAATTAGCTCTCGAGTTGTATATCAAAGTTACTCAGAAAGGTCCCCTGAGCTTGATGCTCACTTCAGATCAACTTGGATCTGTGTGGACAGAGGTTTTATGCTTGTGCTTTAGGTTAGTGAGCAAGGATGGTGGATCTACTTGTTCCAGCAGACCTGGGCTGCTAAGGAAGTGAGCCCCAGTGTCCCTGCACTGTTTGGAAACACTTTGATATACAAAGTTTTGATAAATGATACATAGATGCAAAGTCATGACATAAACAAGCTTAAATGTAATAATTCCTTAAAAACTGTATTAGGGTCTGGGTGAAAAGTTGTAACAGTGTACTCCTAGCTATTTTGGGGTCACTGAACGCGATGCTCGCGTTTGTTTTGGGTTTTGGTGAGCCGAAGAAGCGAAAATGCGTTTCGGCTAAGTTAGAGGAGTAATTCATGGCCCGAAGTTTGCCCCGGGCATCGTGCTGCCACAAATGGGTGAGCACGGCGTTCAGCAAGTCGAATGTCATCTGCTGGAGGTGACGGCTCGTAAAAATGATTTACCGTTTGAGAGAACGAGCCAAAACAGTGGTTATTTAGTGTATAAAACACATTCTGGGTAAGCTCGAGGGCCTTGCTGCAATTGTAGCAGTATAGAAAAGCTAGATAAATGTTCTAAAACATTATTAACCTTTCAGTGGGTTTCTCGGGGTCCTTGAAAAGCTAAATAGGCTTATTGTTGCGTTAATCGACGAAATGGTCGATTCACGCTAGTTGTGCCTTGAGGATTTGGTAGATCCTGAGTTGTCATCTGGTATTATTGTAGGCCCCAGTCATCAGGAGCCAGCAGTGATCTGTTTTGTGGTTATCGTGACCGTCTACCTTCTGGTGGAGTCGTTGTTCCTCCTATATACAGGTGGGTTATCTTCGGTCCGCGTTTTATCAGGTCGGCCCTATTTGGTGCCGTGGTAGGTCGGACCCCTGTTCTTGGTGTAACCCTGAACCTATGCTTTAGCCTTACTATATGCTTTCATTCCAGCATTCAGTTATTTCAGCTATATTGCCTGATTATACATATGAGCCTTTCGTGATACTCTATTCTTCACTGCATGTTTAGAATAGGAGTTCTAGTCTCAGTACTTTGCATGAATTGCATCAGTATCGATATCCTAGTGGGGATTTCCTCGGCTTCTCGCCGTCTGTCCGGTCTACCGACCGTGGACTGAGATTTAGCAGAATGATTGCTATTGAGTTTATACCTGTTCTTATTACTTGCTTATCTACCAGCAGTTGCTTGTTTACCATATTGAGATATATCATGCTTACATTCCAGCAGTTGCTTGTCATATCGTGCTTACATTCCAGCAGTTACTTGTGTATCATGTGGAGTTATATTATGATTTCTTCAACAGTTGATATGCATTTCCTGGACACATGCCATGCTTGATTGGTCACTAGCATAGTTCTATACCTGTCTCTATTCTTCACTGCATATTTAGAATAGGAGATACTACTTCAGCATGTGGCATGTTATACTAGTATCCCAGTGGGGATTTTCCTCGGCTTCTTGCCGTCTATGTGGTCAGTGGACCATGGTTTGAGCATCAGCATTATGATCGTCGTCGAGCCAAGCTTTTCGTCACGCACACCGACGGTTTGGCCACCGTGTGGGTGTTCTTTACCGGTAGAGAGGTCTGATTGACCCGTGAGCCTAGTGGGGTTATGATAGCTTGATTGCGTGTCCAAAAGTGGTTGTTGCCTGAGGCCCCAATGACCAAAAGTGGTTGTTGCCTGAGGTCATATGCTCCATGGCAAATTTAGCCTGAGGCCCTTGTGGCCAAAAGTGGCAGTGATTGGGTATATTTGTGATGATTACTTTTGATGCATTATCCTTGTTTATCATTTACTGCTTGCCAGATTATCAGTGATAGCATGATTGTTTCCTGCTTATCAGTACAGTATATTCATTCCTGCTTGTCAGTTATAGCATGATCATTCATTCCTACTTGTAGTCTTATCAGTGATAGCATGATCAGCTCTATATATGATTACACTGCTCTGTTGATTAATCCATGATTAATGGTACATATTTGAATTATACCTTTCAGTTGCAGTATATCCTACTTTTGCTATCCGCTTATTATTGTATCCAGTAGGTACGGCTTGCTATTTCCCGGCCCGTCGTGCCCACTGGGATACACTCCGGTGTGTCTCACACCCTCGGGTGACTGTTTTTCAGGTCCTTCGGGTGGGGGGACTTTTGGACGCTCTGTGTGAGGACGTGAGATAGACTGACCCTGGTAAGATGTACCCTTTTTGGTTTTAGTAAAACTTATAACTGATATTTCCATTTTGAGAAACTGGATTGTAATAACTCTGGAACCTTGTGGATGTAATGGAGTAGAACTTAATTAGTATATCTATCTTGTATCTACTCTGATTGACTGTATCTGTTAGCCGAGCACATATAGGGAAGACTCTGTTGGAGATACAGAGACTTTTCTATATGTGTGGCGGTCTGTTCACGCCTTGGAGAGTTCAAGTTTTAACTCTGATAAAAAAAAAAAAAAAAAAAAATTTACACCCACTTTCGAATCTCGGGGCGTGACAGATTAGATGGTATCAGAGCATAGGTACACGGTACCTAGGTTTGGGTTAGGAAAAACCCTAGAATGACTGAGTGACGCGAGAGCGTGGGCATATGGGTAGATAAATTTAAAAATAATACGGTTAAGTGAGTCTGGCCTGACTAGGGTTGTTGGGCTGCAGATTATGGCCCGTCTTCGAGGTAGAGGGTCTCAGCGTAGGGCGGACAGTGGCCGAGGTGTCGGCCGACCGCCCAGTGCACCAGTGGAGCCGGCGGATACTGATCGGTTCCAGCAGATGCAAGATCAGATCACCGCACTGTCGGCGGTGGTTCAGCAGCTGGTGCAGCAGGTTACCACTTTTACTGCTCCACCAACCCCGCCACCAGTACCACCTCCTGTGCCAGTGGTGGAGGAACCAATCGTACCTCCTGTCGCCCCTATACCACCAGTGGCGACAGCCCCGGCAACTACCACCACTTCTGGGGTTGCAGCCGCCACAGATACCCTGAATGCTGCAATCGGGACTTCTTCACTGCCAACGACGCCTGTTGCTACAGGGGATGCTGCCCAGGCAGAACGGGCCCGAGCAAAGGCTGTGTTATTGGAATTCAAGAAGTTCCAGCAGCCCACTTTCGATGGTACGGATCCTGATAATTGGGCGATTGAGAAGTGGGTGCTGCATATTGAGAAGCTGTTCCGAGATATGTATACGGAGGACCGAGACCGTGTACATTTGGCCGCTCACTGTCTTGCGGGTGAGGCGGACCAATGGTGGTCAGAAACACTGAGGGAGCAGTTTGGGGGTATACATGAACCCCCGTGGCATGACTTCAAGGCGGCAATTTATGACCGCTACCTGAATGACATCACGAAGCAAGAGATGGAAAGGGAATTGGAAACCATGCGTCAAGGGGATCGCACGGTTCGGGATTATGAGCGGGAATTCTCCCTTATAAGCGCTCTAATTTCGCATGCGGTGCGAGACGAAGGTCGCAAGATTCGACTGTTTACTCAAGGGCTGCGACCCGACATCAGGCGACTTCTCTCCCCTCTGGACATCAGTTTGTATCGGAACTGTGTCAAGCGTGCACTTGCTGTGCAAGCTGATATCTCTGTTGCATGTGCTGAGCGCCAAGCGGCTGAAAAGGGCAAGGAGAAGAAAAGGCCATTTTCTGGAAATACTAGTGGTTCAATAAGCAGTGGCAAACCACCTAAATATCCTCAATCCCAAAGAACGACCAAGAGCGTGAGTACCCCTGCTGTTAGCCAACCGCCATTTTCTCAGTCATGCATTATTTGTGGCGGATCCCATCGTACTGCTAGTTGTGAACAACGCTTTGGTCGCTGTTTCCGCCGTGGCCAGACAGGACATATGGCGAATAGCTGTTCGCAGCAACCTACATTGGCTCCATCCTCAGCTTCTGCTCCTGCCGCCCCTGGTCGACGTCCAAACCCTACTGCTAGTTCGGCATCCACGGGACATTCCCCTCGACCGACTGAGGGAGCGCGCCAACCTGCTGGCGGGCGAGTCTATGCATTGAGTCAGAGCGATCCACCAATGGAGGACCCGACAGAAGTCCACATAATTGACAAATGAGGAGTTATTGGTGGTTTGGAACTATTTTGTGATAATTGAGCCTTATTAAAACTTTAGTAGTACTATAGTTAAGTTTAAGTTTCGGGGACGAAACTTTTTATAAGTGGTGGGTGATGTAGTAATCGTGAATTTTTAAAGATTTAAATAAATTTCTGGATTTATTAATTGCAGAAAATAAGTAAATTAAGCCCCAAAAATATCGCTTTTTGATCGAGGTCTGATCTCGAAAATCTGAGTTCACCATTGCGACCGTCTCGTCGAAACATGAAAAATTCATATTCACTTGTCGACGATCCAACGGTCGGATTTTCCAGAAATCAGCAAAGAAGCTGCGGGCCCCGCGACTTAAGTGTGAATAGTAACTCCGGTTTTCGGACCCCTCTGGATCGACGGTGGGCCAAACCACTATCTGCAAAACAAGACTAGCAGTATGAGTAGTCGATCCTAGCTAAATTCGACGTTCTGAGCGCAATGGCACTGACGGTTTCCGCGTTTGGCGATCCGTGTGCATCGAAGTGCGTGCGTCGGATTGCGACACATAGAACTAAATGGCCCGAGAATTCGTTTGTCCACCAAATTGAACAAATAAATAGCCTAACTTGAAGGTCTCGACGAGCCGGACGTCGTGGCGAAGTCCATTTCGCATTTCGTCGAGCGGATTTTCTCGAAATGCGTGTAAAGCGTCAAATTATCGCTTCTTCTTCAAGTTCCTTGGGCCAAAGTTCTTGGAACCTTGTTGTTGGGCTTCTGCCAACTTGAGAAGCCCATGAAGGTGGCTGAGCAGAGCTCGGGGCTTGGGGGTTAAGTGTGAACCCGGTTTGAAGGATTAATGCAAAGAATCTTGCATTGGCTTTTGGGCTTCCTCGTGGGAGGTTACACGAGGAAGGCTCTTGGGATTTCTAACTCCCAAGAGTTAATCCTCATAAGGCCTGGTGTTGTGGTGGTTGAGGAGTCACCCCCTCCATTGAAGAAAAATCCAAGAGGGAACTCGGGAGAGAGGAAGAAGAAGATGGAACCAACTTCTTCCAAGTCTTGATCTGGAGATCCAGTGGAGTTCCTCTGTACCAGTGGAGTGTTGCTGGAGCTTGCCGTGGCCGCGCGTGAAGAAGGAACCAAGAACCGGCTTCTTCCTCCTTCACCAACTCCGGCCAAGGTAAGAGCACCCTAACCAATGGTTCTCAAGACCCGAGACCCTTAGCAGTAGACTCCCTGTGTCCTAAGGATGCTCCCTGCACGAGCCCGAGCCCCCATGCAGTTTGGTTGGCCGGCGGGAGCAAGGTCTCGCCGGAAACCTAACCTAGCTCCGCCTCTGGAGAACTCGGCAACCAGTGGACCAAACGGGCTCAAACTCGGGGTGCTTGGACTGTAGGTGGAAGGGACCAACTCCACCAAATTTGGTGGAGTATGGTTAACCCAGTGAGTGACAGTTTTATGCCCTAGATTTCGGGTTTATTACAAGTTGGCCGAGGATGCAACTCCGGCGCCGGCGAGCCTCTCCGACGCCGGACATCTACCCAGAGGAGATGATGGGACCCAAGGGGGTCCATCCATGCCATTGCATGGCTCCCATGCATCATGAAAAATCATGATGTCATGGATGACCCGAAAGTGCCCATGTAGCCGCCGCCGGCGCTCCGGCCACCTCCGGCCGGGGTGGGATGGACAGGAAGCTTTGTATGGTCCTATAGAAGCATTCCATCCAAGTTAGGGAGCTTCAAAGTGCCCCTTTCAAGATTCACCATTAGAGGTGAAGAAGCTCCAAATCGGAGCTTTGCTCCGCCGCGCCGCCGCCGCACCCCGAGGCCAGCCACATGCATGGAAAGCTTCAGGGAGGCAAATAGCACCTTCTGGTGCTTTTAGTTGAGCCCCAGATGTCCGGGGTTGCTGGTCACGAAAATCAATGCAAACCCCCTCATCTTCTTCCTCGGGCCCGGCCGGTCTGGGGGAATTTGATTGCTCCAAATTGAAGAAAATTGATCAGCAAGTAAAGTGGATTAATTCCTTCCAAGTTGGAAGCAAGATGGTCCAGTATTTGCTGAGATCCAGCTTCGAGTTGATGATGTATAGTTGTATACGAAGCATGCATGTTAGGTGCTCGACAAAATGCCTCAATGAGAATTTAAATTGAATTAGCTCTCGAGTTGTATATCAAAGTTACTCAGAAAGGTCCCCTGAGCTTGATGCTCACTTCAGATCAACTTGGATATGTGTGGACAGAGGTTTTATGCTTGTGCTTTAGGTTAGTGAGCAAGGATGGTGGATCTACTTGTTCCAGCAGACCTGGGCTGCTAAGGAAGTGAGCCCCAGTGTCCCTGCACTGTTTGGAAACACTTTGATATACAAAGTTTTGATAAATGATACATAGATGCAAAGTCATGACATAAACAAGCTTAAATGTAATAATTCCTTAAAAACTGTATTAGGGTCTGGGTGAAAAGTTGTAACAGTGTACTCCTAGCTATTTTGGGGTCACTGAACGCGATGCTCGCGTTTGTTTTGGGTTTTGGTGAGCCGAAGAAGCGAAAATGCGTTTCGGCTAAGTTAGAGGAGTAATTCATGGCCCGAAGTTTGCCCCGGGCATCGTGCTGCCACAAATGGGTGAGCACGGCGTTCAGCAAGTCGAATGTCATCTGCTGGAGGTGACGGCTCGTAAAAATGATTTACCGTTTGAGAGAACGAGCCAAAACAGTGGTTATTTAGTGTATAAAACACATTCTGGGTAAGCTCGAGGGCCTTGCTGCAATTGTAGCAGTATAGAAAAGCTAGATAAATGTTCTAAAACATTATTAACCTTTCAGTGGGTTTCCCGGGGTCCTTGAAAAGCTAAATAGGCTTATTGTTGCGTTAATCGACGAAATGGTCGATTCACGCTAGTTGTGCCTTGAGGATTTGGTAGATCCTGAGTTGTCATCTGGTATTATTGTAGGCCCCAGTCATCAGGAGCCAGCAGTGATCTGTCTTGTGGTTATCGTGACCGTCTACCTTCTGGTGGAGTCGTTGTTCCTCCTATATACAGGTGGGTTATCTTCGGTCCGCGTTTTATCAGGTCGGCCCTATTTGGTGCCGTGGTAGGTCGGACCCCTGTTCTTGGTGTAACCCTGAACCTATGCTTTAGCCTTACTATATGCTTTCATTCCAGCATTCAGTTATTTCAGCTATATTGCCTGATTATACATATGAGCCTTTCGTGATACTCTATTCTTCACTGCATGTTTAGAATAGGAGTTCTAGTCTCAGTACTTTGCATGAATTGCATCAGTATCGATATCCTAGTGGGGATTTCCTCGGCTTCTCGCCGTCTGTCCGGTCTACCGACCGTGGACTGAGATTTAGCAGAATGATTGCTATTGAGTTTATACCTGTTCTTATTACTTGCTTATCTACCAGCAGTTGCTTGTTTACCATATTGAGATATATCATGCTTACATTCCAGCAGTTGCTTGTCATATCGTGCTTACATTCCAGCAGTTACTTGTGTATCATGTGGAGTTATATTATGATTTCTTCAATAGTTGATATGCATTTCCTGGACACATGCCATGCTTGATTGGTCACTAGCATAGTTCTATACCTGTCTCTATTCTTCACTGCATATTTAGAATAGGAGATACTACTTCAGCATGTGGCATGTTATACTAGTATCCCAGTGGGGATTTTCCTCGGCTTCTTGCCGTCTATGTGGTCAGTGGACCATGGTTTGAGCATCAGCATTATGATCGTCGTCGAGCCAAGCTTTTCGTCACGCACACCGACGGTTTGGCCACCGTGTGGGTGTTCTTTACCGGTAGAGAGGTCTGATTGACCCGTGAGCCTAGTGGGGTTATGATAGCTTGATTGCGTGTCCAAAAGTGGTTGTTGCCTGAGGCCCCAATGACCAAAAGTGGTTGTTGCCTGAGGTCATATGCTCCATGGCAAATTTAGCCTGAGGCCCTTGTGGCCAAAAGTGGCAGTGATTGGGTATATTTGTGATGATTACTTTTGATGCATTATCCTTGTTTATCATTTACTGCTTGCCAGATTATCAGTGATAGCATGATTGTTTCCTGCTTATCAGTACAGTATATTCATTCCTGCTTGTCAGTTATAGCATGATCATTCATTCCTACTTGTAGTCTTATCAGTGATAGCATGATCAGCTCTATATATGATTACACTGCTCTGTTGATTAATCCATGATTAATGGTACATATTTGAATTATACCTTTCAGTTGCAGTATATCCTACTTTTGCTATCCGCTTATTATTGTATCCAGTAGGTACGGCTTGCTATTTCCCGGCCCGTCGTGCCCACTGGGATACACTCCGGTGTGTCTCACACCCTCGGGTGACTGTTTTTCAGGTCCTTCGGGTGGGGGGACTTTTGGACGCTCTGTGTGAGGACGTGAGATAGACTGACCCTGGTAGGATGTACCCTTTTTGGTTTTAGTAAAACTTATAACTGATATTTCCATTTTGAGAAACTGGATTGTAATAACTCTGGAACCTTGTGGATGTAATGGAGTAGAACTTAATTAGTATATCTATCTTGTATCTACTCTGATTGACTGTATCTGTTAGCCGAGCACATATAGGGAAGACTCTGTTGGAGATACAGAGACTTTTCTATATGTGTGGCGGTCTGTTCACGCCTTGGAGAGTTCAAGTTTTAACTCTGATAAAAAAAAAAAAAAAAAAAATTTAGACCCACTTTCGAATCTCGGGGCGTGACAGATTAGAGACATGGACACTAGTAATAATAACTAGGCTTAAGCATTTTGGGCTGTGGTTTGGGCCCAACAAGTTATTATTGCTAGTGGGCCGGGTCGTTACATTTGGTATCAGAGCCAATAACCAGCCGGAAGTGTGCGGCGAATCTCGGCTGAGCCTGGGTCTAGATGACAGGGCTAGCGAGACAAGTCTCACATCGCCTGGTGATCTTGGGCTGTTGTGTGTGTGTTTGGGCTGACGAGGACGTCAGGCCTAAACGGGGAGAGTCTGTGACGCCCCCAATAGTCCCACATCGGATGTGGATGGAATTGTGATTGGGTTTATATGAAACTAGGACACTAGTAATAATAACTGGGCTTAAGCATTTTGGGCTGGGATTTGGGCCCAACGAGTTATTATTGCTAGTGGGCCGGGTCATTACAGTATAACTGGTGTACCTCCTAGTAACTGGAAATAGATCCTTTCTTCTTGGCAGCATAACCAAAATGATTGACATTCTGGCAAGCCTAAATATTAATGCAAATGACTATTTAATTTTGCTCAATTATATATCTATGACCCTGAAAGTGATAATAAAATGAAGGTCTTTCATGTGAGTAGTGATCCCCCAAGTATCAATAAGGTGGACATAATCTCTACTATAAGTTACTGACATCTTAGTTTTTTTGAAAAAGGATACTATTATTGAGAATTAAATACATATAGTTCTTTATGAATCTACTCAAATAGGATAAGGGCCTGCCTTATTTTAATTCAAAGTTGTCTTTTAGATTGGCATAAGTTTTGGAAGGTTTTGATTAGTTCTACACACAACAAAAGCAAATATGAAGTACAACTAAGTTTCAAAAATGTCTCAATAAATATATCAGATTATCCAGAACTCTTAATGAGTTGATTGCATAAAAAATTATAAAACACAGAGAGAGAGAGAGAGAGAGAGAGAGAGAGAGAGAGAGAGAGAGAGAGGGGGGAAGGGAGTGACACCAAGAGACATTCCTAAAACAGCTTAGAATTTCTCTTAATAAATTGGCCATCCAGAAATTTACCAACACGTTAATAATATATAAAACTAATATTATAATATATTAGTTTTCGCAATGCTGAAAATTATTAAATATAATTTCAGATATATTCATCATTTAATTATGGACCAGATTTTAAGTTTTTATGTAAGATATATGACTTTGGACTATTTAAAAATATATATTTATTTTTTATAATTTAAGCTAATGACCACCTATCGGTCTCTTTGACATCCTCGGTGATAAACAGTAAAAGTAATATTTCTCTTCTTCATAAATTTAATTTGATTGCCCACCGAACTGCAACTTTATAAATCCAAACGCCCCTTAAGTTCAGGATAATATGACATTACTTTTTCCTTTAGATATATAAATAATCTATATAGAAGGCACAGAAATCAAAATTTAATAGCATTATTTTCGATAAAAGAATATTATATATATATGAGTAAAGAAAAGGTTATGTGATATTAAGAGATTTACTATCATTGGTGAAATATGATAAAAAATATAAGAGACATTTTCTCTTTAGTGATTTATAATATTCTTCTATGCAATATTTGTGAATTATGATCGGTGTAAAAAAGGAAGGATGAATTTTACTTTAATAGCATTATTTTCGATAGAAGAATATTATATATATGAGTAAAAAGAAGGTTATGTAATATTAGAAAATTTACTATCATTGGTGAAATATGTTAAAAAATATAAGAGACATTTTCTCTTTAGTGATTTATAATATTTGTAAATTAATATTCTCATTGTGTCCTTCTGGTGTATGTGTTGGGCCATGTGTTGGGCCAACAACGGTGCATGATTGCGCGAGTTTGGTTGGAAGGACCTTCTGCCATCTCTTTGTTTCATATTTAAATGTTTTTTATAAATGCTTAGTTCTCGAATTTTAGAAATCAAAATTACAAACACATAAAATTCCCTAATTTTAAGCTTCAATTTTTAAAATATGATTCTAATTTTAGGCTTCAATTTGTGCTTAATATATTCTATATAATTCGTAGTCTATATAGAATATGATATACAAAAATATTGAATATATAAAACATGTAAGTTGTCAAATTGAATATATAAACCATATAAATTGTCGGTACTATAGAAAGAAGGTCGGGCAACAATGGCGGCATCAATCGCGAATTCCCACTCAAAAGCTTTGGGTCACATGCAAAAGCACAGATCTCTTACAGATCAAACAGGTGGCTGAACCTTAGTTTTTGCCTCCTTATGGGTTTTGCCTCATACCGGTCACCGATGAAACAATAACCTTCTTCGAACGAAGGCGAAGTTGGAGGACGAAAAACAAGATGGCAGAAGGCCCTCCCAACCAACCATGCCCAACCAATCATGCACCATCGTTGGCCGTGAAAAAGAAGGTTGCGCAACAAGGGTATGGTGGATTACTAATTAAAAATTTTGGGGCAGATGCAGAAGCACAGGTGGTTTAGTAATCAAACAGGTAGGCTACCCTCAGTTTTCCCCTCTCTTCCTCCAGTTTTATGACTTTTTAGGCAACTAACTGATTGATATATATATATATATATATATATATATATATATATATATATATATATATATATATATATATATATATATATATATATATATATATATATATATATATATATATCAGCTAGTTTCCTAAAAAGGTATAAAACTGAGAGCGCGGGAGGAAGATATATATATATATATATATATATATATTTTTGGTGAGACAGAAGACAGATCGCAAGGCCGAGAAAGAAGCCGCCACGTAGCGGCGTTGGCATAGAGCGTACAGCAGGAGAGAGGATTTCAAAAAAAAAATCATATTGGAGAGGGAGGTTTGAGAAGGTGAGAAAGAGTGAGCTTTTTGGGAAAGCATGTTAAGGGAAATTGCGCAGAAAGAGGAGAATAAGAAGAGGATAACTCCTTATCCCCGCTCTTATTCCCCAACCAATCAGAAGATTTGGAAGGGGACCTCTTTATATAAACCATATGAAATTATTCCTTATATAATATATAAAAATTAGAAAAAGTTCTATAACTTATCACCATTTTTCCAAACTTCAAACTACTCATTTCAACATGCCCCTCCAATTTGAAGGGTGTCTAGGCCTTTTTATTTATTTTTGTCACTTACATAAAACAGAGACATGGAATAGTATTTATTATTAACTTTTTTGTAGAATAGTAATAATCTAAAGGTGGAAAAATTGATAGTAAATACTATTCATATACAATCATTAGGATGTTGGTTCAACTTCAGTGGAAAATCATAGATAAAACAAGATCGAACCTGCGAGTAACTTCTAAACAAGCTCCAGAAAATACACAAAGCAGATCAAGATGACATGTCAAACTCAGTTAAGCAGCATCTAAGTCATTTTAGGAAAACTCGAAAGAGGATTAGAGACAAGAAGACAGATAAACTTCACTGAACAACAAAAACATGGCATCAAATATGCTGCCTCTCATCATGATTTAATAATAATACTTTCTGACTAAATGAGCAAACACAAAGGGCTCATGTTTTCTTTTTATCAAGGCTAAAAGGATTTGGTGAAAGTGTGATTTAGCAAAAGAGTTGTCTCATCTTGATCTATCAATCATTTTAAATGGTATAGGGCTTTTGCTACAGCTTATTCAAATCACACATTGACGAAAAGATAAATGCGCGAGTAGTCCTTGAGTTTATTGTAACGATCCGACCCACTAACAATAATAACTTGTTGGGCTCAAACCACAACCCACACAGCTCAAGATCACCATGCGATGTGAGACTTATCTCGCTAGTCTTGTTATTCGGATTCCTGACAAAGCCCGTCACCTTGTCACCTTGTATTTCAGACCCTGACTCAGCTGAAACTCGTTACACATTCTCGGCTGGTAATTGGCTTTGATACCAAATGTAACGACCCGGCCCACTAGCAATAATAACTCGTTGGGTCCAAACCACATCCCAAAATGCTTAAGCCCAGTTATTATTATTAGTATCCATGTCTCTTATATATCTAATTACAATTTTATTTTCGTCCGATATGGAACTATTGGAGTGCCACAGTTATTCACCGTCCGTTAAATCTATCATTCGCTAGTTTCTATGGACAATCGATCAAACATACTATTGAGGTTTGGACAGAAAAGGCATAAAACTGTAACATAGCCAATAAATTTTGGACTAATCTATTCACGCGAGAGAATAGCGACCGCGCTGCAATTCTCTGAAAGTTCGAAGACTTGCTTTACATTTTACTCTTAACAAAGCATACTCTTGTTCCCAGAAACAATACACTGAGCAACCTCGTTGTGCTTCTCATTGCTACAACAAGGGTACAAAGTTTGCCGGGCATAAGAAACTTACACAGAATACAAACAGTTTGTTGTACCATAAGATCGAGTTATTGAAGTATTCAAATCCTTCAAATTTTATGCAATAATCAGCATGACTGTAGTTCTCAACATTCTTCGAAAAGTGAAGGGCAACCTAATCTATAAGAGCCTCAAATCTAATACAAGTTTGAATGGTGAGATTAGGCTTGCTCAGCTAGTTAAGTGTTAAAGTAACAAAGCCTGGTATAAATACTACTTGCATAAAATGCTATCTTTGAGATGCAGCAAGAAAATTCACCTCTGATTTGGTAATACAAGCAGTATATATAGGTTAAAATTCTTTGATAGAACCCCGACAAACTAACCAAACTGTTTTGCCCACAGCAGATAAATCCAAAGTCATATTAGTTTATAACAGATAAGTCAACAATAGCGCATCTCTTAATACACCTTCATGGACATTCTGCATGATTTAAGGAACCCAAAAATCCTCAGCGAAGATGAAAAGATTGTTCTTCAGACATTTAAACCATGTTTCATTTATTTAGGAACAGAGAAGGTTGAGATTACATTTGGCTAATATGACTACCGAAAGCCTTTCCCTTGTATACAGATCAAATCAACAACGAAGGCAGGAAACTGATGGTAGATGACATGGGAGGCTACTTATAATACTAGATGGCTAAATTGTTTCGTTGCCAAAAATATGAACCATTATCTTATCCTGTGAGCAGATTTTCTTTCAGACACATCAGTTCATTATACTGAATTCTCCACAAATGTATGCAAAATTACGGCGATCATATATTTTCCATCTACAGAAAAAAAAAATTCAGAAGCCAGTATCTTCTATTAATATGTCTAACCAAGCAATGTGAAATTTTGTAGGTTTCAATTTCTCATATTGGAGTTCGAAAGTAAATTCACCAAAAGCACAGAAGACTGATTATGTGAAGGTTAGAAATTTCAAGTTTGATTTTTCCTGCGATCAAAAGCTCCTAGAGTTTAGTCTTAGTAGTTTCGGGGGTTTTACAGTTACTAATTAATTTTGGATGTCGGTTAAAAGCCTCAAAACTTTTCAAAATGATCAAAACAAATGTAAAGATGTAGAATAATCATAAGAAAACCAAATTTCAGCATATTTTCTTTGTTATAGAGTACAAATTGATGCAACTTTTTTGAAGAACATGGATAATGAAAAATTCAAACAAAATATAAATGATCCAGTTTTGTCCTATATCAAAATCTAGCATACACTTTGAGATTATTTTATCCAACATTCAAGAAATAGATTATCTCGTGAAGTTCTTCCCACCAAAAAAAAAGAAGCCATTTTGTTAGCAATTATCATATTTCTTGGAACTTCTAGTTGGACAGAACGATTAGTTTCCAGCTTGCTATGTATTATATACCATGTTTGATTAGTCATCCTGTGGAAAAAACATTGTTGAGCTTGCATATACTAAAGCCCCATTTGTTATTCCTACCATTCGCTTGTTTTCTAAGCATAGATTTTATGTTCTAGAGTGCGCGGGCGAATGGAGTAGTTTTTTTTTCGCTTCTTTGCTTTTTCGCAAGAAAATGCCTTCAGCATCCGGCATAGCTGCACCACAAGATAGCCAACGATGACCAGTTGACAAAAGAATGAAACTAGTTCCATTGACACATCGAACCATACAGAATCTTTGTTTATAGAAACAAAAACGGCAACAACAACAACAACAACAACAACAAAGTGGATATAAATTTCTTATCTAATCCAATTCTAGTGATCCCTTAATGGAAATGGCAATGCAACCGTAATAAATTTCCAGCGAGACTACTTGCACTGTGGGCATGCAAACAATAAACATTTACTATAAAAGTGAATTCGATCAAATGATATATCAAATGCGGAATATGACATCAAATATCAAAATCAAATGTAATGCTAGAGAGGACACCGAGTCGCGATTGCCCCATCCTCTTCATACACAAAAGCTTAGTAGCATTTCGATAGATAAAATTCCTATTTCCCAAATTAATGGAGCGGAAACACTGAAAGATCCCGCCTTTACCATTTCCAGTTATTCTACAATCGATCAAAAGCATAACATGCTGATATAATAATGACAAGAACAGAGAAAGAGAGAGAGGGAGAGAGAGAGAATTGCTCATACTTGAGTCTTGAGGAGGTTCCGCCTAGCGAGAAATCTAGCGATCGGCGGCGTGAGGGCGATCGTGATCGGAACCCTAACAGGGAACAGGGCCTTGTTGCAGAGGATCGCCAGAGCTAGGGCTCCACCGCTCGACGCAGCGAGCTCCGTCGTCCTGTTCCTCTTCTTCCTCTGCCGCTCCCACTCCTCACCCGTGTCGGCGGCGGCGGCGCCCGAGTCGGAGCCGTCCAATACGACGGCGGGGTCGGCGGCGGCGTCGCCTCCTGCCCCGGGATTATCGCCGGAGACGGAGGAGAGGCCGACCCTCCGGAAGATGCCCTCGACGTCGACGTTGTTCTTGATGGCGACGTAGAGGCCGGTGATGGAGGCGGCGGAGACGGAGAAGTGGACGACGAACCCCACCTTGCCGTACTTCTTCATCAGCTCCTTCATCCGCGCCGAGAACGCCATTCTCCGACGAGATTAGGGTTAGATTTTAGGGTTTAGGGTTAGGGCTTCAAGCGAGGCGAGGACGACGAAGGCTAGGGTTTTTGCTAGGGTTTTATCAAACCCTCACCCTCCGATGAAACTCAGATGTCGATCTAATGTCGAGCGATGTATAAAAATCTCCCTGGACCCGGTGCATATTTACACTACGTTCACCTAATCATTCCGTCGCTTCATCATTTCTCAAGATTCGATCTACACCGTGCATTATGTAATCCTTTTCTTAAAAATTAAAAAACATATGCACCGGGTGCAGGAAACAATTTCTTAGCTAGCTTATTAGGATTGTTGATGGGTGGATTTCTCCTTTTTGCATGTTAGTCCCTCATACATCCAAAATTACGTACAGGACCTTCTCTATTTATCCTTGTACCTCCGCTTCTTCTTCTTCTTCTTCAATTAACCCTAACAAGCTCTAATGGAGGGAACCGAAGATGCGACCGAAACCCCAGACGAGGAGCTTCGATCGCTCCTCCTCCCCGACCCACGAGATCTCCCCCCGATTCCCCCTTCCTCCGTGGAATCCAATTTCGCTCGTTACTTCGCCCCAGGTACTCCTAAAACCCTAGCAAAATTCGATCTGATAGAAGTAATCGGATCCAAAAACGAGAAACCCTAACTTTTTTTGTGCGCTCTTCGATCCGTTTGCGAACCTTTTCACAGATTTTTTAAAGCCGGGACATGATCAGTACGTCTATCGCCACGCCAATGGGTAGCTTCAAGCCTTGAACTCCCAAAGATTGCATTTTTAATCGTTTGTGTGTTGCAATTTTGGGATCTTTAGTTGTTGTTTTGTGATTGAATTGCTAGTTTATGTGTGATTGGTTTGGCTCCGACCCACATTGCATTGAAGGAGGAAGGAGGAGTAACAGCTGTGGATTTCAATGTGGGGAAATCGGATCGGAGCGAGATGAAGGTCACCGGAAAGCGTAAAAGGGTATGTCGACTAGGGTTTGTTATGTTTCAGGTTCTCAACTTTTAGCATATTTTTGATTCATTCCTCAACTAATTGCTAGAATTGAGTCCCTAATCTTTCAATTAAATTCCGTTCTTCGTTGTTCCAATCTTTCAATTATATCCATTTTAGCAGAGAAATTGACAGTGAGTAGGTGCATTGTAAATGGATGTGAAGATTACGGACTTAAATGTAAATCGAAAGTTTGAGGACAAGGGAATTTGAGCTAAAAGGTTGGGGATCTCTAGTGTTGGGTAAATTGCACTATTCATTGCTGAAATTTTAGTCGAGCTGCACTTTGGTCCTTGAACTTTCGAGTTTGACATGCGGCATCCGAAACTTTTATAGTTGTTCCACTTTAGTTCCGTCCTTCCTCTCACTTTCGGTTAGAGAGAAATTATTTTTTGTGCCTGGCGCATCCAGATCTGCGAACCACAGTTCCATCAGCCCTCCATTCATGTTGTTTTTCCAATTTAACAACTTGATTTCTAAGTAGTGAAAAGGCGGCGACTCTTTCGGTCGCTGTGATTGAAGTACAAGATGAATTCAAGGGCCAATGAATATGCTCTTTACGTGACCTACGGTGTACTTGAAGTTTGAGAACTTAATGGTTAGGGAGTAGTAGCACAATTTACCCACAAGGAATCATACTGAATGAATTATCACAGCGCAAAAGCTTTTGCTGGATATTTTAGTTGAACGACAAAATTTCTAAATCATTATTTTTTGTGGAACAGAATGCGCAGCACTTTGAATCGAACACAGCCCTCTGTAAAGTTTGTGCAAATGGTACATTCTATGTTGTGAGGTTTGTGTAACTTGTGTGTTTCAGGTTGATTCAGATCAGTTATATTATGTCTGTCATAAAGAGGAGACTGTAGTTGTTATTACCTTCGCAGGTGCTGCGTGAAAGGTTCTCTTTTGGAGGTCAACGATCGGTTGATTAAGCAACCTGACCTGCTTAACTCTTCTGTGAGTATTGATTCATGCGTGTCACCTTTTTATGATTAGATAATCCATAGTAATTTCCTTTTTCAAACAAAAATTGTATAAAAAAATATTTATTAACTACTGTCCAGCATGTAATCCTTTGGTAGTATGGAACCAACTTCATGATCCCTAAATTGGAAAATATAGAGGCAGTCGACTATTTTTTGCAAAAGATTTGAATTAAAAAAGTAGTCAAAGTTCTTCAATGACTGAAGAACATAACAATTTCTGATGTGCAGGTAGATAGAGAAGGGTACATAGCAATCATCATGCCCAAACCATCAGATTGGCTTAAGATCAAGGACTCGTTATTGAGCTACGAAGAGTATAAGAAGTTGAGAGGGCTTTGCTGATTCATTGGTAAGTATCTTTTCAAAGTTTTATCATCACCGAAATGATAAATGCTTGGAAACTGACATTGGGCTTATTAATCTCAGGTAGATCAATCTTTTGTTACATTATGCTCTCCTAAAAAGCGTGATACTTTTTGTAGCTCAACTTGCTTATTATATGTTCTTTTCATTGCTTGAAGTACAAATTCGTACATCACATCGACCGCCCCTAAAGAACCAATCCTTTTGCTCCGTTCCTCATGAATCACGCCATCGGGATCTCTGAGTACAAAAGTTTTCGTTGTTCATGTTACAAAATCCAAGTGCCCTCCTCCCAAAATATACATCGCCTTTTGTTGAAAATCTTAACTAGAGTTTGTGTTTGATAGAGAGAAATTAAAGACAGCTCTTTAGGCATGCAGTTACTAGTATTTGTTGATCCATTATATCTTTCATCTAGAATCCATTCAGTTGCTATGGTGAACCTAAAAATGCCGATTTCCGCGCATATGAAGCACTCGTCTAACTTTTTAAGGACATCTTGATGCAGAATTTTAGGGCGGTTTCTTGGAGTCGAACTGGAGATCAGCTTCATGGTAGGAACTCGGCGACTTTTATTCGTCATCCTTCTTTTCATGTTGTAGATTGGATGACAGTTGTTGCCGTTATTTATCCGAACGCCGCAAAACTCACGAACAAGCAATCTTCTGATGCTGCATAAAGAGGATACCTTTCGCCAGGCTCATTGGCTTAAATAACTCGATGGTTCTACTTCCGATTCATCATAAAGGCGCGGTGTAAAAGAACAGTTTGTGTTGCCTAATTAACATTGAGGTGTTCTGTGTACTTTAGAAATAAGCTTTATTTGCTGACAAAACATGATGCTAATTTTCATGTTTTCAAACTGGAAAATAAATTACCTGTTGTTTCATAATTTCATCTGTGTTGGTTCTGCACGATGTGTTCTTTCGACTGAGCGATTACCGCATCTGTTTTGCCTCGGATATTGTTAGATGCGTTGGAAGCCGTTCTAATTTGAAACTTTAGTTTAATAAATCGATCTCAAAACTGCGCTTGAGCTCTGCTGCGCTGATTAAACGAGTCGAATTCGAGCTAGCACTGTATTCTCGCCAGACTGACCTAAGAAAATTTAGCTGATTACCATCACTATTTAGCGTAGTTTGATGACCACCGAACATCTTAAAACAAAAACTAGTGTTCCAATTGTTATAGTTGGATCTCCAACTCTTGCATTCCTGAGCAAAAAATTATCTCTTTTATTTAATTCCTATTCCATAAATAGGTTTAAGAAGTCCAGAAGATGCCAACATGGAAATCATAAGAAGATTCATTTCTCTGTAGTAAATTGAAGAAATTTAACCAAACAAATTAACTTGCTCCAAAATGCAAAGGTTTAGGGACCCAACTATAATAACTGAAATGCTGAATACCAAAGTGAAACTTTTGCCAAAGGGCTGCAATTGACTCACCAAAAATTTTGCATTAATACAAATATTTTCAAACAATGATCATTTTTACATAGAATTCTACTAAAGAAATTCCAAAATAGCATCCACAGAGGGTAAAGTTTCCGATCATCATCTCGCAGAGCATACGACGCAGAGCGAAACCTCACCATGTCTTACTCTAATTATTGGCCGAATATCCTGCACGATTCAAAAGAGACAATAAATACAATTTGTTGAAATATAAACATTCAAAACGCTGTTCTTCAAGAGCATAAGTTTTTAGATAAATCAATTTTTTTCACATTATTTAACATGGTATAGAGAAGATCTTGAGTTCGAATCTTACCAATAGTGGCGGATCTAAATTTTTTTTTCTCCTGGGTCAAATATACACGAGAGAAAAAATATATAAAAAATAATAAAAAAAGTGAACTAGTAATTAATATTGTATATAAAAAAAGTATAATTTCTTTTACAATTGTCCTCGACGTGTCTTTATATCCTGAAAACGATGCATCATAGCCTAAGTAGAATTGGATTTGACCTTTGAACAAAGAGGGTAAAGAGGAAGATAAGATTACGTGGAATAGAGGAGCCTAATAAAGGTTATTTTATTAGAATCTTTTTTTTAACTTTTTACTATTGCTAAGGAAAAAAAAAAAGAAAAAAGTTAGTGGGTCGTTAGACCCGCTAGGAACTCTTTTGTCTAATACCACTCAAAGTTTTGTTGGACCCCATTTGGGGTCAACTTGAATTTCAAAGTAGAGTCAACTATGCAAAAAAGGCTAACTCTGCAAGTGGGGTCAACTAAATGGATTTTTCTGCACCATTTTCAATGGGGTCAATGGACCCCACCGAGAAAGAATTGGATTCGCCACTGCCTACGTGGCTCCTCTGCTTCACTTTATTTCCTCCCATTTAATTATTAGATATGAGGAAAAGTATTAAATATAAATATTGAAAACATCAATCTCTGGTAGCTTAAGCTTACGCAATTATCTTGATTAGTAATCATTTAGATTGTCGGGTGTTGAGTTCGATCTCGACAAGTTGAATGTTTCCTTGAAGGGAAGAGGCCTTGCATAATGGCATGAAGGAGAAACCATCCAAAATTTTCGAACACTTCAAGCCCCACTTTACCATCAAGAACTCAATCAGATGATGCCCACTGTAGAATGAATGTCAATTCATTAAAATCGCTGATAATTTCGGTTACAAGATGAAATTAAATAGCAGAGAGATGAAAACCTTCGGTTATGGTATGTTGTTATGAAGACTGCCCCAGGAGAACTTTGCAGGAGAAAAGCAACAGTGGCAAAGAGATCGTCGAAATCTTATCAAAAAAGGTTAACCTGAATTTGAGCTAAGAAAAGTTGATAAAAAATAAGATTATAACGAACTTAAGTATTCATAGTCCCACCAGTTGAATTGTAGAATACATCGGCGCCAAGAACAATACAGGGGTGCAAATCGAAGATAGGATCATCCAACTCTCCCCAAGTGATTCCAAGTATCTGCACCATAATAGAACGGTGAGGCGTAAGAGCAATTCAACAGCTTGTATGGCAGTAAAAGAAAGGTTATTGTTCTGGGCAGAAGTGTACTTTGCAGTTGACTTCGTTGAGATTGCATATGCTTCTCACGTTCTTCAGAACCTGCCAATCAAAAAGCCCATACGATTCAAATTGCTTAAAGACCTATAAAGAACAGGAAAAGGCCAAATGTAACAAAGTCCCAATAAGCAAAGGGAGCTAAATTCACCTAGATTGAAAGCTTTAAATGTTAGATCACTGAGAGACACCAGCAATAGTGTATGACACAATTTACAGATTGCAGGAAAATCCTCTCAATGCAGAAGAATCTTGTGCTCAACTCATTGTAGATCTAGCAGTGCCTGGAGCCTTGTGCACTGCATAGACCCTTACGGCTAAATAATAAAATGAACTTTTTTTATATATAGGGAGGAGAAGATAACTATGCTCCTAAAGCAACATATTTTGGAATAAAAATGAATACCAACTTAAGCTAAACCATTCAGTGTCTCGAATTCTTTCCTCAGTAAACTGCACTTGAGGTCCCAAACCTTTTGAAAAGGTTTTATTTAGTACCCAGGACCTATCAATTGTTGCATTTGTGTCCCGAACATTTCATACTTGTTGCAATCTTGATCCTTTTGTTAAAATTTTTATTAAATCGGAGGAGACAAAATTGCTTCTTTCTTAAGTAGAAGAACAGTATGTATGCATCCTGACAATCATTCTTTCAATAGCAGAGACAATAGGAGGTTGTGGATCCACTGATTTGGGTTTTTCACTTCGATCAGAGGATCTGGAAAGCAGTGGGAACAGCTTTTAGATAGAAGAGGCCGTTAAATTAACCAGGATTTTAAACAAAATGATTTGTTTGAAACAAATAATAAAGGTCATGGACACAACTGTAGTAATTGAAAAATTGTGGACCAACGTGAAGCCTCGTGAAGAGATTGAGGATCCCCTGGTGCAACTTACTCGATGTTTCTTTGATGTTAAAGAACAAGACAAAGACCGCACCTCTTTGTTCTCTGACTTATCTGTTAGTACAACATTTGCTCCAACTTTGGCAGCTACTAACCCAGGCAATGAGGTTCCAGCACCAAGCTGCAGGTCAGTAGGATAAGTATCAAAAACGCTAAGCCTATCATCATCAGTCAAACTACATATTCATTCTTATTAAATACTACAAAAATCGACATATGTCAAATTACAGATGTATTGTTTATGATATTAGTGTTTCCACATTGTTGTACACTGGAATGGAGGGCAAATAGTCTGCCCCCCAAACAAAGGAAAAAAACCTTTGAGAAAAGAAACTCAGTAAATGAATAAAATTACATAAACAAATTAGTCAGAATGCTTTTAGAAATTCTGAGGAACTCATACTTCAACTTTGTCATGTGTCGGATATGCATTAATATCCGCAGACACTCACTCCAAGATATCTGTCCTCATGATGCATATCAAAATTCCCTCTCATCAGGCACACGTACGTATTGCACTGTCTGATGAGAAAAAATGTGGAAGCATAGGGTCCTCAATGCTTCTAAATGTGTTCTAGGTCAAGTCTTTCTCTATTTAATATACAATAGATGATGAGGATAGTGTGTTGGATATTATCCAATAATAATTTTGATGATAACAAATAAATTTTAGATTTACACTTTCATTTAGTATTTTTACGTTTAATTGAATTTAAAATGACTTAAGCCAAACCAGATTTGATCAAAGGTGATTATCAATCCAATTGTTCAAAATGGTCCGGACAAGATCAAATTGTACCAAATTGAATACAAATATCACAACAATACTATGGAGAACTTCTTTGCAATTTTATTGGATTTAAGCCGGTCAACCGAATCAAGTTAACCAATCTATGACATGGATTTGATTTGAGTTTAATGTCAAACTAGCCATTATTTTCAATATGGTATGAAAGATGTTTGATATATGGTATAAATTCAAAAGTGATTTTATTATGTCATGATTTCAAAAAGTTTGAAATATGATATAAATGAGTGTTTACAAATATGATATTAATTCAAATTTTTTTTACAAATGTAGTATGAATTCAAAATGGTTTTACATTTGTGGTATAATTTCAAATGAGCTCTTCAAATATAGTATAATTTCAAATGTGCTTTGCAAATGTGGTATGAATTCAAAACAATTTTAGAATTAATTCATATGCATTTGCAAATATGGTTGAAATTCAAATTAATATTAATTATCCTTTAATCATGTTTCTATTCTATTTTTGAAATGATGACTAGTGCATTTAAAAGGGGCTTGAATGCTGTTTGACACATAACTTTATATTGAGAAAAATTTTCTAAGTTTAAATTGATATTTTGCTTTGTAATTGTGAGCTTTATTAAGAGATTGTAATAAAAATATTGTAAAATGTGATTGTAAGCGGCTTCGGTCTTATCCTATTTAAAAGACATGTAATAGTAATTAAAGCGGTGCCTCGAGGAGAATAAGGACCGGACTGGAGTAGGCAAAAAGGCCGAACCATGATAAATCATCTGTGTCATCTGAGTTTGCTTCTCTTCTTTTCTTTCTTTTATTTGATTGTGCAATTTCTATCTTAGATTAAATTTACTTTAGTTTATATTTATCAACTAATTCACCCCCCTCTTAGTTGCCATTTGATCCTTCACAGTGGTTGTAGTTGCCTATCATATTCCACAAAGAAAAAGGAAGAAAATTTCTAACCCAGATGATATTCCATTCTTCTAGCTATTGTTTGGATTGGGGATAAAGGGGGGATATCCCCTTTATCCCCAAACACGTTTGGGATATCCCCGTTTGGGGATATCTCCCAAACGGGGATATCCCCGGGTTTGGGGTTGGGATATCCCACCCCCAACCCCAAACCCCTTGAACCCAACCCTCTACTCCCTCTCTCTCTATGTCCCCGTCCCTTCCCAAGGCATGCCTTGGGAAGTGGCGTTTCTCTTTTTTTTTTTTCTTTTTTCTTTTTTTTTTCGTTTTTTTTTTCTTTTATGGTTCAGGTTTTTTTTTTCTTTTTTTTTTCTTTTTTTTTTAAAAAAAAAATAAAAATAAAAATTTTTAAATTTAAAAAAATATTTAAATTTTAAATTTTAAATTTTATAAATTTTAATTCTTTTTTAATTTTATATTTTAATAAATCTAAAAATTTTATTTTTTTAAAAAAAATTATTAATTTTAAAATTTATACAATATTTTTATAATTTTTTTAAAATTTATATAAATTTATAAATTAAAATTTTTACTCCTACTTAACATTTTAAAATTAATATTTTTTTTTACTCCGACTTAAAATTTTTGTAAAAAAGTTTAATTTGTTTATATGTAATGTTAAGTGGACTGTTAATTAAAAACTCGTATTTTCCGGGTATGATGTAATTTGAAATATTATTGTGAGATCGTTATTGTTTGAAATTAAATTAAATTTTTAATCGTGAAATATTATAATTTTTAATCGTTAAAAATTATTTTTAAGACAAATTAAAATTAAATAGAATTTTATATAGTATATAATTAATTAAATATAATATATAAGATTTGTTATAATTAAATAATTCTAATACATTCTTTAATTATCAAATTTATAATATACATAAAAGTAAAGGTCACATCGTCATTAAACATAAAAGTCAACTTTATACCTCCTTATTCTTCATCCCCAATCCAAACACTACTTTTCTTATACCAGGTTTAAACCAGGTTTAAGCCTCATTCCTAACCAAACACAATTTAGGTTTATACCAAGTTTATCCCTTACTTTATACTTATACCTGGTATAACTCATTCTGGCTTATCCCTAATCCAAACGGTGTCCTAAAGTCTTTACAGGTAAATTGGCAAAACACCGAGGATCGGACCAATAGAAAATTATGTTCAAGAACCAAAATAAAATAAGCACTAGGCTTGCTAGTATTTTCAATCGTCCCCTGTGAAATTATATTGCAAATGCTATAAACCAACTATGTAGTAAAATATGATCTAAAATATGATACAGTAAGTTCAATTACTCTACCCATAAGAATGAAGAAAAAAGAGAATTAATGTTCATGTATAAAGTTCAATCTGCAAAATAACCCAAAGGAAATTAACAATGATTTTTATGTGATTATGTAGCGGAGGTCATAGGTGTGAGTATCAATTGCAATTTTAAACATGTGAAAAATTTACGATACCTCAACCACAGTGATTCCTAAAAATCTTAATTTCTGCTGCCACACATACTCAGCAAGAATGACACTACAAGGCCAGACAAACATTCCATAATCCTCTTGCATGTTCTGTTGATACAAAAATATATCATCATTTAAAATAACAAGACACCAAAGTGAAAGGCATGCATATACAAAGAATGGAATGCATCAACATCAAAAAAAAAAAATATCAAAAGAAAATAATAAAAGTTCATATCTAAGTGGCTAGAAGACCATAGTTTAGCCTCAAAAGGCAAGAAATCTCATGAAGAAAACATGAAGCTATCACGAAGGCAAAAAATATAGGAAACTAATTCTCGTTGTAGTGTGCAAAATACCTGGTCACAATTCACTCCAGAAACAAATTACGAAGTGTAATTAGACTAATCTATAACGAGGTTGATGATATATGGTTGCAATAACTCAAGCATATAAAGTTCTGACAACCTAATGCTCTTTTTGTCTTATCATGTTACATGTGATTCCTAATTCTCAATATAATAACATCTACGATTCTCGGGAGATCCATTTATACACTTTATAAAATCCACTATTTGGTTTAACACCCAAAAGGAAAACACATTTGAACATCTTAAAACACCAAGATCCACACCAAGGATTTATTTAAAATGCATGAACATCTTACCCTCCATACATCTTTGTTCACTCAGAAGGCATGTGGTAATTAGTTGATGGGAGTATGAAAATGCGCCTGCAACCGCGTCATATATATTGCCTCCAAATCATTTCTACTCAGAATTTTATATGTCACCTCATTGGTAGAAAGATTTGTTCTAAAGAAAGATGGTTATGCAGACCATGCAATGGACTAAATAGTGTATTGCAATTGAAAGAAAAGGAAGTAGCTAATCACATAGGCTTAAGCACATTGATTGACTTATTCTGACATCCAAGCAGGCCCTTACTTATAAAAGAACAAATTTTAAAGCTTTAATTTTACTAATATTGCTAAAGAACAAGAAAAGAACGTTGTTCTCCAAGAGCTTAAGCCACTAGAGAATGGTGTCTTTAATATTTTATATTCAATACTTCCCCTCACGTTTGGATTTGAGACATTTTAATAGGCCCAAGACGTGGACTGAAATTAAATTGGAGGAAATCAATAATACTGGAATCCTTGTGGGACTCGAAATTCAGGACCTCCTACTATGATATTATGATAAAGAATATGAAATGACCGTTGTTCTCCAAGAGCTTAAGCTACCATAGAATGGTACTTCTAATATTTTATATTCAACAAATATGACACTTCTTAATCTTTAATCATATCAAAGCCTTTGGTTGGTGAACAGTAAGCAAAAAAGAAAAGAAAATTTATTAAGTAGTGACCAACTCAATAGAATTTAAAGTTTAAACCTTTCTACCTATGCATCTAAGAAGGTAAACACTAAATAACTCGTACCAAAAATACTATACTATTTATAATCTTATGAATTGCCAGTCCGAATACGCTCTCCACATTTCACGTTAAGTGGGGCCCACACGCTACAGTAGTAAAAGATATTTAGAAACCATGTGTGGGACCCGCCACACATCCTTCCTATCATCTTCGTATATTCTGCAATCACCTTCTCCCATCTCCCTCTCGCCCTCCCCCTTTCTCTCTCTCTTATTCTTCTCTACAATCCTAACTCACCTCCCCAATAACTCCTTCCTCCCTATCCTTTTTTTCCTCCCCGCTTGCTCCCTCCTCGTTCTTTCCGCTACCTGGCACCGCCTCGCCGTCGTCGACCCTCCGGGGAGAAGCTCCGTCGGCACGACTGGAGCTTCGCCGACGCCCTTCTCTGCTTCTCTAGCACCGCTTCTGTGAGAGGCATGTCTCCACTAAAGGTTGTGCCTCTTCTTTTTCTTCTTCACCCTCATAGACCTTAACTCTAACCCATCTCCCCAACAACCGCCCTCTCAGCCACCTCGCACCGCCTCGCCACTTGCCGAGCCCCTCTGCTGACACCTCTTTTTCTTTTTCTTTTACTTTTTCTTTTAACATGCTATTTTGTTAATTTTTATTTCCAATTTGACTTATATAGTTCACCGTGTTTTATTTATTAGAGTTCCTTTCTTCTGCAAATTCATATCATTCTCCTAAATTTGTTCCTAAGGTACCGATATCTCTATTGATTTTTTTTTTGTTTCCTCCAATTAAATTATTGGCTATGAAGCACGAATACTTCAAATTTCTCGCCGTATCCGTATCGGACACTATCGGATACCGATACGCGTCCGATACGTGTCCAATACGGCAATGAAGTATCCGGTATTTTTAAAAAATAAAAAAAATATCAGATACGGGAGGGGACACGGGGGAATACGGGGGGGGATGCGGCCAGATTCTTTTTTGGTCTAAAATAATCGAAATTTAAAATTTTTCGAAAAATATGCATCCAAACCCATTGGAAATAAGAAAAAAAGTGAGAAAAATGCAAATCTCTCTTCAATTTGACATTTTTTCTACTTTTTTGCGCTTGAATGGTTGAAGATGATCCCTCTCGTTCTATCTCCGCACAATATTAAGCTATAGTTCAGTCCTTTACCGCTTCTCTTATACTTTTTTTTTTTTTATCTAATTTATCAACCTAGAATTAATCAACAAAGGTCATAGAGAATAATTTTTTACTTCTTCAATTAAATTGTTAGCATATTTTCTTTTATTACTGTTTTATATAATATAACCTAATAAAACGTAGATATATGTTGAATGGCTAATTATCTAGTTTGTACGACTAAATATCTATTGTTATCATTTGATCAAGTTGGATGATAGTTGGTTGATACTTCTTGAATTATTATTTCATACGATTGATTATTTTTTTTTATAAACAAATGTAAAATAATTATACAAGTTAATGTACATCAAAATATATTCCTTAACATAATCCAGATATTCTAATTGTTCTCAATATATCATCACATTAATCAACATATATTTAAATATATTTAAAATAATATTTTATTCAAGTATATTTCACGTATCGTATCCTAGAAGTTTTAGGAATTGCCGTATCACCGTATCCGTATCGTGTCGTATCAGTATCCCCGTATCCGTATCTGTACAACATAGATTGTTGGTTAAATGCTAATTAGATGACCACCAGTAGTAATATGTATCTTATAATTTGAATGTTTTTCTTGATAAAATTTTAAATTGAAGCGTTTTGCCTAGGAGATGCAGCACGTAAAAACATTAATGTGATCAAACTATAAACAACAAGATAGTATTTTGTGTTTCGCCTTGGAGATGCAGCATGTAAAAACAATAATGTGATAAAATCATAAACAATAAGATAGCAATTTGTGCTGATTTCTGCAAATTTTTAATGCTCAATTGTAGTGAATCAAAATACATAAATAATCAAGTGGACAAAACAAATTTTTACAAATTCTAATATCAGATAAATACATCCCCACACCTTTGATGCAAACTAATGAACAAACACGATACAAAGCTAAGTTACAATTAACAAACTTCAAACGATGCTTCCTCCATTAATTTTTGCCGTCGATTCTACTTCTGAAGAATATATGGCCCACACCAGAGCTATGGCCTAATTCGGTGGGGCGAGTATCGTTGACGACCACCACCGGTCGAAGATCATTATGCCCTTCCAATGGGTGAGACTCTAACCTTATGCCATATTGTTGTTTTGTTTCTTTGCTTTCTACCATTAAATGCCTCGCCTCACATATTGAGGCTTCATGGAAAAAGAATAGGATCAAACCAATGATAAAAATGAAATGATGTTTATCTAAGAATTATCTGTAAAAAATTATTATATGCACTTTATATATTCATTTTTTTTTCCTACATACCCCTCTATTCACATTGAGTTCCTTTTTTTGTTATTCGTACTTTTCTCTATTATACATTCGCCAATTTTCTATTCACTTTTGTATATATGTTTTTTCAGGTGCCTTTGTTATTACTGAATCTTTTGTTTTTACGTCTTCAAACACTTTTATTTTCGTAGTTCACTTCCAATTTATTGAATCGTTTCAAATCAAAGCTGTTTCTAAACAAAAAAAGTATCTGTTGCATCGCATGCTAAGCGTCATGGATACTGACATGGGACATGACACGATTTGAACATAGCGACTCGGCAACTTTCAAAAAATTAAGACACGAACACGGCATGAACACAAATAATAAAATATAATATTATTAAATAATAATATATATTTATTATATATAAAATATAAATTTTGGCAAAATATTATTATATTTTTCATACGAATGAAAGTTAAAAAATATTTTCATTGATTGTTCATATATTTTAAAAAAAAAAAAATCTCCACCATGCATAATTTATTTATATTGTTCAAAAAAAATTTGTATATACTTACATTATATATACATAAAAATATAAAATAAAAAAATATATATACTTTTTAAATTGTATGCACTATGGATCGATATTAAACGCGCATCTAAAAAGTGCCCATATCGGACACGCAAGTGTCAGATGCGGACACACGAGCCTCAAAAAAGTGCCCGTGATACATAGATCGCACGGGTACCTATACTAGATACAATTAACTTCCCTATTAAGCATTTCATCGAACAGGTCATAGCCATCTCGTTCAAAGTTTAAACCTTTCTACACATCTAAATAGCTCCTCTCGCAGCAAAAGAACTAAACTATTAGAATTTAACATCCCTCTTAAGCATTTCATCGAACACCTTATGGCCGTCTCTGTAAACACACCATCATTAAAATCATTATGAGAGAGAGAGGGTTTCGGGTGGGTCACCTCGATGATGTCGACGTAGAACTCGTGGTCCTCGTCGGAGGAGGCGCCGCCGAAGAAGTGGCGGGAGACAGTGGTCATAGTGGCGGAGCTCCGGCGCGCCGCCGATGGCAGCCGCGGCCGCGGCGGCGGCGCGGCGTCGTCCATATAACGAACGCGACCGTTGGAAGGGTAAAATGGGCCAAGTCTTTTGATATCACGGATTCGCCGATTTAAAAAGGAAAACAAAAGGAAAGGTGAACCCCTCAAGGAAATCCCATTTTGAATTCTCCCCCTCAACTTAAGAAACTTTATTAAAATTTTGTGGATGGTAAATTGTACATTTGGTCCTCAAACAATGAGAAATCCAACAATTTGGTCCTCAAAATTTATAAATTTATTAGAATTTCGGATAAATTGGATGTTTAGTCCTCAAACAATGAGTCCGATGACACTTTTGTCCTCAAATTTTAACTTACTGTAATTTGTGACTCGAACTTTCAGAATTATCACAATCAAGGCTTATAAGCTAATTTAGTTGATTAAATATTAATATAATGCTAATCCATAATTGATACATTACTATTGTGATTGATGATTAAATAATTACAATCTATCTATAACTCTATATTAATTCTTTTTGTCCACGTGTCAAGTTATGGTTAATCTTTTATTATTATTTTTTTAACTCAATTGGGATGCTTCGTTTTCCACACCGATTTATTACTGCTGCTGTTTCCATAACTATGCGTTCGTTCCACACCGATTTATTGCCGTTATGTTTTGGTAACTAGTGTTTGTTCTTTATTTCCAAAACTGATACCCTGATTTAATGTTGCCGTTATGTTTTCGTAACTAGTGTTTCATTCTTTATTTCCAAAACTGACACCTTCCTAACAGACAAATAGATTTATTGTTGTTTTTTTCTTTTCAAAATTGGTACTTACAGAAAAATGGATCTGATTCATAGTTACCAAAAAAATAGATTTATTGTTGTCGCTTTCTTTTCGAAACTGGTACCCGTCCTGACAGAAAAATAGATCTGATTCATAGTTGGCACTTCTTTTTCGTACATCGTCGCTTCTTCATTTTCCACACAGATTCATTGTTAACTAGTGAAGTACCCGTACGTTGCGACAGATAGATATTATTGATGTAAAATTTTTTTTAAATATCAAATAAAGGCAAACGTATAATATAAGTGTAAACTGTTACATAAGTAAATTATTTTGAAATTTGAAAATCAAATTACTGCAAATAATAAATGGCTGTAATGATTTTCATGTGGACATCTATATTATTGTGTCATCTAAATCTTCTACTACGAATTTAAAAAATAAAAATTTAAAAAGAAAAAAACCTCATAAAATCTTGCAGCATGTTATCTCACGACCCTGTATTGATCTTTTGATTTAATTCAATCCGTCATTACCGTCTATTATCAAAAAAAAAAAAAAAAAAAAAAAAAAAAAAAAAAAAAAATTATTCTTTGCCTTTATAGTATGTTGAATAATAATAATAAAAAATTTCTAAGAATCACATAAAATAACAAATCCTATCAAAAGATCATATTATAAGTCTAAAATAAATGTACAAGCAAAAATAAATTAATATAGATCAAATGTTTGAAGAGCGACAGTAGTATTTAGAAAGCAAAAACATATCAATTGTATTCTTGAATGACATCCAAGCAAACTAAGCTAGACCTAAAGCGAAAGATGAATCAAAGCTAAGTTATCAATACATCAATTGTAATAAACTTTTGAATGAAATTAAGTAACACTAAATTTTACAAAGACTCACCTCAACCACATTTGAATGAAAAATCTTATTCCGAGATTTGTATAGATAAGCATCAAGAATTTCAACTCTTATCCTCCACAAAACTGTGCAAAAAAAATATATCAACTCTAATCCAATTTTTTTTAAAAAAATTATTCACAAATTGCAAACAAAATTAACTACAATTAGAGGTGGCAATCCAGCTCGCTATTCGCGAGTCAGCTCGTGTTCGACTCGAAATTAGCTCGAAATCGATTGGCTCATTTAGTAAATGAGCCGAACACGAGCCGAATTTTTTTAATAAACGAGCCGAACACGAGCTGGGATTAGCTCATTCGTGTTCGGTTCGATAACCGCTCGAATATATACATATATATATATATATATATATATATATATATATATATATATATATATATATATATATATATATATATATATATTATTATTATTATTATTATTATTATTTAGATTTTAAGCCATCAATTTTTTATGAATTTTAATTATTAGATTAAAATTTTAATTTTTTAATGTTTTTTTAATTTTATACCTAATAGTAGGAATGAAAATCAAACTTGTTGTTCGCGAGCCAGCTCGTGTTCGGCTCGTTAATAAACGAGCCGAACACGAGCCAAATTTTTCAGGTCGATATTTAAAAGAGCCAGCTTGTGTTCGGCTCGTTTATTAAACAAGCCGAACACGAGCCGACCCCAGCTCGCTCGTGTTCGGCTCGTTGACACCCCTCTACAATACCTAGAGAATAAAAATATATATATATAAATTGACGGTCAAATCTCCAAAACTAAATTTCTTAAAAAAAAATATCCTATAGAAAAGCATTACCCAAAAAATCAGATTAATTAAAAAAATATAAACAAACAAAATAAATTCTCTAAATAAATAAATAAACCTTTAATTAGGGTATTAATGAGAATCTATTACTTTTGAGGCCGTGAAAATCCACCAAAAATTTCTGCATCGCATCATTCTTCGTCTCCACCTTATAATCACTCATCATTCTAAAAATTCAACAACAAATTAGGGTCAAAACTTTCAAAAAATATCCCAAAAAAACCTCTGGTCATCCAAGATAAATAAAAAAAAAATCTTTAATTAGGGTATTTAATGAGAATGTACTGTCTTTGGGGCCATGGAAATTGACAAAGAACTCATGCATCCTATCATTATCCGTCTCCACCTTGTAATCACTCGTTATCCTGAAAATCCAACAACAAATTATCACAAAAAAAAAATCATTAAAATTCATAAAAAAAATCTTCCGAAAAAAACTCTAGTAAATTTATAGAAATAAAAAAAAGATGAGATCTCGTAAGAGATTCACAATTTCATCATGCACAATTTCATCATGCACGGAGAAAACATTGTTTTATCTCTCTCACGTTGTGGCGACAGCTACGGCATTAAGAGGCGGAGGTTCAGATGAAAGAGAGATTGGGATGGGTGGGGTGTACATCGTACATTCCAAAAGTGATCGATAAAATTTATTCATTTTTGGATGAATGTGGTGTAAGATATACACTCCTTTAATTTTTCCAAAAAAAATAGAAGAATATTAGTATTTTACCAATGTTCTTATCAAGGGTTCTGGTGAACTGGTTCAACACCGGGAGCACCTTCAACCTTTGCTTGAGGATCCTCCTCTACCGCTGGATCCGCACCACCTTCGGCCACTTCACGAAGCGGGTGAGGTTCCTCTTTGGCGGCAGGGCCCTGCTGATTCCAAACTGCTTCGGCCTGCTCTTAAACAACGGATTCACAACCTTCTCTTATAGAATTCACATCAAAACCACAAAATGTATCATCATCTAGGGCAAGAAAAAAAAAAAACACTAATAAATTCTTAAAATTAGACGATAATGTAGACCAATACCGTCTTCTTATTCGTCGCGACCGGCGCCTTCCCACCTCTCTTTGGAGCTTGTCATATTCAAACATAGGGTAACCTATTAAACCCTAAAATACCAAAAATTGCCACAAATTAAACAAAAAATGAATGTTTTATTTGATAAATTTAAACAAGCAACGATTTTAAGCGAAAAATTATAATAAAAAATATCTAGATCAATAATTACGACGCAAAAAAAAAGGGTTTAGGGATCGGAGCAGGAGCAGGAGCAGGAGATCGTACCATGACGCCAACTTCAAATAGAGCAAGAATTTCGAGGGTTACGGAAGATGCGGAGACGAAGAGATTCTCATTATTAGAGAAGAAATGAAAAAATAGTAGGAGGAGCAAGAGATTGTACCATGATGCCGCTTTGAGTAGAACAAGGATTTCGAGGGTTACAGGCGATGCGGAGACGAAGAAAATATAAGAAATAATAGATAGGTATAGATGCTTCGTCTCCGTTGCTGATACCCTTCCTAGCTGAAAAATAGATCTGATTCATGGTTGGTCCTTCGTTTCCATACATCGTCGCTTCTTCATTTCTCACGTCGATCCCTCTCATGACGGAGATATGGACATGATTCATGGTCAGCGCTTCGTATATGTCAATTGTCGCCACTTCGTTTCCAATACTGTTCCCACTCTTGACTGAAAAATAGTTCTGATTCATGGTTGGCTCTTTGTCTCTGTATATCATCGTTTTCCATGACGATCCCCCTCCTGATGCAAATATAAATATGATTCATTGTACGTCCTTCATTAATTTCAAAGTGTCATTTTATGGTGTTTACAGTACATGTCATTGATTTTTCAACTATTGATTTTTCAATAATTATGCATTGCAACCATTGATTTTTCAAAACAAATGATGATTCATCTATTGTTTTTGTTTAATAGTCAGAGCTTAACTTATTATTCTCTTATATTTTGTATTGATTTTTTTTTCTTATTGGCACCTAATTTGCAACTTTTAATTCTTAGTTATTTTATTCATATGTTTTATTGAATTTATTTATATCTTTAGTTTTAGACTCTATTCTTTCAAAAAAAAATTTAATAAATAGAAATGTAAAAAATACCTTAGATTATTTTTTTTTCTTATTTTATTAAACCAAACCGATTATTTATAATGGATCTGATTCACGATAGAAATTTGTCGTAGAGGGTAATCTCCAGTAAGTCACCATTAATTATTTTGCTTTCTGATAAGTATAACTTAATTTCTTAGGTTTTTATTTTGTATAAATTTTTTTTCTATATTCTTGAATATGCTTTAATGCAATTATCAATGAGGATACTGTGAAGAAGAGGAATAAGTCCACCTTTATTGCTTACATCTCCAATATTCAAACCGATGTACATTTCTCTTCTTTTTCTCTCAGTTGATATAATTAATTATGCATATTACCAAATTAATAGCAGAAGAACGTATGTATGTTTTAATTGTAAATTTTATCTTTTATTGCAGTTTCGTATTTACATATTACGAAAATTGTGACTCTATCTCCTAGCTAAATCTCCAAGCATTAATATATTTTTTTTTTCTCAATAATAATTATTTCATTCGGAGTCTTACTTTTAACTGGTGTTATAATTTTTCTGTCAATATATTACTTATTTTCCATATGAGACCGTGACTTAACTATAAAGTTTAATCACGTTAATTATTGAATTAATAAAGATGAAAATAAGTTATTCATTAATTTATCTTAAAATTTTCTATATTAAATAGTTATAACATTATTTTCTTTATATTTGATGAGTTACATATTTAATACTTATTTCTCCTTCTATTATATATGATCAAAAAAAAATTTATGAAAAAATATTTTAATAAAATCTATCCGCGGCATTGCGCGGGTAACTACACTAATATTATATTAATTTTACATCAATTATGTATAAATATTTAGTCAACTAAATTGAATTATAAAATTTAATTATAATAATTTTGAAGTTTGAGGACCAAAGTAGCACTTGACTCATAATTTGGAATCAAATATTCATTTTACGCTATAAATTTTTACTCTAACTTTAAGAATTGTTATAATTAATTAAATTTCATAATCAAGCTTAGTTAACTAAATATTATTATATCACTAATATAAAAATGACATAGTATTATTATGATTGATGATGCGTCAATAATTAACAAGTTATATTACTTTTATATTAACAATGCATTACTATTTATTTAAATAAATTGGGGTGTGGTATTTGATTTTAATAATTTTAAAAATTCAAGCCAGAAGTTTAAATAAATTAAAGTTTGAGGACCAAAGTGTTCCATGTCATTGTTTTACTCTAACAAAAATATATTATAACAACACTTTGAAGTGTTCCTAAAATCTAAAAAAAATACTGCTGAAAAAAATACCGATAATTATTATTAGTGTCGTTATATGTGCAGTCGCTAGGGTGTATAGCGATACATTTCTGTAATGTGTTCCAAAAATGTGTCCATATAATCTAATTTTGAATATAGATGAAATATAAATAGAACACTCGTAAAAAAGTATCACAAAAATGTGACGCTATAACCTAATTTTATTATAGTGTTTGAGAACCAAACGTCCAATTTACCTTTTCTTTCTGAATTGAGTTTTTTTTTTCTAATTAATTCAGTTTAAATTTTTATTAATTTAATAGCTTTACTAGCTATAAGATAATTATTAATTAAATTTAATTAAATGAGTGGTGAATTTTATATACTCTTATATTTAATTTGCTAAAATTATCAAATTTAAAAAATATCTATAAGTTAAGAAAAGTGCGAGTGAGAGAATATGCAGGAGGGAGTCTCCAAACAATTTTAGCAACAAAAAAAAAAATAGAGCGAAAATATATAAAAGCCACGCGGCTCAACCATTCAAATTTGAATCCGTATTTGACTGATTTTAAAAATTTATATTCATATCTGAATTCAAAATAATTATTTCTTTTCGTCATTTTTCAAAATAATTATAAATATCTATAAATCTATAATAAACTATAATCTTAATTGGTTATGTATTTTCACCTTTTCTTTTGCACATTAAATTAATTCTATATTATATAATATATGTATATAAATATTTGATATTATATTTAAATTTATATTTTAAAAATTTAAATTTTAAATAATATATTTTGAAATATTGTAAAGATAAAAAAAAAAATTTATTTTGGGTTCGGATTTTTAATTTTTGATCGGATTTAGACATGAAGTTTTAAAGATTAATTGCATACAGATTTTTGAAAACATATCGAATAACAAATATATTCTTACCAAATTTAATTTTTTATATTTATTTTTTAAAAAATTCAATATTAATTATATATATCTCTACCGTCTATATCTGTTAGAAAAACCAAGTTAACCAGAGGTTAAATATTTAACTTTGATTAGTTAGTGAGATAAATTTATCTTTTTATTTTTTCAGATATTTTTATTTTATTTTAACAGTTGGGACTTTAGAGGGACATATTTGAAAAAGCAAAACTAATATAACTAGCATTTCACATATAGTCGGTTAAAAAATAAACAGTGAACTAAGGGTAATAAATCCGAGGGATAGAACATTTGAAGGGATAAATATAAAAAGTTGAACATTGTAGGAATATATCTGTTATTCGATAAGTTTACAGAAAGTCGTATGAAATTAATCTAAGTTTTAAAATCCGTCGAATTGGAATTTGGATTCGGATTTTAAATTTGATAGTTGGTTCGGGTTTGGATATTTTGAATATCCGCCCGGTTCCTACTCCCGCTCACCACTCTCCCTTCCCCTACCCCCGGATGTCACCGGCATCAGTTATGGGCTCCTCTTTGTTTTCGGCCAACTCCCAATTTCTTCAGAAAAATTATTTATTAATTCAAATCTAAGAATATGAAGGTATTCTTATCTTTCCCATCATTTATAGTCTTTTCTTAAAATTTAATATTTTTTTATTTTTTTAATTATTTTCATCCAACGAGAATCCAATCGATATGACGCGTGTCGATTTCTAAATTGGTAGATCAATAAAATTATTTATTGATAATTTTACTTAAATTAAAATAATTTAAAATTAAGAAGATGCTAATAAAAAAAAAAAAAAAAAAAGTAGTTTTTAGAGGTTTAATTCCAAAGGGCCTAAATTATTCATACTAAAAGTATCCATACTAATTTTCAATGGTTTATAAATTATAATTAATCTCATTTCTTAGCATAGATACTTATATTATAAGTGCTTTGGTTATATTTGATACCGATATGCTTCTGTTATGCGGCTGAAACATTTTCGATAAAGTCACAAAATATTTGTATTTTCTAAAAATGATACAAATGGTAGATAAGTGGTTCGCATTTTAAATTTAGCTTGCAAAGAATTAAAATTAATGTAATCTAGAGTTATTTTAAGAAGCATAATAATTTATACCCTACGAATCTAATATTATATTAAATTTAAATTTTATTATTTTTTCAACCACCTATTAAACCCAAAAGGCCCTACGAATCTTTTAATTTAAGGGTTAAAAACTTAATAGCACAAATAACTTAGTACTATTAATAGTATTCCAACCTAGCTATATATATATATATATATAATGTAAAATTAATTTGGGTTCGGGTTAGATCAAGTTTGGATCGGATACAAACCAAATTCATATCCGAATTCAAATATACTGAGTTTTTGTTTTTTATATCTGTATTCAAAATTATGTTAGTTTAGTATTGAATAAATCCTTCCCATTCAAATTCGGATTTGGATGAAATTAGGAATATCCATACCATTAAAATCCTTATTAATTATATATTTTATTAAAGGTGTCCGTGGATCGAGTCGGGTCTGGATAGTTAATATACTGTATCCGTACCCTAAAAAAAGTAGAAATATATATATATATATATATCCAACCC
Organism: Tillandsia leiboldiana; assembly: GCA_029204045.2. Taxonomy (NCBI): domain Eukaryota; kingdom Viridiplantae; phylum Streptophyta; class Magnoliopsida; order Poales; family Bromeliaceae; genus Tillandsia; species Tillandsia leiboldiana. The sequence goes on from CM055065.1 coordinate 47,106,063, forward strand.
ATTTAATTTCAGTTCGGGTCCAGATCTAGATACTTAAGTTACTAATATATTCATTGGGTCTATTTGAACGAGTCTGTATAATAACTACCCGTATACTACACGGTTAAGATCGGAAACAGGTCGGATATAGATCGAGCATGAGTACTCGTATACTACACATTTTTTATATACATTATTAAATAGTTTATGAACAAATCATAAACCGCTCACTATAAAAAAAACTCGCGTTCTAATGAGTTGCACTCAATTCAATAAAATTTGTTCAAAAGAAAGAACAAAATACTCTAATACAAGAAAAACACATTATTTTGAATAAGCACAAGAGCCATAAAAAAACTATATTATACTTCACCGAATATTATTAGTAGGTATTCCACCGAATCTGAATCTGAGTATGGATTCAGATTTGAAAATTATTCCAAACTCTACCTATTAAAAGGTTGGATTTGGGTTGAGTCCAAATCAGATATGGATATAAAGTATCCGAATCCATATCCAAAACTTTAGTAGGGTTTTTTTTATTCGCATAATATTTATTTTTTATTCGATCCGGTTCGGATCAGGCTAGGGTTCAGGTAGGGTCCGGATCAAATATTTGGATAGCAAAAAAATTTCACTAGATTCGGGTCTTGGATCTGAGTCCAGATTCAGATTTGAAAATTATTCTAAACTCTACACATTAAAAGGTCGGGTTCTGGTCAGATCTTAGTCGGGTATAAAAATATAAAGTATCCGGACTTATATCCAAAATTTTAATATGTATATTTTTTTTTACTCGTATACTATCTATTTTTTATTGGGTCTAGTTCGAGTCAGGCTATGGTTCGAATAGAGTCTATTTTTTATTGGGTCTGATTCGAGTCAGGCTAGGGTTCAGGTAGGGTTGGACAGCAAAAAAAAAAAGAAGTAAAATGACTATTTTTTATTGGGTCTGATTCGAGTCAGGCTAGGATTCAGGTAGGGTACGAATCGGATAATTTGGACAGCAAAAAAAGGAGGTAAAATGGCTATTTTTTATGGGAAATGCTACTTGTACACTCCCAAATGGGGTGTACATCCTACACCTCATCCATTCAAGGGTGGGTGAATTTCACCGGTCACTTCGAAGTGGCCGGTAAGTTAGTTTCCACCCTTGAATGGGTGGGGTATAGAATGTACACCTTACTTGGGGGTGTATAAGTAGCATTGTCCATTTTTTATTGGGTCTAGTTCCAGTCAAGCTAGGGTTCAGAAAGGGTCTATTTTTTATTGGATCTGATTAGAATCAGGCTAGGATTCGGGTAGGTCCGATATTTTGGACAACAACAAAAAAGAAAGATTTTTTTTATTGGGTCCCGTTCAAGTCAGGCTAGGGTTCGGATAGGGTCTATTTCAGAAAAAAAACAAAAAAATAAATAAAATAAAATGGTGGAGATGCGGGGTATCGATCCCCGTACCTCTCGCATGCTAAGCGAGCGCTCTACCATCTGAGCTACATCCCCTTATGTAATTTTAATTTATTTAATTTTAATGTATTAATAGTTTAATAAATATCTACCTAGTTAAAAATTCATAAATTTATTTGAATTTATTAAATTTTTAAAAAATTATATGCATGTTTATAACTACAACAAAATCCAATTTTTGACGATTGGCATAAGATGTTATAATTATATATTTAAATATTTTTTTTAACCAAATTAAACTAGAAGTGAAGGGTGATTTAGATAACAAGATGATAATTGAAATATGTATGAACTAATTATAAATATCCACATTTAATGTACCTAAGATATTAATTAATATGACCAATTTAGAATATTCTAAGTTTGTCGTATGAAGTGAAACAATCATTTATTTTATAAAAGTATTAAGTCAATAGAGATAGAGTCCGTGTTTTAATATTTTAGCATGTTTGAGTAAAAATATTTAAGATACTGTTATTTGGTAGAATAATATTTTTGAGAGCAACAATTGTTTTATATTATACTCCTAGTCTCAATTAAACAAATATGTTTGTTTCTATGATATATATATATATATATATATATATATATATATATATATATATATATATATATATATATATATATATATATATATATATATATATATATATATATCGCGGATGAGCTTCCAATATTTATATTTTAGACAGAGAGAGAGAGAGAGTTTGGTTGGAATGCTATTGATAGCATCAAGTAATTGGTGCTGTCAGTTTTTTTATCGTTAAATTTATCTCCTTAATCATTTTCACTCGGATTATACTATTCAACCAATCACCCACTAAATCCTAAAGGACCACTATCATCCTAAGCGCACATCACTTAATCCAAGAACTAAAAACTTGATAGCACAAATGATTTGGTACTATCGATAGCATAATAGCTTAGTTCATATATATATATATATATATATATATATATATATATATATATATATATATATATATATATATATATAACTAGGCTGGAATACTATCGATAGCACCAAGTCATTAGTGCTACCAATTTTTTAGCCCTTGGATTAAGAAATGTGCAGTTAGGATGATAGTGGTTCCCTTAGATTTAGTGCGTGGTTGGTTGAATAGTAAAAATCCTAAGGAATCACTATAATCCCAACCGCATATACTTTCATTCAAGGGCAGAAAACTTGGTAGCACAAATTGCTTGGTGCTATCAATAGTATTTCAGAAGAGACTATATATATATAGCGTAGGGCTACTATACTGTTATGAGTATAAACCCCTTTATACTCATGACTTTTTCACCTTTGGATGAAGGAATGTGTGGTTAGGATAATAGTGGTCTCCCTAGGGTTTACTAGGTTGTTGGGAAATAGTATAAATTTTAGGGACTAATATAATCCTAACCGCACATTCCTTTATCCAAGGGATGAAAACTTAGTATAGTAGCCGGACCATATATATATATATATATATATAGAGAGAGAGAGAGAGAGAGAGAGAGAGAGAGAGAGAGAGAGAGAGAGAGAGAGTCCGGCTACTAAACTATCGATAGTACCAATCATTTGGTGCTATCAAGTTTTCTACCCTTATATCAACCCCTTAGATTATTTCTATCCGTTAGATTTTACTATTTTCCCAACTACCCATTAAACCTAAGGGGCACACTATCATCTCAACCACACATTTTTTAATCCAAGAGTTAAAAAATTAATAGCACCAATAACTTGGTGCTATTAATAGTATTCCAGCCTAGCTAGCTCTCTCTCTCTCTCTCTCTCTCTCTCTCTCTCTCTATATATATATATATATATATATATATATATAGTAGAGCTTATATACTTTCAAAAGCACAATCCCAGAGAAAGAACGAGAAAGTACAAAAGTACAAATCTTAATGCAAATCTAATGATAAAAAATTCACAAGCATAGTTGAACTTATGCTTTTGAAAGTATATAAGCTCTATTATATATATATATATATATATATATATATATATATATATATATATATATATATATATATATATATATATATATATATAATTGAGCTCCTATGCTTTTAAAAGTACCAAGTCATAGGTGCTTGTGAGTTTTTCACCATTTGATGATAAAATATGTGGTTAGGATGATAGTGGGCCCCTTGGGTTTAGTGGGTGGTTGGTGGAATAGCATGATCTAAGGGGTGGAATTAGTCAAAGGGTAAAAAACTTACAAGCACCAAGTGATTGGTACTTTTATAAGCATAGTAACCGGACTATATATATATATATATATATATATATATATATATATATATATATGAGTAAAGCTTATATATTTTCAAAATCACAAGTTCATCAATGCTTGTGAATTTTTTACCATTAGATTTGTATTGAGATTTGTGTTATTTAAAGTCAACTAAAGAGAGAGTAAGAGAAAGTACAATAACACAAATCTCAATGCAAATCTAATGGTAAAAACTTCACAAGCATGGATGAACTTGTGCTTTTGAAAGTATATAAACACATAGAGAGAGATAGAGAGAGAGAGAGAGAGAGAGAGAGAGAGAGAGAGAGAGAGAGAAGGGAGGAGATAGTTGAGCAGGAATGCTATCGATAGCAAACGGGCTCCGTTGCCTCCTATTTGTTTTTTGTGATGGAGCTTCCAAATCAACTATCAACACCGTTGAATATGATCTAGACCATTTACACTATATGGAAATTAAATTTTAAATATTTTCGACATCGTTGACCTAATGATCAAAGAGTTGCAAAATTTATAATTTTAAAGATAGATATGAATCTTTTGCTAGTTTAACGATGTAAAGAATTTTAAATTAATTGATTTTGGTTAGAAAATTTTTTGAACTATTTTAAACAAGATCTATAATCTAGATCGTGATTACAAGACTCCTAGCATTACTTTATGAAAGATATTCATTTTCAGCCGTGCATTTTTGTGTCTACTTGATAAACAAGAAAAAAATATCGAAAAAGTATAAAATTTAATTTTTAGATAGTTTAAATGGTCTAGATCATATTTAACGGTATCAATCGTTATTTTGGAAGCTCCATTATCGTAAACAAATGGGTAGCAACAGAGCTCGTTTGCTATCGGTAACATTTCGGCTCAACTATATATATATATATATATATATATATATATATATATATATATATATATATATATATATATATATATATATATATATATATATAGGGTTAATTGCATACGGCTCCCTGTAAACATATCGAATAACAGATATATCCCTACAAAGTTCAGCTTTTCATATTCATCCCTTCAAAAGTTCAACGTTGTTCATATATATCCCTACCGTCTATCTCTGTTAGAAAAATCTAGTTAACCGTAGTTTAAATACTTAATCTTCATTAGTTAGTGAGACAAATTTACCTTTCTATCCTTCCAGATATTTCTGCATTATTTTTTGAATGGACATTTTTGAAAGGGTAAAACTGTCATTTCATATATAATCTGTTAAAAAATAAATAGTGAATTAACGATAATAAATCGGAGGGATATATATGAATAACGTTGGACTTTTGAAGGGATAAATATGAAAAGTTAAACTTTGTAGGAATATATCTGCTATTCGATATGTTTAAAGGGAGCCGTATGCAATTAACCCATATATATATATATATATATATATATATATATATATATATATATAAAGAGAGAGAGAACTATGCTACTATGCTATTAATAGCACCAAGTCATTGATTCTATTAGGTGTTTAACCCTTGGATGAAGCGACGTGCGGTTAAGATGATATATAGTGGGCCTCTAGGGTTTAGTAGGTGGTTGGGAAAATAGTATGATCTAAGGGATGGAAATGATCCAAGGGGTAGATCTAACGGCTAAAAATTTGGTAGCACCAAGTACTTGGTGCTATCGATAGCCTAGTAGCAGGACTATATATATATATATATATATATATATATATATATATATATATATATATATATATAAAATTGAACTCCTATGCTTTTAAAAGTACTAAGTCATTGTTGCTTGTAGGCTTTTAGTCCTTGAATGAAAAGATGTGTGGTTAGGATGATAGTGGGTCCCTTGGGTTAAGTGAGTGGTTGGTAGAATAGAATGATTTAAGAGATAAAATTAGTCAAGGGGGTAGATCTAACGGTAGAAAACTTACAAGCACCAATTGCTTGGTGCTTGTACAAGCATAGTAGCCGGACTCTCTCTCTCTCTCTCTCTCTCTCTCTCTCTCTCTTTATCTATCTATCTAGATGATAGATAGATAGATAGATAGATAGATAGATAGATAGATAAAGAGAGATAGAGAGAGAGAGAGAGAGAGAGAGAGAAAGAGAGAGGCAGGAATACTATCGATAGCAAACGAGTTTCGTTACAATCTATTTATTTTTTATTATAGAGCTTCCAAAACGATGTTTAACACCGTTAAATATGATCTGGACTATTTAAACTATCTAGAAATTAAATTTCATACTTTTCGATATTCTTCTCTTATCCATTAAGTGGACAAAAAAATGAACAGCCGAAAATGAATATTATTCAAAAAGTGATGATAGGAGTCATGTAATCAAGATCAAGAGTATAGATCTTATTTTAAATAGTTTAAAATATTTTCTAACCAATATTCAATTAATTTAGAATTCATTACACTGTTAAATTAGTAAATGACTATGTCTACCATTAAAATTATAAATTTTGCAACCTTTCGATCATTAGGTCAATGATGTCGAAAAGATTTGAAATTTAATTTTTAGATACTTTCAATGGTTTAGATCATATTCAACGGTGTCGATCGTTGATTTGGAAGCTCCATCATCGAAAATAAATGGGTGGCAACGGAGCCCGTTTGTTATTGATAGCATTCTAGCTCAACTCTCGCTATACATATATAGACCTAGGCTACTATACTGTTAACAGCACCAAGTCATTGGTGCTATTAGATTTTTGACCCTTGGATGAAGGGATGTGCAATTAAGATGATAGTGTGCCTCTAAGATTTAGTAGGTGGTTGAAAAAATAGTATGATTTAAGAGGTGAGAATGATCAAAGGTAACGGCTAAAAACTTGATATCACCTATTGATAGCATAGTAGTTGGACTATATATATATGTATATTCAAATTTTAAATAAAAGAAGAGCTAAGATAAAAAAAAATTTGTAAATAGGAAAATACTTTTTTTACATCCCAAATGGGGTGTACATCTTACCCCCCCATCCATTCTAGGATAGGGTGAATTTTACTAGTCACTTCAATATGACTAGTGAAAGAGTCCCCACCTTTGGATGGGTGGAAAATTATACACCCTATTTGGAGTGTATAGGTAGCATTGCTCCTGTAAATGTTCGCTTTTTAACTTTTCTCTTTTACTTTTAAAATTCTATATTTCGCCCCCTCAAATTTTCAAAATTATTTTCCAGAATTACAACTTTAACAGAGAGAGAGAAATTGTTACACCCCGAATCATAGCGGTAGCCCTTTCGGGAGAGCTAACAGCCGGCAGTATGTATAAGAATTTTGTACATACAAAGCAAACAGGAAGCTATCTCAATTAGCAATCTTAATAGTTCACAACTAGAACAGTGATCCTAAGGGAATATAATTAAGCAAAGAGAACATATATTAGAGTAAAATCAACTAAACTATAAAGCATCACTGTACAATAACACCACAACCAGATGTACAAAAAATATGCAACACAGTTTTGTATACAAAAAGGTTGCTCCAGTAGCAAAAGTACAATGATAAACTGAAAAGAATGTAGGGTCCTCTCTAGCTCTGGTCACTAGTAAGAGACGCTATCTAGCCCACGATCTCTTTACCTCGCTCAACTACCGGGGTTGGAGACTCTGAAATAAAAAGTCAACAAAAGAGGACATAAGAACTATATAAACAAAAGTTTCCACTGGTAACAACCATCAACCACGACGACCTGCACCATTAGATCAACTAGAGGCAAAATAGATAAAATATGCTGTAAAGAGAATGGTAATAATTAGCTGTAAACAAACTAAAATAAATCTACTACTATCATGCCTCTATAAGCTACTAAAAACTGTAAATCATGTCCATATAACTCATACATCAATAGAATGCTCAATAACCACAACAGACTATAACCCAATCATATCAACCGACTCGTTGGTCAGGTTAAACTCGCGCCACTACGTGTTCGGAACCACCCTGCGCGTGTCCCGTCTGTTAGTAAAACTAGCATCTCAACTGTGAAACTGACCAAACTTCAGAGCGGGACTCGATGAGAGCGATCCAACCAAGAATATACACATCACAGTAGAGCTCAATATGGCTTCTATAAGCTATTACAAAATGTGATGGTTAATGAATTATATAAATCGTCAATTGATCAAATCAGGATGTAATCTCAGGTGTCACACGGCCGATCAACCCTCGATAATAAATTAAGGACACATCTACTCTGCCCACTGAGCCGACAGTATTATCAACTCACTGTCTAATCGATTGACAATCTGTACGTGACAAATAAGCTCTACAACTATATATATCACTGAGTGTCCCAGTCACAATGAGGAAATAGATGTCATGCATAGTATAGGAGTTGAACATCACAAAGAAAGTGACCAATTAATCTGCTGCTGCTGCTGTTGCTATTACTATGCCAACATACAAAAGCATAGGCATTATGTTACAAGTTTAATTAAGCTACTACATGCATTAGGTTCAATTATTAACCATATAGTCAACATGCTTCTCTGTGCCACTATATGCAAAGGAAAATGCATGTAGCTTCAGCTCATTAGGAGTTTTAACAAATTATGTGTCATGCCCCGGGGTCGAAACTGCGACCCGGGCTCGCCAAAAGATCCGCCACCTATACGGAAAATCCCGCATAGGCGAAGCGTCCAACCTGCAAAAGTATCAACTAACAACTAAAACAGATATCAGAGCTGAAGAAAAACTGATGTAATAAAAATCTGAACCACTGTACAACTGAAAAAGAGGTACAATATCCATCTCCCAAAAATAATGATATAATAATCCGATCTACTGAAACAAAGTACAAATAGAATCCTCCTATACATCATTTATGAATCCAAAATGGGAGATAAACTAAAAAACTAATAAAATACAACAGTGTACAGTGAAACCCATAATCCGGGTTGGTACATCTATCCCGCTGTAGTAAACAATACTAGTAGGGATCTATCTCGCAACTCCCTCGCCACGATCCGTCGATCCAACTGAAGCAGGGATGGAAGGGAGAACCTCTGCAAAACTGTCACCAACATAGGGTGTGAGAACTACTAGTAAAACCAGTAGCCCTCAGTGGGTAAATCCTCAAACTCCGACGTACCCACTAAGTCTACCAGAGGCAAAAAAAGGAATAAGAAAGGTGGTAAGCTATGAACAGAACTGCTGATAAAAGAAAGCTACCACTACTATGCCTCTAAATGCAGTGTCAGAAAGAGTAGCTATATGAATGCATCAGTAAAAGTGTCTGCCTGAATAAACCCAATCAATGGGCTAGTAAAGACCAGTACTGTCTGCTCTGCTGTCGAACTCAAGAACCCAGTAGCGGGATCGGCACACATGGCTCGGCCATAAGCCTACCTCCGGAGTGGCACTCGAGGGGAGCGACCCACACGAGTAAAGTAACCATGTCACAAGTATCTCAATAAGCAGGACTTGATCATGACTATGCTCAATGTGGAGACTCACTCTATCCACAATGCAACACCCAGCCCAACTGATGCAAAATCCATAACCGGCGCAGCCGTCCACAATCCACGGTGGCCAAACTAACCCACGAGTCAATAATCCGGTGTAAGCCCACCCCGACTCGATGATCTCAACTATACTAACCCAACCCATGTTCATCCCAGAGTAACAAGTAACCTCTCAACATATATGTAAAAGAGAAGTAAAGGAATCAAAAAGGGTTTTCTCCTAAGTCAAATCCAGCATGCTCGTGTTGCAGAAAAAGGTGGCTTATTCTAAATGACCATTTAAGCATGCAAATGTTCTCATTTGGAAAGAAAAATAAAGATTAGCAACAATCATGATTCTCATAAGGAATGAATCTCAACATCAAACAATAACCATTCTTTTTCATGAATGAACTAGAACCACTATTAGGGATCAATATCTCATATATTAGATCAAGATTAATGAAGTTAACTATTCTCTCATAAACAACTAACCACCCTCACATGAACCAACCATTCGCACATAGTGTAGGTTGATGATCAATTACTCGTTTGCTCTCACAAGGCATAGGTTTAAAGAAGTGTCACTTATAGTCAACATCACATAAGGTGGTACAACGCTTATCAGACCTCACATTCACACATGAATATGCTAAAGATCATTTAACATTACTTAAATATGGACATTCAATCAAGTATCACCAATGAATAGTCTAAGGTTCAACAACCTTCATTGATCTCACATAGGATGAACATAGAATCTACCGACAACATCCATTTCCACATAAGCTAGATCACCAACCAACCACAATACACATTCACACATAAAGTAGTCTAAGGATCAACCACTATGATCAATATCATAAGATGTAAGATGAAGATCAGCAAGATTAATTATTTTCACATAGATAAGCCAAGAATCATTTGACATAACAATCTCACATGACATAGGCTCAAGCATCATCAACAATATCACTCTCACATAATCATAATAACCATCTCACCTAAACCAAATAACATCTCACATGAAATCGTAATAACTTTTCTCACATAGCAACCATGTCCTTCTCGCATAAACCATCCATCCATTCTCTCACAGATAGGTGAAGAATCAACAACTATAGCAATCTCACATAGTGTAGGCTAGAAGATCAATAACCAAAACTACTCTCACATAGCATAGATTTAGGGATAGGCACTTGCAATCAACTTCATATGAGATAGTATAACCTCAACCAAACTAATGATTCATTCAGGTATAAATTAAGGATAAATTAATCTAACATAAACATGGATAGTCAAGCATGATTCACAAAGGAAAAGAGAACAACAATCAACTATGTCATGAAGGAAACCAATGGCCCGAGTGAGTAAACCGTCGTTTTCGGAAGTGCGCAACAACCCACCTAAAACTTGACGATCCGCTGCCCGATCTGGCTGAAATTTGGCGTGAGTAATCCTTACCCTCTCAAGAGTCCGATGCCTTGAAAATCATCCAAACCCGCCACACGGATTGGGCGCAATCACTGAAACAATACATGCTGCGGAATCAAATTCCAGAATTTCTGCAAATGAGACTAAGCTAAAGAAGATGCAAGTGCAGCCCTAAATACCTCAAGATGAAGTTCCCAATAGTCAAAAAAAGATGTCCTCTTCCATATAAACATCTCCAAGTCCTAAAAAATCCACCATTAATTCCCCTTAACATTCAAATAGAGAAAACATTATATTCCTGTCCCAAAATACACCAATTTCCAACATGAACTTACAAAAATTAGAGGGGGGAATCCATAAGTAATTTTAAGCTAAAACCAAAAGGAGAAATCTTCACCTTGATCTTAATAAGATGTACAAACATTAAAATCCCGAAATTAACCAAGAATTATATCAATTTCTGCATTCCCAAAGTCCAAGTATCAAGATAATACCAAATCTGAAAATCTGCTGTGACCCTTAAAACAGAGCTGAGAAGATCAATAATGTTACCTGGTCAAACGTGCTCTAAATCCAGCAAGAGAGGTACCATTGGATTCCTTGTCGAGATTAGATACAAATTGAGCTAAAGAACTCCAAATTCTATGCTCGGATGAAGAAGAAAACCCATAAACACTTTGAACTATCCACTAAGTTCCATCTGTGCACAAATGCAGCAAGGGCTCCAAAGATCATAAATTAACCCCAATAAAAACTCAGATCTAGGGAAAATGATACATACCAATATTGTAGATCTTCGAGTCCTGGAAATTTTCCCACAAAAATCATCCAAAAACTTCCATCCTACTGCCTAGAAAAGCCAAAACACTAAGGACTGTCCAAGATTCCAGACTGAAACAAAGGGTCCCAAAGATAGCTTAATAACTCTATAAAAACTCATGATTTAAGGGAAGAGTTGAATACAAAAATTGTAGCCCTACCTCTTGTGAAGACACAGAACAAAAAATAAGGTCAAAACTCCCCCTGGTTAGCTCTATAGAATTTTTATACAGAAATGCGACGGAGAAGTCATCAACTGCAACAATGGTGGAGCTTGCTTCCTTGAGAAAATGAGGGTGATGAGGCCTCTTTAGTCCATCACTTTGCTGATGAAGATGAAGGAGGGTTGCAGATGAGTGTTCTATAGAAGTCCCCAAAGTTGGAAGCTCCAAAAGAGGGAGAAGGAGAGGGGAGAAAAGCTTAAAAAGAAGAAAGAAAAAGAAAGAAGAAGAAAGGAGAGGAGGGGGAGGTACTGTGTAATGCACAGTACCGGGCAGGCCCCTCAACCGGCCCAGCCCCGCACGCGGGCGGCGGCACGTGGCGCCCATCCGGGCGCCCCACCCTCGAGCGGATGGCCCGGATGGGGCCACGCCAGACGCGGCGCCCGCCAATGGCGCGGCGCTGCGTGTCCCCTGCGCGGGGACGTGCACTGTGGCATGACACACGTAGGCGCGCTCTGCCCAACACAGGTGCGCCACATGGCCCGCGCCCGCCTCTCCCCAGCCGACGCGTGGATTCCTCACAGTCGCTGCGCCTGGTGCACTCGCACTCCCCGTGGACCGGCTATGAGGACCCGAATTTCCGTAAGAGGATTACTGTTGATCAACAGAGCTTCCGCAGTGTGTTTAGCAGCTTCCGGAGGCCTTTACTGTGTGTTGGAGGTGTTTGCGCATGAATCAGACCTCAGGATTGGACCCAGCGCGAAATTTGGATTAAGAATACCTTTCCGGATGCATTTGACAAATTTTAGAAGCGGAATTTGGCAAAACGGACTTCGAATTTGGACTCAGCGTGCGAAAACGATGAAAATTGGCTATTTACTTGATTTTTTGCGCCATTAGTTACTGTTCACACTGGAACAGTAACTCCGGCGACCGGCGGTGACCGGCGGGAGGCGGAGCACGGCGGCGCAGCGGCGGAATGCGGCCGTGGGCAGCGCGGGCAGGCGCGGGCGCGGGCGGGCGCGGGCAGGCGCGGTGTTCCGAGTTGGGTGTGCCACGTGGCGGTTCCCTATTGGTCGTGATTGGGACACGTGACGGCTTTGGATTCAGCGGGTGCATCGGGTTCGTGCACCGGGCGCAGCGAGCGTTGGCGCTGACACGTGGCGCGCGGTAATTGGCCGGTCAACGCACGCGCGACAGGCGGCCTGGCGCGGCACACGATGGACCGACCGGGCCACGTGTCGCCTGCTCATTGGCGGGCGCAGTGACCCAGCGGTTCCGGCGTGAACCGCGGCCCACGGTCCCCGCCGTGGACCGCGTCGCCACGCGGCGCGCCGTGATAGGCGGGCGCGCGTGCTCCGGGAGCGCGGGGTGCGGACATGGGTGACGTGGCGCGCCGAGAAAGATTCGGGCGCGTACTGTGCGGGTTTGGGCCGGATTCGGGCGCCCGAATCTGACGCCCGAATCCGAATCCATGTGTGAGTGGGTTGGGCCTATAAATATCCCATTCTCCTCTTTCTTTTGGGTTTTTTTGGGCTTTCTGGACCTCTTCTCCGAGAGAGCCCTATAGGAAGGTTGTTCCCCTTTATGTTTTTGATCTTGTGGTGGATCCCCTGGATTTTTGGAGACTCGGCAGCGGCGATCTTGGTTTTAGAGTGCGCCTCGACGTTTCCCATTTTCGGCCCGTTTTCGTCGCAGTTCAGTCAGCAATTTTTTGTGTGCAAACCAGAAGGAATTTTTGGACGATTTCTTCGGTAGTGTGTTCCTAAGAGGTAGGCCTTCGATTTTCTTGTTGATTGTGTTGCTCCGTTTTGGGTTTTTGGCATGGTTCCCGAGGCACCTTTTTACCCCATTTTCTGTGTTGGTTTTTGGACAGCACGGGCTTGTCGAATTTATATCTTGGCATGCGAGTATCGGATTTGGACTTATAAACACTCGATTTTCATCTACTCGACACAAGGAATGCAACCGTGATTTTTCTGGAATTTTTGGAGGATTGCGCAGAAGTGAGATTTATGGATCTTCTGGACTGTTTGCCGCAGGATAATTGTTGTGAGGAATTTTGGCTCGCGGCGGTGCTTCATTTGTTTCTTGGCCTACAGGTGTCGGATCTGGACGTGCAAGTACTTGTTTCGATCAGCTCGCCGCGAGGATTACAGCGGTTATTTTTTCGGAATTTTCTGAGGTCTTCTCACAGGTGAAATTTAGCCTTTTTCTGGCTGGTTTTGTGGACAGCGGTAATTTGAGGATTTGGGAATTAATTGTTCCTCGTGTGGGTTAATTATGCAGTTTTGTGGTGTACCGAGGTTTCCCTGGAGTGTGGGCGCAGTTGGATCCGTGCTTCGCAATCGAGGTGGGTGGTTGTTGTATCCCTCTCTTTTGGTATGCTCACTAGGAACATGAGAACATTCCGATGTTAGTAAATGCCGAACAAAATACTGATAAACCTTGCATGCAAAAAGGGATTAAATAATTGATAGCTTTTCCATGTAATTGAGATATGGGAATTTGGACATGATCAATATACCATTATCACTCCAGTTAAAGTATTTATTTATCTGGAATAGCATGAGCAGTTGTATGTTAGTACTTAGAGATTATGCAAAAAGGGATCATCATCTTGAGACATTAGTGTTGGAGCTCATTGCTAGGTCATAACTATTCATGTGAAATAGATTAGTACATCGGGACTTTATGATTTATTACATGTGAGCACACTGGTGGACGCTTTTCCTTCTATTCTAGATGAGGACATATGCATGCTTGTATGGTCATCTAGATAGGCCATTATTTGTTGCTACACTACCTTAATGGAACTTGACTTAGGAGAAACCATGCTTGCTTTTTCTCCTTATTCTTTAGTCAGGTGGTTCTTGTTGCTCGGGTTTGAGCAAGGGTACGGGATAGTGTAGCCGGGACCTTGGGGTCGGGGATAGGTGGTATGTGATTATGGGTTGTAGGGTATTGCGGCTACCGCGGATAGTAGGCGGTTGACCGGATACAGATTATTTTACTCGATTTTGGATTGTGGGTTATTTCGGTGACCGCGAATATTGGGCGGTTGACCGGGTGTCGGTTGTTGGGCTTGATTGTTGACAGTGGGTATTGTGGCAACCGCGGATATTGGGCGGTTGGCCGTATATGTACTTATGCATCAGATTGGGGATCTGGGTTTCCCTTTAGTGGATGGGTTTTCCCACTTTGATCAGAGTCGTGATCCAGTCCTGCTATAATGAGATATCGAGTTCCCTTCTAGAGCGTTGGGGAGTTCCCCTCTAGAGCGTGGGGGTCAGACAGTGATTGAGTATGTTATCACACCGGCGCGACTTTATATGCCCGGTGATGCTTTTCTCGTGTGGATCGCTCCCCTCGAGTTCCCCTCTGGAGTGTCGGGGTCAGAAGTTCCCCTCTAGAGCGTTGGGGAGTTCCCCTCTAGAGCGTGGGGGTTAGACAGTGATTAAGTTTTGCTATCATATCGGTGCGGCTTTACTTGCCCGATGATGAGGACGGCAGCAGGCAATACCAGTTTTTACTGGTGGATAGATTGGGTTACCGGGACAGTGTGGTTACTGATGCATTTAGAGGCATAGTAGTGGTAGTTTCCTTTTTCAGCAGTTACTTACCACTCTTCTTTCCCTTTTTGCCTCTGTTAGACCTAGTGGGCACGTCGGAGTTTGAGGCTTTACCCACTAGGGGAGGCTACTGGTTTATTAATAGTTCTCACCCCCATTCTTCTTTTCCTTTTTTTCTTCTCCTTTGTTTTGCAGAGTCTTCTACGGGTACTGCTGGACGTACAGCGGCGGATCGAGGAGAGAGGACAGTTGAGTAGATAGGCGGTCGACCCGACAGTGAGTTAGCTGGACTTGTATCCCTTTTATCTCAGACGATTGTACTTTTATCTCTTGGGTCTGGCTTTAGCCAGCTGGTTGTATCATTTTGGTGAGCTGGGAGAGACACTTGTACTATTATTTCCTGATGTACTATATTTTACTTCCAGCTTTAGTCTGAGATGTAGTAGTTTTAGTTCAGCTCTGTTTTATTGCTCTTTTATTATATCTCTTATATCTGAGCAGGTTATCAGCGCTTCGTGTACGCGGAAAAATTACATGTGCATGGCGGATCTGTAGACGGGCCCGGGTTCTGGTTTACACCCGGGGCGTGACACCGGCGGTCTGAAAAAAGGTCCAATAAGCTCCGAAAATGCCGCTTTTTACTGTTTTCGCGCGTTAGTCCAATTCTGATGTCCAAAAATTTAAAAATTGCATCCAAATAGCCGTTTCACTCGTTTTTGTGCGTTGAATCCAAATACGGTGTCCGTTTTGCGCGAAACCACTTCTATTTCTGACGAACCTCCCGAATGGGTAGAAATTGATCTATTTCTCGCGCTGAGTCCGTTTCTTGGGTTCGGTTTGCGCGCAACCAACACTATTAACAGAAATAAGCTTCCACAAGCCGTCGATCACATTATAACATCCACGAAGGTCCGGGTCATCACATTATGCTGTAATTTTCTCATATGCTACTAACACCGTCGTAAACCAGCACAAGTTTATGCTTCAAGTATAAAAATTCATATACAACACTATGTTTATAGCATCAAAATTGCTAACATTAAGGAGATATAGAGATGAGTTCACTAAGTTTGGCAACTAGAAATCCACCTAGAAATCGCTTTCCAAAAATTCTAAGAAAAGAAAAAGTTGAAGGTGACACTGAGTCCAACTATCTCGCACACGGGGTCAACACCACGCCATTCACGCGCAAATCCGACTCCTTATCAAGGTGGTCCGCAAGCTTCTCCAAGCTTCCTCCTTCCTCTTGAACTTTTCCTCAATCCGCTTTTCTCTCTCGTTCAGGTGGAGTACGTACAAATGAATGAGAGAGAAAAAAAGCTCAAGTGGTTCGGATAAGTAATCTCTGCCAAAAATTATTTTCGAGTGCTCTATACTCAATTCGGGCATTTGAAACCACTATTTTGACTTAGCAGCTCGCCATGTACTGCCAAACTACTGATGCCTGACTTCTAGATGCAGATTCGAGCGTCCAAAACTAAGCCCGAAACATCTAGGCACCTGAAGTGCTCCAGATTCCAGCACTTAGTATTCTTCAGCTCGAAACTCGTTTTTGCGTCTATTTTGTACCAAAACGAGTCCAGCTCAATCTAGCACTCTCTAGAGATGCTAACTAATATTTCACACTACAACCTCACCAATTTGCCGAGGTTCAGTATATTACAGAAATGACCAAGATGTCCTCACTTGTTCTGATGGAAATGTAGTACTCGAGAATTCGAGTTTGAAATTCGAGTTGAAATTCAAAGAAAATCTTAAGTTCTATATGTATATATAGGTGAATAAACCCTAGGTGGATTTATATAAGTGAATAATGATCGGTGACTTAAGCGTGAATAGTAACCTCTGAAAACTTCGGTTTTTCGAACGAAGTCGGCTAACTGGACCTATATGAGTCCAAACTCGACGATCCAAATACTCGATTTGAACGGTCTCGTCGATCTGAGCGAAGTGGCACAGTCCGAATTTGTATTTGATGAGCCTAGGTTATCAAAAAGTATGCCAAACAGCGTAATTCACTGTATAAGATGGATTTTGAGTTTTACGAAGCTCACACTCAACGAACTAAAATCATTAGTCAATAGGTTCCGTTGAGCCGGACGTCGTGGTATCGTCCATTTTTCTGTTTGACGACACTACAGCCTTGGAAAGCGTGAAATACATCAAATTATGGGTATTTTGTGGAGAAATTTAATATTTTATGCACCAAAATACGTGCACTTCTTTGGGGAGGGACCTTTGTGCATATTATTGCTTCAGATAAGGACCCAGACTAAAATACCAAGTGTTGGAGGACTTATTTGCATTTTGTTGCAAAGTATATATATAGCAACTTAGGGTTGCTCTTTGCAACCCTAGCCACAAGTCCCTGTAACTGCAGTCCCAGCCCCGACCTCTCCTCTCCCTCCTCTGTCCTCCCCGAGCTCCTACACTGCCGGCCGCCGTCCCCCATCGCCGGAAAAGCAAAGAAAAGTGCCTTGGTTCTTGATCTTGGGGTGGGTGGAGGTGGTAGCCTTTGCTTCAGCCTTGGACACTCAGGAGACCTTCTTCTACCTCTAGAAGTCGAGCCTTAGGAACCAAATCACCTGCTGTGGCCGCACACCGCCGGAGAAGGAGACTGCCATCTTCTTCTTCTTCCTCGGATCCAGCAAGGTGAGCCTTCTCTCTTCTCGAGTTTTTTTGCTACCTAGACCACCGCACAAGCTTCCTTACATCCTAGGGATGCTCCATACAGAGCCTCGACCTCTGAGGTGCGTTGGGTTGTCGGCGGGGACTATGGACCCTCCGGAACTCTAGTTTGTGCCGCCTCTTGCGCGCGCTCTTCCCAGTGGCTCAGGGCCCGATCTAAGATGCTGGGCATCTTTGTTTGGACCTCTGTAGACTCCCTATGAAGTTTCATGGGGAGTGATTGAGTGAGGAAGCCGCAGCCATGAGCCCTAGGTCCGGGTTGCCTTGTCATGCCCGAGCTTGCACCGCCGCCGCCGCCGCCGCTTTCTGCCGCCGGCCAACCACCCGTCAAGCTCCCTTGCATCGAGGGGATGCTACCCGAACCCTTGCATGGATATGAAACCCTACACATGGTTTTCTGCTATTGTTGCTGCTTGGTATTAGCCATATGCCCTTGCTCCGGCCAGCCGCCAGCGTCTGGCCCAGAGGCACTCAGAGCACTTCCCTTAAGCTCCTCTAACCGATGCTTACCTTTGTAGCCCACCAGGCAATTTATGTGACCCTAGGAGCCTAAATGCAATTATGACCACACGGGCTGCTTTGGGCAGCGTCCACATGATCTCTAAACTTTTTGTTCGAGATTCAATGCCTTCCGTTGAGCAAAAATTGGTTATCGAACAGTAGATCGGCAAAAATCGTCGGTTTATCGGCGATTCGACATTAATCATGCAATTCGAGGAATTATGATGGTTAATTATAGTTGTCAGATGTCCTTGGATGTTTCCAACACTGTCCTGGCTGGTCTAGTGATTTCATTTTAGCGTTGGCAATTTTCAAAACCGAAATCGACTTTTTCGGAGGTGTTTTCGGTATTTATGGCACCATTTGAGCATAGAGTTGCACCCAGTGGTATTTGGGTGCCCGAACATCTTCAGTGAAGCGTTCAGTGAAGTATTCTGGGGCAGCATGTCAAGTTTCATTAAATTCGGAGACCTGTAGGCACATATCGGATCATAGTTGATCGATCGGCGGATTTTCGAAAATTCCAACAATTCCCGGGACTTCAGCGAAGTTCCTTGTTTAAGCTTTATGCACACAGTGAGTCAGTGGGTTGGGTATGAGTTAGTCTATTTTCTGACCTGTGTATATGATTCAGATCTCAGCAGTCAGCCGCCAGCTCGTGAGCCATCCAGCGGATACCGCGATCGTCTACCATGAGGTGGGTTTTGCTTCGGTCCGGGCTTTATCATTTCGCCCCTATGGGTACCATAGTAGGTTGAGCCCCTGTGTTTGATGTTAGCCTTGATCTTATGGTTGAGCCTTTCTACTTGCTTTCATTCCAGCACTCAGTATATATAGCTATGTAGCTTTGGTCTTACAGTTGAGCGTTTCCATATGCTTTCATTCTCAGCACTTAGTATATATAGTGATATACACCTAGACATATGCCATGCTTGCTTGGTCACTAGCTTAGTTGTATCAGCATTTCCTATTCCTCTACTGCATGTTAGAATAGGAGTTCAGCTTCAGTTATTCAGCTTCATATATTCAGCTTCGGTTATTTAGTTTCTGTTGTTTAGTTCAGTTATACAGTTTCAATATACAGCATTAGTAGAGACTACAACTTTCAGCATCCCGATAGCGATTTTTTGAGTTTTCGCCGATTGACCGGTCTCTAGACCGCGAGCTTGAGCATTAGCATTATGATCGTCATAGCACTAGCTGCTCATTTCACATATGCTGTGGGACTGATCCCCTATCTTGCGTTCTTTACCGGTAGAGTGGTCTATGAGATCCGAGAGCCCCAGGTTGCACATAGCGGACGATAATGGCAGACACGTGTGCCTCTGAGTGCATGTTGGTGCCAGGTTATATGTTAGCCGACAGTGCCAGCCTTGGCATTAGCCGAGGTCTTCGTGACCGATGACGGCATTGATTGGGTATTTTCAGTTCTTGCTTTGATGCATGATTTGCCGTTATTGTTACTCCGGCTTTTATTAGCATGACTCACATATGATTGTTAGTATTCTACATTTACAGCCTTGACATTTATGGATTGTCATACTTGCTCTGTGTTATAGTATGTATAGCTTCTTTTCGAGTATCCTGCTTTCATATCTGCATGCTTAGTTTCAGTATCTTGTCTTTCAGCTTTCAGATTATATCTTGTTTACTATCTGCTGCTTATAGTATCCAGTAGGTACGACTTGCTATTTCTCGGCCTGTCGTGCCCACTGGGATACATTTATATTGTATCTCACACCCTTGGGTGACAATTTTTTCAGGTCGGTTAGGTGCTGAGATATCGGGATGATTCAGTGAGTTGTCACGATAGAATTATCCCCTGTTATCCGCCGTAGTTGCCCGGTGCTTTATATTGACAGATTTAGTCTTTTATGTTCTATCGTCATATGGATTAGACTTTGTGAATTATGTCATGTGTAGTTGTGGATGTATTAGTTGTAGAACTTTATGTTGATGTTTAGTTGTTGAATACTTCGCTATCTGATTGTATTATTATACATGCCTAGCAGAGCATGTATAGAGAGACTCTGTCTGTGTGGACAGAGAATTTCCTGTGCATGTGGTGGTCTATCCACGTCCTAGGTTTTAGGTTTTGAACTCTGTTTTTTTTTTTAAAAAAAAAAAAAAAAAAAGACTACTTTTTGAAACTCGGAACATGACAGAAAGCAATAATTTTTTAATGTATTCTCAATATTTTCAAAGGAAGCTTTTGGAATCTTTGATTTTAATTTTTGTTTTTTTAAAAAAGACGTAATAGTGACCGAACTTTGATGGTGGAGGAATAAGTGCATCAAATAAAAATTTGAAAAGACAAAATATAAATTTTTAAAAATAATAAAAAAATAATAAAAAAATTATTTATTGTAAGATTTTTTGTATTTTAGCCAAAAGAAGGGAACAATAGTTTATATAGTTACTTTTTATAAACTATTGATATGTTAATACATATAACGTGGAAGTTATAAATAGTAAAAGTTACTCAGAACTAATAATACAATAGAATTATATAAATTAAATAAAATTATCGAATAAACTATTAATTTTGATAGTTTATTCGTAAGATTTTATTACCTGAGTATTTATCGTAGGATTTTTAGCCTAAAAGAAGAGAACAACAGTTTATATAGTTACTTTTTATAACCTTTTGATATGTTAATGCATATAACGTCGGAGTTATAAACAGCTAAAGTTACTCATAACTAATGCAATAGAATTATATAAATTAAATTAAATTACCGAATAAGCACAACAACAAATAGGATTTAGTCCAGCAATTTTTTAGCCATCAATTAGGCAATCTACTGCTAAAACTATATTATACCAGTATATTTTATTTTTATCACAGCACTTAACAAACCACTGATATATATGGTGATAATTTTTAATTTATAAATAACATTGGGCCTATTTTATTAACTTACTCTATCAATTGGGCCATCATAAATAATTTACATTGGGCCATATTTTTAATCTATGCTACCTCTCACCACCAACTTCTCCTCCTCTCCCTCTCTTTTCAATCTGCACCACCTCCAATACACGCATGTGCGAGGATGTAGAGGTAACTCTCACCACCGACTCCTCCTCCCCCCACCATCTCTCTCTCTATTTGTCAAATTGGAGATCTCCACCACTCGAGCTTCTCCAGGCGATTTGGGGATATTGCGATTTCAACAAATTTCACCGGGCGATTTGGGGAATCGGCTTTTCCGAACGATTTCTCACCACAATCTATCAAAGAATTAATCTTCTCCGAGTGATCTACCCAAAAATTTGGTGATTTAAGGGCTATTTGCTGCCGACTCGAACGATCTACCTAAATCTGATCATCTGAGCTAAGGTTTCTCCAATTCTGCGTGATTCTATAGCGTGAGTTCCCAAATCACAATATTCTCCATTTTTTTTTTCAATTATTTAAAGTTAATTCTATTTTGCATCGATTATTTGAAGGTTTAATTGGAGTTGATCCTTGCTGCATATAACTGAATGAGATTTATAGATATTATTGTCTTATTTCATTAATGTTTTTGCTGGATACTAATTATTCTCAGTCATTGGCTTCTTTCATTTCTCTAGTAGTTTTCACAAAATGACTTCTAAGAATCCTAGTGCGGCTCTGAATGTGGAAATGAACTATCTAAAGCAAACCACAATTTGATGTAGTAGTTGTAGTAGTAGCAGTTGTTGTTTTTAGTTTTTATTTTTAAAATTTTATTTTAGTGAGCAATAAATGAATTATGTGATTTACATTAGGTGGCCTGCCATTTATTCAAAATTAATTTTTTTTTGTTTGAAGATAGAGCACTTACTGTAAGGAACCTCGCAAAAAAAATATAAAAAAGAGGGCGAAGTCGGAGCATTGCATTAAACATCAGTTTTTGGCTGTGATGTGAGGAATGATGATGAAATCACACTCCGAAGTATAAATATTCAGTATATGTTGAAAAATTGTTGATGCGTGTGGTGTTAGTAACTTATTTTGTTGTCTATTCTATTGATCCAAATTGTGCCACTTTTGTGAATGCTTGGATAAAAGAATTTTGCTGATAATGAAGTAAATTAATCTCTCCTGCCTCGAAGAATGTTAAGCTCAAAATATGTTCCTGTGAGCCAGCTAATTAATGCAGTCAATTTAGTCGTGAAAAATTTTCCTGTGTCTCATGGTATGTTAGGAAATTTGCATGACATTGCCAACACAGCTGTAGTCTAAGTGTCACGCCCCGGGGTCGAAACTGCGATCAGGGCCCGCCAACAGATCCGCCGCCCATACGGGAAGCCCCGTATAGACGAAGCGTCTAAACTGTAAAAAATAATATTACAGCTATACAGATATCAGAGCTGAAAAGTAGGCTATTGAAATAAAATAATACAACTCTAAAAGTACAAGTCTGAACCTCACTACAAAAGTCTCTCAAAAATAAAACCCTCAAAAGTAACTGACAACAATAATCTAGCAGACTGTACTACTAAGCTCCAAAAAGGGATACAACTATACTCCAAGGACGGGTAGGGAACTAGCTCGCAACTCCCTCATCTCGATCAGCAACAAAAGGATCAGCAACTGGAGCAGCAGGAACTGGATAAAGGGTCCATAGGAAAAGTCACCACAGCGGATGTGAGAACTACATCCTACAGTAGTTCTCAGTGAGTACCGCTATCAAGCCCGACGGTCTGCCCACTAAGTCTACTAGAGGCATAAGATAACAGGAAAACTGTACTAAGGTAAAGATAAGCTGAAAAGAAATCTACAGCTATCATGTCTCTATCTACAATGCTCAAAGGGTGATACAGATGAAAATAATGCATCGAATCTAACCCAAATACTCAATCAACCCAATCACAGTGACTGCCACATGGGGTCCAGTCAAACCTGCGCCCACCTACTGTCATTACATCCACGGAGGACTGGACTTACGTAGGGCGTCTGTGACTGCCAAAACTGGCCCAGCCAGAGGGACTGCGTCGACAAGTCGCGATAGCAAAGTAACAGGCCTAGCTTCGGAGCGGCACTCGAGGGGCGCGACCCCACCGAGGAAAGTATCCGCGTATCTCTGTCGAGCTCAATATGGCTCATGCAGGTTATAATCCAAATCAATGATCAACAAGATTAACAGTGCCCAAATCACATCTCTAACTCACTAGCTAGAAATACTCGAGCAGTCAGGACCGTTGTCAACCCAACGGCTCCCCATATAGAACATCAACCCAACATGCTAACCCATTAGCTGGGTATACTCCACAGCCGACAACAATGAAGGGTCCGATAACCCCGAAAGACTAAAACCTACAACCCAAATCAAACAAGAACATGCTCTAGGTATAGCCTCTCGTTGTTCTCGACCCAAAGAAAAAGGCAGCTCTTAGAACCCAGATCACTCGAGCTCTCTCGGTGAAGAAGTTTATAGAAAAGGTGATATTTATTACCAAAAACCATTTTCACTCGAACTCACGCGGGGTGAGGACTAAAAGTAGTTCCTTTTTGTAAAACCATTTTGATTTAAGGAAACCCATTTTAATGAATTTTAGTTAGTGTGACAGTCTATGGCTCCGTACGCCGGGTCTTCTGGCGATGCCCTTCTTTCCTGCTTCCCCCCTCCCTATGGTTCGGACCCTCTGTTCTTCAGCGGAGCTGCCGTTAGTCACTGTGAGCCTATGGCTCCGTACGTCGAGGCGCCTATCTGCTACCTTCATCATGAACCTGGTCTGTTATGCTAACCCTCTCCATCTTCCCTCTACCTCTGTGTTATCTTCATCTCCTCCTCTCTCAAGGTTTGTCTATAAATAGGACCTAATGTGTGGAGATGCAGTTCGACCCTCTCCTCTGTCTTTGCCCGATTTACTTTTTTACTGCTTCTTTGCATAACAGATCTATTTAGTTTTTTACTGGTTTTTTGTCCTACCACTGAGATCAATTCGTCAATAGATCTCTACATAGAAAATATTGGAAAAAGGAAAAAAAAAATTATTAACTTTCTAAGTTTTTTTTTTTAAAAAAAAATGATGTTGGGGGCTTTGTGTAAAAAGCCATTGAACTCATTACAAGTTATTGGTGCGTTGTGGTTCTTTGCGTACATCTTGGATTGATTTCGCGCCACGTTTTGTAGGTAAGAGGAATGTGTGTTATCTTCTGTGGACCGGTAACGCAAACGATCACATTCGTTTTAAAATTTCCTCCTCTCCCTCTGAAAACTTTTTATGCATAGAAAAAAAATCCGACCATTTTAGTTTGTTAAATTAATTAGTTGTTGTATGTGCTATATGTATAGAAAAAAAATGTCTTATTTTTTTCCTTCTGTTCTCTCACAGTGTTTACCTGCATTACGGTAATTCCAATGCCGATTGTGCAGCTGTCCTATAGTAAATTGCTTGATGAAATAGTTGACCTCCTGGGAGTCGAACTTCCTCAATGCGAAGTGACTATTGCGGCCGAGGGGTGGTTTATAGCGTACATAGATCTTGCTATCCCGCACGATAGTGCAATTATTAATGTTGTCCGGTGTTGGGGCATTCCATGTCTGGAAATAGAAGCTGCAAAGGAAGATGCGGCACGCGCCGCTATAGTTAAGATGAAAAATGAGTTTGATCTGCAAATTAGAGACACGAACTATGAAGATTTCGTTCTCTACAAAAAATTGTATGACCATCTGAGTGTTCAGAAAACTGACCTTTTGAATCGGTTTAATGATCTGCAACGGGAGTACAATCTGCTGAAAGATTATTACCTTACGGGTCTTACTGAAAAAATCGGATTGATAGCTGAACAGGCCAGTATGCGCCGCACGATCGACGAATATCGTTCGATCATCGACCATTTCCATGCGGGTCACACTGCTCCTGTGCGTCATCCTATTGAAGCTGGATCTTCTTCTTGATTGAATATGATATTCTCTTTGTTTAGCTTTTCTTCCAATCAATCTTATCTATAGAAAGTTAGTGTTGACTTAGTGTTGACCTTTTGGTTTTTATGCCTTTCCCGTCCTGCGTGTTTTATGATGTGTCAACTTGAGTATAATGTTAAATGCTTTAAGAGATCTGTGAGGTTGAGCTTGATGTTTAGTAATATATGAAATCTGTCCTTTTTTTTTTCCCTAACATCTCCTCCGAACTTTATGTGTTCTCTCTAATTAATTTACACTTTTTTTTTTACTTGATTCACAGTTCTTTTCTACCTAATTTTTACTTAGCAAATCTGTGGACTTCGTTTTAATTTAAGTAATTTAAGAAATTTGTTATTTTTTGTTAACCTAAGTTTTCGTCCAATCTTCGTGTTTTCTCTCTAATTAATTTATACTTTTGTTTTTACTTGATTCATGGTTCTTTTCTAACTAATTTATAGTGTTCTTTATTTGATTAATTTTTCCCGGGCTAATGATGATGTGTAAAGATATTGGTGATTTGTAGTGGTTGTAAGCAACAGATTATTGGTTGGTCAATTATAATGGCTCAAAAAAAAATGCCAATCACCTTCAATGCCCCAGTGCGCATCAACATGCTTATAGTTTTTGCTGGCTTTACATGGTGGAAAAAAAGAATTCTTAGTTGAGAACTGTCTCGGGTGGCAAAAAATTAGTTGGGCAAACATCATCATTCGAAAGCAATAATCTTCGATGACCCACCATCGTCATAAAGAATAAAGACACCAATAATTTCTGATGGTTTTAACCACCCAATTGTACTTGCACAGATATGATGCATAAACAAGAGAAATGCTTCTTACAGTGAAAGAAATGCTTTCGAATGATGATATTTGCCCAACTAATTTTTTTGCCACCCGAGACAGTTCTCAACTAAGAATTCTTTTTCTTCCACCATGTAAAGCCAGCAAAAACTATAAGCATGTTGATGCGCACTGGGGCATTGAAGGTGATTGGCATATTTTTTTGAGCCATTATAATTGACCAACCAATAATCTGTTGCTTACAACCACTCCAAATCAAGTAAAAAAAGAAAAGTATAAATTAATTAGAGAGAAAACACGAAGATTGGACGAAAACTTAGGTTAACAAAAAATAACAAATTTCTTAAATTACTTAACATTAAAACGAAGTCCACAGATTTGCTAAGTAAAAATTAGGTAGAAAAGAACTGTGAATCAAGTAAAAAAAAAGTGTAAATTAATTAGAGAGAAAACATAAAGGTCGGAGAAGATGTTAGGGAAAAAAAAAAAGGACAGATTTTACATATTACTAAACATCAAGCTCAACCTCACAGATCTCTTAAAGCATTTAACATTATACTCAAGTTGACACATCATAAGACACGCAGGACGGGAAAGGCGTAAAAACCAAAAGGGCAACACTAAGTCAACACTAACTTTCTATAGTTAAGATTGATTGGAAGAAAAGCTAAACAAAGAGAATATCATATTCAATCAAGAAGAAGATCCAGCTTCAGTAGGATGACGCACAGGAGCAGTGTGACCCGCATGGAAATGGTCGATGATCGAACGATATTCGTCGATCGTGCGGCGCATACTGGCCTGTTCAGCTATCAATCCGGTTTTTTCAGTAAGACCCGTAAGGTAATAATCTTTCAGCAGATTGTACTCCCGTTGCAGATCATTAAACCGATTCAAAAGGTCAGTTTTCTGAACACTCAGATGGTCATACAAATTTTTGTAGAGAACGAAATCTTCATAGTTCGTGTCTCTAATTTGCAGATCAAACTCACTTTTCATCTTAACTATAGCGGCGCGTGCCGCATCTTCCTTTGCAGCTTCTATTTCCAGACATGGAATGCCCCAACACCGGACAACATTAATAATTGCACCATCGTGTAGGATAGCAAGATCTATGTACGCTATAAACCACCCCTCGGCTGCAATAGTCACTTCGCATTGAGGAAGTTCGACTCCCAGGAGGTCAACTATTTCATCAAGCAATTTACTATAGGACAGCTGCACAATCGGCATTGGAATTACCTTAATGCAGGTAAACACTGTGAGAGAATAGAAGGAAAAAAATAAGACATTTTTTTTCTATACATATAGCACATACAACAACTAATAAATTTAACAAACTAAAATAGTCGGATTTTTTTTCTATGCATAAAAAGTTTTCAGAGAGAGAGGAGGAAATTTTAAAACGAATGTGATCGTCTGCGTTACCGGTCCACAGAAGATAACACACATTCCTCTTACCTACAAAACGTGGCGCGAAATCAATCCAAGATGTACGCAAAGAACCACAACCCACCAATAACTTGTAATGAGTCCAATGGCTTTTTACACAAAGCCCAACATCATTTTTTTTAAAAAAAAAATTTAGAAAGTTAATAATTTTTTTTTTTCCTTTTTCCAATATTTTCTATGTAGAGATCTATTGACGAATTGATCTCAGTGGTAGGACAAAAAACCAGTAAAAAACTAAATAGATATGTTATGTAAAGAAGCAGTAAAAAAGTAAATCGGGCAAAGACAGAGGAGATGGTCGAACTGCATCTCCACACATTAGATCCTATTTATAGACAAACCTTGAGAGAGGAGGAGATGAAGATAACACAGAGGTAGAGGGAAGATGGAGAGGATTAGCATAACAAACCAGGTTCATGATGAAGGTGGCTGATAGGTGCCTCGACGTACGGAGCCATAGGCTCACAGTGACTAACGGCCGCTCCGCTGAAGAACAGAGGGTCCGAACCATAGAGGTGGGGGGGGGAAGCAGGAGAGAAGGCTCTCGGACCTGACTGACCAATCCGAAAGACAATAGCATCTGCGTGGCGACTCCACTGGGGAGAAGAGTTTCAGTCTGTGGCTTATCTCAACCCGTAGTTGCCCACTAGGAATCTTTTTTCCCACACACTCAGTGGACTAAATCATCCACTGGCCTCCTTTACTCCATTTTCAGTCTCCGAGTTAATCACCCTGCAAAAACGACTACGAACCCAAGCATCTATAGACCTGACTGGCACTGACTGTAAGGATCCAGAAAGACCGAAACCTTCAACGGAGATTAAAGAGAACCATCAGATGATGAATACTCCTCCGCATCGCCAGAAGACCCGGCGTACGGAGCCATAGACTGTCACACATCGCCGCCGGTTCTGGTGGAGGAAAGGGTGTCCGAGCCGCAGGTGACTTCTCAAGACGCTCCAAGTAGTCGATACTTAGCTACTGTAAAACCATTTTGATTTAAAAAAACTCATTTTAATGAATTTTAGTTATTTTAGAAAAATCAGTTAGAAAACAAGTTTTATTCCCAATACCCGAAGGGCTAATGCCTTCGTCCAATCAGACAAGAACAAACTCCGGCGACCCTTCGATATTTGGAAGAAAAATATTGGTTAACTAAAATCATGTGTGTCCAAAAAGATTCTGGGTTCAAGGTTCTGCTATCACTAGTATACCCCTGTCACTAACATAGTGATGACAAGTAAAACAGAGAAATACGACTACCCGGAACCACCGTTTACCCAAACGGCTCCCGCCACAGATACAAGACTAGCTATACCTACCAGACTTCACTCGGCCCCCAAGCACGAGTGTAACATGCATCCCACACTAAAAATAAATCCCGACCACTCAGCCCACTACCCGGGCGAGGAAAACACTATGTCCAGGAATAGAATACGGAGTGTGGATGTCTAGAGCATAAATGAACCTAGCCCAAGTGAGGGTTTTCTACTAGTCTGGTTACACACGCAGCATATGACTGTTAGATGTATGCCCTAGAAGCCAACTTGGCCGACACATATATTCTTTCTAGGTTATAAATTTGTATTTGACATTTTACATTATGAATGTTATTGGGTTTTTATTTCCATTCGTGTTGTGTATGTGTCCATGAATTGTCCAAGGAATTAATAAGATGATGATACGTGTTCTCAAGAGTTGAGAATTTGAGACATGTATCATTAGTGATTAATTCCTAAATGCTCCCGATCGATGGATCATCACGGGGACAGTGATTGATCCGGTGAGATTGGTGCACAGTCGCTTCCCTTTTAGGGTAGACGAGTCTCGAGTCAACAGTGTGGGGACACTGGAGCGAATGTGCAGGTGGTTGTTGGAGAACAAGGGTACCGAGCGTGATCATCACGAGAAGTCACTTGGATGTCTACTCACTCGTTAGTGACTTACTCGATGTTGCAGTAGTGTGACTGGTCCTTTGACCTGCGGTGTCTCGGCTATTCACAATGGGGT
The DNA here is from genome assembly GCA_029204045.2 of Tillandsia leiboldiana. Lineage (NCBI taxonomy): Eukaryota > Viridiplantae > Streptophyta > Magnoliopsida > Poales > Bromeliaceae > Tillandsia > Tillandsia leiboldiana. The sequence goes on from CM055065.1 coordinate 47,135,505, forward strand.
TACTGTAGTTTGACTGTACATACACTTGGTCCCTAGCCATTTGGGTCCTTGCAGTGGGTGCATGTTGGCTACAGTAGGTTCGTTGTAGGAATAGGGTGTACACCTATATGGAATCTATCGCCCTTAGTAGAGAAGGGAGTTAGTCCTATGTGATTTATGAGACCGAGTTTAGAAGACCTTGGCCAAGGCGTAGTAAATTACGGAAAGGGTTTCCGACATTAGAAACTCGAGTCGAATAAATTTGACATATGACAGACGGTAGGGTTTGACGAGCAATTCCATGACCTTCATCTAGTTGGGACTCTGGATAGAAGGATTGTATCACACGTTAACTGCACCTAGAGGTTCAGTATTCCATTCTACTGGAATGCCACTACATGCTGCTAGGCGTCACTGGTGGATTGTGGGACTCACGAGAATTATCTGGATGATGATCGATAATTCTTATTGGGCTGAGTTTGAATAGTTCTAATCCACTGAAAAGAGTTTCAGTGATATTGTTAATGGTAATCACAATATATCTCACTACCAGATAGAATAGAACCTATGGGGTCACACACATAAGAGGTTATGACTGATCGGATAGTTGGATCGCGATTTTTGAATCGCCTGAGGACTTAATTATCAATATATTGATAATTGGACTAATTCGTAATTGTTACAAATTAAGGATATTAAAGTGCAAATGTTGCAAGAGAGGGCTTACTATTAGTTAGTAAGTTGTGAGAGGACTTAAGTGCTAATGTTGCATTAATGATTTGATTTGATCAAATTAGGATTGAGTTCAAATCGAATTAAATTAGGATTTAATCGATTGAACCGATTAGGGATAAGATAAACTTAAATCTAATTTTAATGTTTATCTTAATAATTATAAAAAGGATTATATCCTCTTTATACGTATGAGTTTTTTTTATTAAGAAAAAAAAAAACCCTAGCCGTCATCTTTCCTCGTCTTCCTCTTTTCTAAATATCCACATTAAAAGAAAGACGTTCTCTGCAAGGGAGCTAGCACCCCGGTGAGAATTTCGATCAAGTCGACAACCTCGTGTGGATACCCGTAGGGCCGGACGCGTGTGCGGCTTCAAGAGAACCAAATTCCCCGATCATCAAATTGCGGTGTAGATCTCCCCGCGCAAGGTGAAGATTAGATCTTCCTCTTCCTTTTAATCTTAGATACATGAGGGATCCTGTTTTGCGTGGTTTTTGAGATCAGATCTCAAGTTTTTCATATTTGCCTATTTGATTTCTTTTTCCGCCTGCGTTTATTTTTGCGCAAGACCTAACAGTGGTATCAGAGCCATCCTCATGTTATTTAGATTAAATTATAGTTTTGGATATTTTAAATCATTCTTTGTTGATTGAATGATTGTTAAATCGTTTTACCATATTCAAAGAATTATTAAATTTGATCAATTCGAAATTATTTTGATCCGCAGAATTAAAATAAAATAAAATAAATAAATAAAATTTTATTTTTGTAAAATTTGATGAGATCAAATTTTTGTTTTTAATATTTATATAATTTTGATAAGATCAAAATTTATTTTAAATTTTATTATATTGATTAGATCAATTTATTTTATTATAAAATTTGATGAGATCAAATTTTGTTTTTAATATTTATATAATTTTGATAAGATCAAAATTTATTTTAAAATTTTATTATATTGATTAGATCAATTTATTTTATTATAAAAATTGATGAGATCAAATTTTATATAGTTTTTGTTTTCACATAAGATGTGAATTATTGATGAGATCAATAGATATTTTTGCGGATTAAAATATTGATCAAAATTGTATGAATTAACTGTTTAGTTAAATCAAACGAGTGATGAGATCGTATCGTTATGGTGATTTGATCACCTATTTTTCTGGATAATTGGTAAACGGTTAATTAAAATATCCAAAATTAATTATTGTGATTGTGATGTATGAGATAACTATGGGTGATGATCATGGATAGCAACCAATTTATTTTATATGGACATGTGATGTATGATGTGTATGCGGAATCCTGTAATTTTAAATTGTTAAATAAGGACTCTGTGTTAGGGCTGTTTGGGTGCCTGCGAGCACGAGCCAATTTTATTTAGAGACATGCGTGTCTCAATAGATTAAAGATAAAAGTATTTTATTCTTTTAATTGGGTTGTATTATGTATGGTTGCACGTCATTGGTTGATTGGTGGGAAAGCCGTTAGCACACAACAAGCCCAGATCGAGACGAGCACTTGATGGCGGTCGAATCAAGGGTTGATGGTGATCGAATCAAGTTGTAGCTCTGGATTGGATCAAGAAGTGAAGAACGATCAAACCAATGACGTGCGTGTGCTTGTATTTATGACCCCTTGACCTTGATTCCGGCTCAGTGGCTCGAGCACGAATCTTCTTTTTAGATCCATGATCATCACCGGTTGCATTATATTTTTATGTGCAGTTTATCTTTATTTGCAGGAGATGTAAATAAATAAATTAAATATGAGACCAAATGCAAATCTCCTCATAAATATTAAGTCGAGCGGTCTTCCACCGTTGTAGAAGTGCGGGCATCTTTTCTGGTGTTGATTGGCACGGCTGGTTACAGTGGTCAGTTGCATTGGAAATGGCGCAACCACTCTATTAGAATAAGATGCTGCGGAGTAAAGATGGGGTTGGGCCCAATATCTGTCAGGTGAGGGACCCAATGACGGCTTTGCTTACGTGTTTTGAACGGTGGGTCTGACTTAACTAAAGAATGAGGCCCATATCTGTCAGGTGAGGCCTACAGGACTTAGAGACGAATATCGCTGCAATTTGCTTAAGAAGCATTGGACAAGAGTTGTCCACTCATTGGTTTGCCTGTGTCACCAATATCTGTCAGGTGAGGTGATGCGGTAAACTGGTGGGACCGTAGTACCCACTTGAAACCCTTATCGCGTTGGGTTTCCGTTTCTCTACCCGAGGAGTGTAAAAGACTCGAGGAAATAGTGGGAGGTTTAACGTTTGTTTTTAAAAAATATCACTAAAACCAAATTTTTGAAAACAAATACAAATATCTAATTTGAATCTTTACTCTCTGCAAAACAAGATATACGCTTCCAATTTTTTTTTCTCGTTTTTCGAAATTACCACTTAACCGAAACTAATTATAAAGACTGGCTAAGAAACTTAAAATAGTTTTGAGTTTTGAGAAGCTCAGCTATGTTCTCAACCAGGACCTCCTTACGTTACGAAACTGTCCAACAGCTTATCAAAAGGCAGTCTGTTCATTTCATTGTTTGACACATGATCAAAGACCTCGAGGAGCTTGAGAAGCTCGGCATGAAAATGAAAATGGATAAGGAATTGCAAGTTGATATGATTTTGCAATCTCTTCCAGATTCATATGGAAATTTTATTGTAAACTACCATATGAATAAAATGGACTGCACCAATGCTGAGTTATTGACATGTTGTAACGACTGAGGGAACCTTGAAGAGTTCAAGGGGCTCGGTTTTAGCTGTGGAGCGGGCTTTCTCTTCCAAAAGAAAGTCTAATTGGAAGAAGAAGAAACCCGCGAAAGAAACAAAAGACTGAAACCCAAGCCCAAAAGGAAGCTCCTAAGAAGAAGGCGCTGACAAGGAAAATGTTTCCAATGCAATGTTGATGGCCACTGTAAGAGGAATTGTCCCGTCTATCTAGAGAGCCTAAAGAACAAGAAGAAAGACACACCTTCGGAAGGTATGTTAGACCTGCTCGTAATAGAAAACTAACCTTACGGTTACCTCTACCTCCAGTTGGATCATAGACTCTGGTCAAGTTCTCATTTATGTACTTCAATGGAGGGTCTAAGAGAAATTAGAGGGCTGAGAGAAGGTGAAGTTACCCTATGGGTTGGCAACGGAGCAAGAGTTGCTGCTGTGGCTACTGGCACCTATCCTCTGCGTTACCGTTAGGACATATTTTATTACTTAAGACTGTTATTATGTGCCTGCTGCTAGCAGGAATTTGATTTCTGTTTCTTCTTTAGCACAGGACGATTATATTTTTAATTTTGATAAAGACTACTGCACAATTTATTTTAGAAATAAAATTGTTGGTCGTGGTTTTATGATAGCCAGTCTTTACCATTTACATATGGATGTATCTGTAAATATTTCCGAAGCAGGAAGTGAGTGCCGTTGGGTCTAAGAGACCTAGAGAAGAGATAAACCTAAAGTATATGTGGCACCTAAGGCTTGGTCATATTGGAGAGGAAAGGATTAACAGATTGGAGAAAGATGGGCTTCTGGGCCCATTGACTTCTGAGTCTTATCCAGTCTGTGAATCCTGTCTTCAAGGAAAAATGACCAAATTACCTTTTGTAGGACAAGGAGAAAGGGCCACTGAGATACTTGCCTGGTACCACACTGATGTGTGTGGCCCATTTGATGTGCAAGCCAGGGGTGGTTATCTCTACTTCATAACCTTTACCGATGATTATTCACGGTATGGATATGTCTATCTTATGAGACACAAATCTGAAGCTTTTGAAAAAGTTCAAAGAATTCAATGTGAAGTAGAGAAGCAAACTGGAAAACCCATCAAGGCTCTTCGATCAGATCGAGGGGGAGAATACCTTAGTGGGGAGTTTCTAAAACTATCTCAAAGAAAACGGCATAGTCTCACAATGGACTCCTCCTGGAACACATCAACTCACGGAGTGTCAGAACGGAGAAATCGAACTTTATTAGATATGGTTCGATCCATGATGAGTTTCACTGATCTTCCTTTGTTTCTTGGGGACATTACTTTGCTTACCGCAGCCTACCTACTGAATAGGATTCCCTCTAAATCCATTCTTACCACGCCTTCTGAGATGTGGGCATGATAAGAACCAAGTCTTAGTCATATTAAGATTTGGGGATGTTCGGCCCATGTCAAGCGACTACAGGCGGAACAAGTTAGAGGCTAGGTCAGAAAGGACTCCATTTTATAGGGTATCCTAAGAATCTTTAGGTTACTATTTTTACATCCCAAAGGATCACAATATAGTTGTGAGTCGACACGCTACTTTCTTGGAAAACAGTTTATTCAAGAAGTAGTAATGGGAGAAAAATTGAGCTCGAAGAGAGAGTCTCTGAAGAGCAACGAGTCCCAAAACCTACGGAACCTATTCATGCTGAGGCCAGTACATGTAGCACCTAATCCACCTCGAAGATCGAGTAGGATCTCCCTTCCTACTAAAAGATACTTAGGTATTCTTACAGAGGAAGTAGAGGAAATGTTCCTCATAGGAGCTAAGGAACATGGAGATGATCCTAAAACCTACAACGAGGCGATGTGTGACATCGACTCCGAGAAGTGGTTGGAAGCCATGAAGTCAGAAATTGACTCAATGTATTCCAACCAAGTCTGGACCTTGGTAGATCCACCAATAGGTATAGTACCTATCTGGGTTGTAAGTGGATTTACAAAGAAAGATAGGTTCTGATGGAAAGGTAGAGACCTATAAAGCAAGGCTGGTGGCGAAAGGCATAGTCAACGCGAAGGCATTGACTATCAAGAGACCTTTTCGCCTGTGGCCATGCTTAAGTCCATTCGAACACTACTTGCCACTGCAGCATACCATGATTATGAGATCTGGCAGATGGATGTGAAAACGGCCTTCCTAATGGATTTCTTGAGGAAGATATCTATATGGAGGCAGCCTTTGGGTTTCACTTTCAGTGACGAAAGTCACAAAGTATGTAAGCTGCAAAAGGTCCATATATGGGCTTAAGCAAGCATCGCGGGATTGGAATACTCGTTTTAATGACGTAATCAAATCGTTTGATTTCGTTAAGAATGAGGAGGAACCATGTGTTTATAAGAAAGTTAGTGGGAGTGCTATTACATTCCTCGTATTGTAGTGGACGACATTCTCTAATTGGAAATGATATTCCATGCTGACTTCGGTTAAGATATGGTTATCTAAGAAATTCTCTATGAAAGACTAGGGGAAGCATCCTATATTTTGGGATTAAAGTCTATAGAGATAGACCTAAAAGGATGCTAGGCCTCTCACAGAAAATGTACATAGAGCAGGTGCTGAAGAATTCAGCATGGAAAACTCTAAGAGGGGACTTCTACCCTTAGGCATGGAATTTATCTCCAAGAAAATGTGCCCCAATACCTCTGAAGAGATTCAACGAATGAGCCAGATCCCTTATGCTTCAGCTATAGGGAGCCTCATGTATGCCATGCTATGTACCGACCTGATATTGCACTGCTAGGTTCAAGCAGATATCAGTCCAATTCGGTGAGGAGCACTGGAATGCTGGGAAAACATACTCAAGTACTTAAGAAGGACTAAAGATATGTTTTGGTCTTTGGAGGAGGAGAATTGAAAGTACAAGTATACACTGATTCAGACTTCATGTCTGATGTTTGACGATAGAAGTCTACGTCGGATACGTGTTCTTGTGCAATGGTGGTTCGGTGTGTTGGAAGAGTTCCAAACAACCAATCATCGCTGAACTTACTTGGAAGCAGAGTATTCGCCGCATCTGAGGCTGCAAAGGAAGCCTTTTGGTTCAAGAAATGTGTGCGGAACTAGGTGTGAGGCCATCAGATGCCATTCCACTTTACTGCGACAACAATGGCGCCATAGCCCTAGCTAAGGAGCCAAAGGTCTCATCAAAGGTCCAAGCATAAGAGCTGTGACGGTTTCATATATACGCGATATCTCGAGAAGAAATTTACGAGGTGCAGAGAGTAGACTCCAAGGTAAACGTGGGCCACCACCGCCCCAATGATAAGCAGCTGAGCCAGCAGAAGACTGAAGCCCACCTTGAGAAGTGGGGCTTAGGTATATGGCTAATTGGCTTTAGTGCAAGTGGGAGATTGTTAGATGTATGCCCTAGAAGCCAACTTGGCGACACATATATGCTTTCTAGGTTATAAATTTGTATTGATGTTTACATTATGAATGTTATTGGGTTTTTTTTCCATTCGTGTTGTGTATGTGTCCATGAATGTCCAAGGAATTAATAAGATTGATACGTGTTCTCAAGAGTTGAGAATTTGAGACATGTATCATTAGTGATTAATTCCTAAATGCTCCCGATGATGGATCATCACGGGGACAGTGATTGATCCGGTGAGATTGGTGCACAGTCGTTCCCTTTTAGGGTAGACGAGTCTCGAGTCAACAGTGTGGGGACACTGGAGCGAAATGTGCGGTGGTGTTGGAGAACAAGGTTACCGAGGGATCCAAACGAGAAGTCACTTGGATGTATACTCACTCGGTAGTGACTTACTCGATGTGCAGTAGTGTGACTGGTCTTTTGACCTGCGGGTTGTCTCGGCTATCACAATGGAGTTACTGTAGTTGACTTTCCATACACTTGGTCCCTAGACATTTGGGTCCTTGCAGTGGGTGCATGTTGGCTACAGTAGGTTCGTTGAGGAATAGGGTGTACACTATATGGAATCTATCCGGGGGGCCCTTAGTAGAGAAGGGAGTCGTCTATGTGATTATGAGACCGAGTT